>VXBW01003652.1:87390-112390 GCA_013400375.1 Thinocorus orbignyianus | reverse complement strand
TCCTACAGAAAGCAGTCAGCTCCTGCTGCAATTTATTACTTGCCTACTTGCTGGACACCAGCACCACAGATAGTGCAGGATTTCTTTTATGCATTACAGAGAAAATGAAAAAGTGGATTCTACTTCTAGAAAGAGGTAGTGAGGTTAACTGACTCCACGTCTCCCTGTCCTTTATAAACCATATAAGTACTGATACATAGGAAACTTTTGGAAAAAAATAATCATATTACCACACTGTTTTAGCCTTGAATAACCATGTTTTACACAAGATATTCCAGTTTTATCTCAGCCTTTGTTGCAGTGTATGTGCAGTTAAGCATGGATGTACCACAGCCCACTCTCAACTCTCCAGCATTAAAGAAACATGCACCACTAATTAACCAAGAAATTTATGCAGTTTTGAGGAAGAAAACAATATTGTTTATCAAGCTGTATAACCCATCTGGCAAAATTGAATTAAACCTTTAGGATATCTGTCTATAGAACAACTCGTTACATCCACAAGATATGACTTGAAAGACATTTACGCTAAAATTAAAAAAAAAAATAAAAATAAGCACCATCTTCAAGTTCTAACAAACATACACAAAACACCCTTCCTTACACCCTTTATTCCCTTTGGATTTTTACTGGCATTATAATATTCTTCTGCAAGTAAATCTGTGGGACTGATTCCTAGCTATTCATTTTGAAAGATCATATGGAAACAAAATATGGGTACTAATTACAACATGACAGCAATGTAATGTAAAAAGTAACTACGACATTCAGCCCCCCATGAAATACGCACATTCCTCCTACACGAAAAACAAAGTCACAACGTCTCACATTAAAGAAGCAGCAAAAAGATGTGCAAGAAACCCTTTTAAAAAACACTCTTCAGCAAATGTAGGCAGTTGAGCAGTATGTAACTGCCCTCTTTGATTTATAATAATTTTCTTTATCCTGGAAGTGGCTACTAAGTAGATTTTCAACAATAAAAAGCAATAAGCAGGTTTAACGTAGTGTATATTTCACTCGCATCGAGGTGATCAACTTCAGGAAACAGAAAATGTGCGTTTACAAATGAGAGACTTCAAACAGCGACTTGCTTATCAAGCCTCATTAGTGCACTCTATGAGCAAACTCAAATTGTATACCTGAGTGGAGTTAGATAGTTGGTTTTTCCACGGCTCCTCTGCGCTGCTGGTCAGGTTTGTGCGGTTATGAGGTAGAGAGAGTGCGTTTCGCTGCAGGTAAGGCACGTTTCCATTACTTCCACTTTCTGTTATGTGATTATTGCCTATCAAAATAGTGTCTGTACTACCCAGCGTTCTTGCTGTGCTGCAGGGAATGGGGCCTGCTGGAAAGGGTCCGTTAGCCATAGGCTGCCCTGGGCAGGCGGGACGGATTCCACGCTGAGTGACATTAGGCACTCTGGTTAGAGCAACCTGTGGCTGCTGACCAGAGACAGAGTTTGTAGGCAGTGATGAATCAGCTGTTGGCCCGTTAGGAATTCCAGTAGATCGTACCTGTGCAACTCCTGTTTGTCTCATCTAACGGAAGATGAACAAAGCACAAGAACGTTAGCTGCAGAATTTAGAAAGGGAAGATCGTACAAGGTCTGTGCACTTTATTGTACTGGTCAACTCCAGTTTGACACTGATTTTAAGATCTCTAGAGTTGCTTTTGAGAAATAAGGTGACTGTCAAGCTCACAAATGCACAAAATAAATTTTAAGATAAAGCTAACAGTACGCTTTTCTTCTACTCACTTCAGTTTGACTATTAGTGTTTTACTGCTAAAGATGGACACTAAGAAAGAGAGGGAGAAATTAACAATGAGAGGAGGAGAGAGATGCTGCAATATGGCTTACTATAACTATTTTTCAAGTAAGACTGCCTTTAGATGTGTCCACTCACTTTAGTTTCAAAGTGTAGCTAGAAAACTTTTACATTATCTAGTAGTCCTGTAATAAAACACAGCTAAACCTGTCGTGTTTCAACCAGAAAACCATAATTATACATTACACAAAAACCTGACTTAATATAACGTAGTGAAAGGCATGAGAACTCTGTACAATAAAAATTCTTCACAATTCAAGAAATACAGCAGACACCATTACTGACAAAAGTTTTGTAGAAGAGAAAAATATTTTTGTTCTCACCTGCTGGTGTTGCTGCATCAAGACAAACTGACTCTCCAGCTGTTCCAGCATGAGTTTCTGTGCTGGATTTAGATTATTTCGGTTTGCACGCAGCTGTTCCAAGTGCTGAAAAAACAGCAGTACAGTTCAGAAACAGTAAAATTGCATGTGCTTTTTAATAACTTGCATAATAATCTTGCATACAATACTAAAATTTATCCATGAAGACAAGACTTGTGAAACTGAAAACATGACTGAGGATTTCTGCTGCAGAAAAACATCTGTCCATACACTGCTATGTAACCAAATCTTAATACTAGTTACTAAAACTAAAGACATTTTATAAACTATTTGAATGTATAAATATTATCACCACACCAAAATTAAGTGTGCTGGTAATGAAAAAGAAAACTACATTCAAGAATGATTATACAGAATTCTTATTATCATTATGTGTGCTTTTACACTTTTTTTTGTACTGTGCTATTCTTTTTTTAGTACTGTTCAGCACGAAGCAACTTCAACCCGTAGTCACACACTAAAACTTATCCAAAACCAAATCAGGTTTCTTTTAGTTCCTTTCAGGTCTGCATGTATTATTTTTCTACATCCTTCTCCTCTGCTCTGCTTTAATTATGCTGCATTTTGCTTTGAACAATTGTATTTGCAAACTATAGACTAAAAGAAAATATCCAACATTGTCTGAACACTAGCTTCCATTCTGAAGTCTCTCTTCTGTGAGGGACTGCAATAAATAAGACTTATCTGTCTATGACTGTGAAGTGAGAACAGGGTCACGACGGGAGTGCATGTATCAGGTACACAGAAGCCAAAACCAGTGCCCTTCAGCTGTCATTTTGCTTTTTTTAAAAAACATCTCAATAGGGTAAGAGGAATCAGAAAGACTGACCTAGCACACACATCAGCAGAGGCAAGTCTGTGCTTCTCACCAGTGCTATGGGTGCTGAGGCTTTGAGGGTAGCACTTCTTGCTGCCCACCAGTTCTGCAAAACCAACACCCATCCCCCCCTTCCCCTGGCACGCTAATGCCCCAGTGGCTACTGTGTGGCCACAGCCCTTTGCCCTTCTGCTTTTGTTAGCGGAGCCACTTGGTGTGTGTTCTTGTCCTGGCTCAAGGTAAACAGCACCAATTTTCCTTTCAGTAATTTTACCAAAACCATCCAGTCTCTGATCTACCACTTTTAAAAGGCTGACTTAGAAGATGTAATAAAGGTTTTAATCACTCTCATCTTACATTCTATCTTTTTGTCTTTGCTATTCATATATCCTGGACAAAGTTGGATCTGGAAATAGGTGAAACTATAAAGGGGGGAAAGTTGTAGGATATAAAATAAGCAGAGAGAAATAATGAAAATGCATGAAAGAGAAACAGAAGAGTGACTAGGAAGTACCAAATAATAATGCCAATACTGTTCAGATAGAAAAACAGCTAAAGAACTGTATTAGAGTTGAGAAGACAACTGCTCAGTCAGTCAGTCAGAATGCTTTCTGTCTCAACACTGTGTTCCCCTCTATTTTTCTTTGCATCCAAAGCAATATCTGTGATACATGGGCAAGAATCTTCAGCTAGGCCTGATTTTCAAAATATGGAATTCCTGCTGAAGCTCACTACAAGCCCTAACAAGCTGAAGAGACAACAAAACACTGTAACAAGGAAGACCTGAAACAAGATTTCAAAAATAAAATCTAGCATTTCATAAATTACCTGACACAAAATATAGAAAAGTTGTATCAGACTTCATTTTAATATTTGCATTTTGTAGAATGTGCATGTTTGTTTATGCAATTCGATACAAGAAGCTACCCCAGAGGAAAGAAGATACTACAATACTTCTACAACTCCTTCAACATCCCCTGTACCACCGCAAGCAGCAAAATTCATTTGGCAGACGAGTGTGCCAATTTGTGTATCTATCTTTAAAACATCATAAGAAAAAATATTACTGTATGTTCTTACTTTATAAATTATAGAATTCATATAAGGTTAGCTTTCGGTTTCTGCTAGAGACCACTTATTTTATCACAGAACTGATCTCATATGGAGAAGCCAAAAATATTAACACAATTTGAATTACACTGTGGGAGTTATTTGGGAAGTAATGCACATTGACTTTTGGCAATGTGAAATTAAAATACATTCCAGATTTATTTTCTTGAAAGAAAGAAACAAGAAATACACAAAGCTTCTAAAGATCTTCCACATACCTACCTGTAATTTCTGTGGTGTCAAGCACCAAGAATGAATTTGTTGCTGTACAGGAGGATGTGACACTGTATGGCCACTGCTCCAAACATCTGAAGTATTCTGAGAGAGAACATTACATTACAATGTGTGACTAACAAAGGGTCAACAGTATTTTTTTTACTATCTAGATTTTACCTTCCTTATGAAAGAACTAGCCATTGTTTCAACAATAACGATATAAACAATACACTAAAACATGCCAAGTCTCATTCTACCATTCCCATAAGGTATCAGAGTAGTCAGAGGAAAAACTTAAATAATATCTAATATCGTAACAAGAAACAATCAAATCAAATTATGCAATTAACTTAAATGTACACTACTTTTAAAATTGAATACTTTATCTACCATAACACTATTAAATGATGATGAAACACTTGAATTTTAAATATAAGCAAAGGTAATAGACAGGATGACATGATTGTCTCCCTATCACCAGACTATGATTGTACTTTTTCACTTATACAACTATGACTGTATTATAGTGCCACCGATCTGCGTTGCCCTTACGTACTTCCTGTCTGAACTGTAACCTCATTAAACACCACTGAAAAATGTTTTTTAAAAATCTTGAAAACATTCCCCACCTTGATGCCAAAGGATTAAAATTTACAGCACAAATTCTGTGCACGCTGCATCATTTTAATGCATATTTCCATGTAATTTTGGTAGGGGGCTCTTTAGTTCATCAGAATATATACCTTTGTTGGACTAGATGTTCTTTTCCTCTTGGCAGGACTGGTCAGGTCATCTACTTGGCTAGAAGGAATCATGTGTAGTGGCAAGGATTGCTGTGAAATTGGTGTTTGAGTGAGGCCTAGTACAGGTTCAGTATTTGGATGATGAGGTTTACAAGCCTAAGAATCACAGAAGGAAGACAAAAATATGGTTCTATATATTCTTAATTCTTTCCTTTAAATTATATATTTTAACAGCCCACGTACATTAAAAGGGCTGAGTAGATATTCTGAAGTTGATCTCAATAACTGAAAAATCAGTTTCCATATGGTCATCAATGGAGGAATGTGTACCTTTCACGGGATTATTAAATCACTGCAGCATTTCTATTTAAGATGAAATCTTTTAAAATCATGAAAATCCACAAAGGTTCTAAATTGGTACCCCCATATTTCTCCCATATTATAGGGAGCTTCTTGATCTAATATCCCTTTGCAAATAAATCAAAGGCTTTTTATTAATGAAAGCCAGTCCTGTGCTCCATAAAATAAGCTTGACCACTACCGATTGTAAAGAACCCTTAAAGCTGGGCACCTGCAGAACATAACCCAACTTCTCACCTGCTGTGCTGTGTTCATGGCACCCTGCCTGGAGGTAAGCTCTGCGGGGATTGGTAGGCTCCATGCCTCCTCAATACTAGGAAGTAATTTAGTTTTATTCTGTAGACTACCTTGTGGAAGGTTACACAACTGAGCCTAGGAAAAATTATGTAAAAAGCAAATTTAACACAAGCCTACTTTAGTAAGAGCAAGTCCATGAAATCTTCCTAAATGCTGTAGCTAATTATGTCTTAAAGAGAGGATAGATTTAAAATTTGGGTTTTTAGAAAGGTGCTAAGTATAAAGAGGGTAACCAGAATATAAACCTTTGTGAGAATCAGAACAAAGATGAGCTCTGGATTCAGAGGTCTCATAATTCCTTTTTCTGAAATTGCAAACAAGAGTGAAAGACAGCATGTGTGCATTCTCTCTCTATGTTATGAGAACTTAAAAATGTAGACAATACAAAGAAAAAAGCAAAGTGATGTAAAACAGTATGCTTTGATTAAATGTGCAAAATAGGGTTTATAAGGAATTAAGTTCCACTTAAAAATGAAGAAATAAAATATTACAGGCTATGATATGCTTACAATACATATGAAAACAGGTTATACACATCACAAACAATTGCAAGTTAAACTTGTGTGTTACTTCTCCCCTCCCCTCTGCTCTGTATTTGGAAGGCTTATTTCCCGCTTCTTAAAACATTAGTTTTACCTGTAAATACTTTATCCGTGCTGCAAGTGCAGAGGTATTACTACAATTTTTGCTCCTAGTTGCATTTAAGTAGCATTTAATGGCATCCTGAGGCTGGTTGCAGGACTCATAGAGTGTGCCTAGGTCCATCCAGGCTGCAGCATGGCCATGGTCCAATTGTACAGCACAGATATAGGCCTGTAAAGCATCCATAGGCTGATTTTGCTGTTGATACAGCACACTGAATAGAGAGATTAGTGAAGTTGAGAATTAATAACAAAGTCAAAATACAAACAAATCAAATATACACCCACCCAAACCCTTTAATAAACTTTGCTATTATGTAAACCACATCAATAAGCATAAACAACAAATAAAATCTTAACACGCAAAGCTCATATAACACATTCAGTATTTTTAAAACATTGAGAAAGCGAATTTAAATGTATTTTTAAGTCTTCATATTAGAAAAGTCTGGCAAGATGAAGGTATGAATAAAAAGGCTTTACAGTCCCCTTGAAAGCACAAAAGAGTTAAAAAGCATATATTCTTTATTTACATATAGCACCATTTATTTATATCACTGCATTACCCTATATCATTCTTACCCTATAGAACACCATGTATCTGCACTTGCTTCTGATTTATCAATAGATTGCCTATAAGATATAAAGGCATCCTGAACTTTCCCAATACTTGAATAGCACCTGGGAGAAAAAAAAAAAGAAAAACAACTTTGGTAACATTTATAGAAGGCAATCATGGAGGATGGTTTACCAAGACTGATCTGATAAATGTTTTGTCATACAAATCCACACTCATCTAGATGAACCCAAAACATTCGCTCCTTCTGAACAGCAGGCATAAGCAGACACTAACATCTTAATCACATGTATTACTAATCATTAATTTGAGAAGTATACCAAAACTGCTTAAACCCCAGATTACTGCATTTGGAAGAAAGAATCATACCATATTTTAAAGACTTACATTTCTTTCATTTGTGGTAATTTATCAGTCAACAAGTACAATATTTATCTACAGAAAGCATTATAAAGAAACAATGAAGTTACCTATTTTATCAAACACATGGTTATAAAACTTCATGTTCTATAAGAAATGTTTCAGAATTATTAAGAGATATTGACTAACTAAATCAGGATTGATCTTGATTGCCCAGAAAGCTTTTTATGTGCATTTTTCACGTCTCAATTAACATTTCAAATCCTGAACAACAGAACACTAAAAGAGAAACTCTAAAGAGAACTGCAGTTATACCACAGGGAATAATACCTACCTTTTTAAAATTAAAAGCTTCAAATATAAACAATATTAAAAATAGAAATACATTTACTAGTTTAATCTATAACAGCTCTTCTTATATTGTTTGTAGTAAGTTTCCCTGTTGGAAAAAGAACTGACAACTTTCAAAACACATAAATAACAGCATAAAATTTATACTAATAGAAAATAAAAACCAAGCAGAACAGTACAGGCAAAGGTTTGTCAACCGTGCTACACTGTTTCATGTATTCTTGGGGCACACTAGAAAATTAATATAATAAAATCTAGCAGTACTTTGCCTAAAGACATCCATGAAATCTGAATACAATGTTTCAGAAGATCATTTTAATCACAATCTAACCCAATTTCCAATACACACATTTCAATCTGTCTGCTTATCATATACAGGAAGACTCTGATTAGAATAGCACTAACATTAAGCCCCCACCAAAACTTAAAACAGGATAATGATTTTGTTATTTATTTTTTTCAGTGGGGGAGGAGAAGCGTGGTGGTGTATTTTTGAAAGGCAGCTTTAAACCAACTTGCTAGCCAGTTTGGACAACCAGTAGAGGAAGGAATAACACAAGAGAATACATGAGGGGAAAAAAAGAGGAAGAACAAATGCACAACCCTGTAACTCTGCTTCTTTCCTCTTCTGCCAGCAAACGAACTGGAATAATAGGATACAAACATTTTTGCTCTACTCCTCCCTGTAAGGTGTAAGAGATGCTTTACTAGATTTCCACCACTGCCACTATTTTTTCTACATTTCTCTCACATTTATATGGTCCTAGGCACAGTAGAAACACAAGTACAGCAGCTGGGCACACAAACTTCCTGGGAATCCTGGCTCCATCCTGCTGCTGTGTAAGAACTCAACTAGCTCAATGCACACGCAATGGGACTACCTTGCCAAAACCAGGGTTTTAGCCATGATAAGATGATCCCTGGTTCATCTTCCCTTTCCCCTCCACAGCTACTTTAGCCCCTCTGTCCTTCACACTGAGTGTGGGTGTTCCTCCCTCAGCCTGCAGACAGCTGGGTCAAAGAGCCCTGTCTTACAGGAACAGCTGAAGGAATATAATTAGCATGACAAAAACAAAACTGGGCTCCAGTTGTATGTGACCAGAACTTCCAAGCCAGTCAGCTGGAAGATACTGAGCTTAGAATATTAATTTTATTTTGTGTAATTCCTTTCTAATGTCTTTCTCAACAGAACTGACCTGTTCACATATGGACTTGAACTGCCCTCAAAGCTTTCTCCAAAAGAGTTACTGCTGGTTTGAATGAAGTACTCTATTTTCTTAAAAAATGAGACCAGGAAGAGCCATTGAATTTAAATGATTTCCATCTTGGAGTAAGTTAGTTTTCAAGTAACAAATACTGTCAGATAGTACAGTATTAATATAACACTTAAATAGATATTAAAATGGATCAATCTGAGCTATCTTGGTCTAATATTTAGTTGCAATATACACTGTTTGTAAATGGATGTATACCTGTGAAAATATTTGTATTTTAGTGCAAAAATTGATTGAAACAGAGGGAATTCTGAGAATAGGAGGTAAAAGAACTATGAAAAAAGCATGAAGAAAAGTAAAGTAACAACATTTACAGAGAATTTACCAAAAAACAAGGGGGAGAAAAAAAAAAAAAGAGAACAGAAGGTGTGGTAGGAGGAGGAGTAACAGGTAAAACCAGGCAAGGCAGACTCAGATTACTGTAAATGTGTAAACTGAATAATAACTACCAAAAAAGCAGGACCACCTGCATAACATAGTTCATTTTAACTTCTAATCTATATTCATCCCAAATATGTTAGCACCTTGTCTCTTTAAACACTTTCCAGAAAACTAGACTTCAGCAGATACATACATCCTTTCCCTTCATTTTTCCTCTGAAAGTATTAAGAAGAAAAACAATTGAAGATACTCACAATTATGAGTATCCTCAATAAATTTACAAATACAGTTACAGTGTCAATAAAGTAATTTCTTACCTTCCAAGGAAATACCAGGATTGACCAGAATTTGGATCTGCTTCTAGAGATTTCTGGAGATACTGTATAGCATAGCTTTCCTTGGTTGCCTTGTCTCCAAGCTGATCCACGGTGTGATGCATCCAGCCTACAAAAAGAATCCATAAATGGCAGAAGTGAAATTCCCAAAGACCATTTAACGTTTGGCACAGCAGGATATTCACAGCAGTAGCTCTTCTTTTAAAATAGGAAAATCAAATAATAATATCACTTACGTATAATTTTATGAATTAAACTTTTAAAAATTTTCAAGTTCTCTACAACAATTACAGATCAAAAGGACTCTAAGGCAAAATTGCTTTCAGGTACTTTTTGGTTTAAATAATTTTCTACACAATTATAACTCCTCAATATTCTACTATAAAATGTTAATCTGAAAATGTTAACTCTTTCCTCCTCTGAACACAGATACCTCCCCTGTCATTGCGAAAAACGACACCATTCTCCCTGTATACACATTCAGTACCTGTAAATTACATTCAATTTACTCCTGTTTTTCTAAATCCTTCTATTTATCCCATATCTACATTTGGACAATTCCCCAACAGATAATCAGTTAGAATTTTTGCATCTTCACTTAAATCTTTCTTACACTGTCATTCCACCTCCATTCCTACAACATCCTTTTTGTTCACCTTGACAAACTCAAGCACTTCTCATCTGCATAAATAATTCTGCTGAGAAGATAATTTTATTTCCTCATGTAACCACACAACATATTTGTTCAAATGCCTTTTTTGTTCTTTCATTACATTACACAAATTATTCATCCCCACTTTAAAGGCCTCCCACAATCCATGCTCCCATACAATCTTTTTCATGCTATTAAAACACATCTCTGCTCTAACACTGTTGCAAGGCTTAGCTACCATTTCAAATAAAGCACCTTCATCATCTTCTCAAGCTGCTCCTCATCTGTCTTTACGCTTAGATGGCATTTCTTTAGGCAGCCACAAAATCATCTCACTGCCATTAACATCATGAGTACAAGGCAATCCTTTGTAGCAGGCAGCTGGCTTGCTGAAATCACTACGTATCACACTGGTCAACAATGCCTTGCTGTTTATTTAATCTCCATGTATTTGTCTTAACAATGCACTGCTTTTCAGCCAACATTTGTAAAACCTAAGATGTGACTATCTTTTTATAGTGCCCCACCCAAGAATGGTCCCTTATGGGACACTATGATAATGATTTCATAAAATATCCAAAGTTTGTATAAAGTTTTAGTTACCTATAGTTGTACACACAACCTGCCCTAAATGTTCATTTAAGCCTCCATCAGCTCCCTAAGCTTATCCCTTCTGGTACAGTCTGACTACATGAAAAGATAATACCACTCAAAAGATCCAGATTAGATTCTTACCTCATCTGAAATACTAGACAAAGTAGGCAAGGCCGAGAACTGAACTGATGAGTATTTGCAGCCTTACTTCACTTTCTGTAATTAGACCATACTTTAAGTATTTTACTCTGTCTGTTCTATACAGCTTATTTTTTATTCCATGGACTTACAGTTTGTTAACAGTCACGGTGACACTTTTGCAAATGGAGGGTAAACTTCTAATCTTTAAAAAAAGCCAGTCTAAAAGAAAATTGTATCTATTTATCAACGTTTGCCTACAGTGTTTTAAGAAGTATCACTTAGAAACTGTGGTCAGAAGCAGAAGACTGACCATTTCCTGGGCTGTAAGAAACGTCAGTTTAGGAGCCAAGCGGTTATAGTGCTGAAAAAGAAAGTACTTTCTCTTCTCTGAAGATGAACCAAGACAAAACCCTACCCATTTTTCGCAAAACCAAGAAAGGAGAAAAAACCAAGAAAGGAGAAAAAACCAAGAAAGGAGAAAAAACCAAGAAAGGAGAAAAAACCAAGAAAGGAGAAAAAAAACAGAAAAAGAAAGAAAAAGAAAAAAGAAAAACAAAACAAAAAATATCTCTATTTCTGCAGAGACATTTAACATACACAACTTTCTCTCACGGACTTCATAAACAAGTTATGATTTTGATTCAAATCCCAAGACACTGAAGTTCTTAAGCATACAGAAAATACTCATGCTTCAAAAAAAAAAAAAACCTTATGTGAGGATGGTTATCAAAATGCATCTGCGTAACTGTACATTAAGGGTAAAGGTACTGGGTGCAGTGTCAGGCAAAACCTCAGATAAAGGTAATAGTTCACAGATTATAAACAAGTGATAAAAAGAAAGAAAAAGACATTAAACAACTTCCTGAATATTTGGAAATGTTGTGTGGTGATGCCTACTTTCTGTTTCGTCAGAACCTTGCTGGACTGAAAGATAACATGTACCTTCAGAAGATCTTTACCGAGATTCACTGACAAAAAGAAACAATGTACTTCCAGGAGACAGAAATGAGAACTAGCAATCTCTATCTAGTTTCACTGCTGAAACAAGGGTTGCTTCCCTATTTTATCCTCCTGTGTAGGGAGGTAAAAAGGGCAGAAAGCAAGACAGAGGATGAGGGAGAACAGAACAGAAGTTTTCTACTAGAATAGCACAGGTAAAGGAAACTGGATGTCCCATCTTGTCATGCATAAAAATGAAGACCATTCAGACTGGTGATGGAAAATCCCTGGTAAGCTGTGCCGTTGCCCATTTGCAAGGCCTGACTCAAGTTCTCAAGTAGCATGATGACTACTTTTCTTGGGACATTCTTAACATAATAAACAAAAATGCAGATTTTGTCCATACATCACAGATGTTCCACACTCTCTTCCAGGTCTTTACAATCCAATTTGTAACAAACCCCTGTGTTGCTTCAGTGAGAGGATGTGCAAAGCCTAGCTCATGCTGCAGGTTTTTTATGCTGATCAATCAACTCTCATGCTGCACTTGGGGCAATTGCTTTTCTCCAACAAACATCATCACCTCAGTCACTGAAGAGACAAGCCCCTTTGGCATCTCATGATATCTCATGCAATTTGTGGACATCATCTAGGAACGCTCCTAGCCAAAAATTATATGGGGAGTGCTTTGGGAACCTCTGTAGATGTTTACATTGTTTGTACACTCTTCCTTATGCGACTGCTGGGTAAAATTAGAGACAGAAAACTGAGACAGATTTGCTCTTCAGTCTCATTAATTTAATGTAATTTCTGGCAAAGCACTGAAAAGAATTGTTGCCTGGAAAGCAAATGAAATAGCAGAAAATAACAAACTGCTCTTATCCAACAGATCTTACTGTTAGGTCTACCTGAACTAGTCGGCATGCATAAGCTCAAATGGCATTTATCTGAGAGTCACAGGGTTCCCCTCCACAGTGACCTGGCTTTGGAAATCAGCGTCAAGACAAAGATTTTAACAGTTGTCTCACAAGACAACAGAACTTCCCTGAACTGCAACTCTGGCTCAATAAATATTAACTAGCTAAGGAAAATAAACAAAGGGTATTTTCACATCAAAATGATTCCTCCACTGGAGTTTAAAAAAAGTTCAACAGAAATACTGGGTTCTGCCAGTAGCATTCTGGCAGATGGCAGGTATTTTTTGTTCTTTTTTCTAAGTAGCACTGCAGTGCACCACCCAGACTACGCTTCCTGAGGTGTTTTTATTACCACCTGCTAGAGACTAAATACGCAATAAACACTATACTCTGATGAATTCCACTGTAACAGCAAGGAGCAAAAGAAATAGTATTATTCCTTGAATGTTCTGTTAAAACCACTCCGTCCCTTTCTCCACATAGAAGCTACCCACACACCAAAACTAGGCGACCTATGCTGACTGAACAAAGGGACTTAATCCAGTTTTTAGGCAGCAGACAGTTCTCAAAGTCGTTGATCTTATTGCTAGCACAGAGACCTGTGGTAGGATTTTACTAATGCAACGATGAGCCTTTGCTTCTATTGTGGACACATATATCAGAGCTGAAAAAGCATTAGTCAGCTATTTTGGGAAGCCTGTCTTTCAGTGATCATACGTACAGCCTTTCTGGATGAAACTGCTGACAACTTGTACTAGGTGGGATAATACCAAGATAAAAAAAACTATTCAAAGGGCGTATTGAAATATAAGCAACCCTGTTGTGTGACAGCCACAAGATCAGCACCGGAGTCTTGCAGTGAACTCCTCCAGCAGTTTAATTTGTGATTTCACACTGAATAATGACACATTAATCAATTAGCTCACTCCAAATCCATACACAACCTGCATTAAAACAAACAAACAAACAAAACAAAACAAACCCCACAACAAAAACCCCAAGCACTGTGGCCATAGCTGTGGCCAGTTACTAATTTGAATTAAATGACCACTATGTAAAGGGAGAGGGAGGAGAGGAGAGGATAAAAATGGGCATAAGCAGGCTAAATTAATATTTTGAATAATAAATTAGATGAAGAACATGGAGAAAGTGAATGAAGAAGTTTTGCACTGGGTGGAACAGTTTTAACAAAATATTCTGGAAATACTTTTAAGGCATATAGGACAAAAGTTATTTATTCTACCCATTCATTAGAAATTTTGGTCTAAAAATTATTTATCAGCTTTCTATAAATACAGAAGATGGAAAACTTTTTACAAAGATAATCTTTTCTCTTTTTATGTGGTTTCTTTTATGGAATCTGACAATAAACTTCTTTAAACACAGAAATAGGTTTCCATTACATTCTACAATTAAAGAAAAAGAAAAGACAAATTTTTCATTTGCCATGTTCTTCTGCAACAGAGAACAGTATTTTGGGTTACTGCATTTAGCCTGACTGTTTGAGAGATTTTCTCAGAGGCAGAACAGAGAATACAGAATTCTAACTGCTGCACTCATTCTCTGAAAGACCACACCCTCATTGCCCAAAAACTGTAATGCACATAATGTAGTAAGTCTAAGAGCTTTTTAATTTTGTGAGTTTAATTAAAATCTTTTCCTCCTCTCTTATTTACTTAATTACCTACTGTTACGCATTCTATTTTGGGTGAAAATCTCACGTATCATAATCAGTGTCTTAGACTCACTTTGGAAACGGAGCCTTAAAAAACACTGCTGAAGGCAAAGATGGAAAAAGAAAGAAACACACAGGAAAAGAAAAGTTAATTTTACATACCTAACTGCTGTAAGACAGTTGCTTTTACTTGTGCAGGAAGGTTTTCGATCTGCAAAAGCTGTTCATAAGCTTCCTTTGCAGAGTGATACTTTCTCTGCAAAAGGAAAAAAGTAAATGGATTAATCATAAAGCTTACAACAGATCACCAATAGCAACGATTTCACAGCACTGACAGCACACAAACACATTGACAAAAAGATCTAGAACTTTTTTTTTTTTGCATACAGTGCATATGAAAGCTTTAATGAGTGACATATATATATGGTAAGAGAATAACTTTCATAAATATAGTATTTAATATAAATCGACTACTTTAAGTAATTGAGGGAAATTTGCAAATTATTGAATTTGGCCAACTTTTCAGGCATGCATTATGCTCCTTACACTAAAATGAATATACAGCTTTTAAGGGGAATGCTGGAACGTGAGTCTACATTTGCAAAGACCCTACACAAATTCCTCCCAGGAAATTCACAACTGAAATGAAGATCTTTAGTATCTGGTGGCTGGTATGATTTTGCCTCTCTCCTTTCTTCAGTATATTTGAACTGCCTTTTGAATATATTTACTGCTCTGTTAAGAGTACCTTCATACGTAGAATTAAAATATACCCGTGGATTGTGCCTAGAGAATGGAAGTGTGCCATCTTGTTATTTATTATACGGTTTAAGTGTTCTTAAAGCATGAAAACATTCAATTCTTAACTTCCTATATGAACAGGTCTTTATATAGAAAACATATTTCCAGGTTAGGATGGTGGTCTTTAGACTTTATTGACTTCTGGAATAGTATTAGCTGTTTTGTACATATTAATGGTGTAGACCTCTCGAAGGATTAATATTTTTGTGATCATGTCAGCATTTATCTTTGCATTAACCCTAACAATATTAACAGTTAACATATCTTAAATGCTTATTTTTTCTGTTCCTCCTCTCCCTCAAAAGTCTAGAAGATATAAATGCCGACAGTCCGATATCAAGAGTACTTTAAACATTTAAAAAATTCTATACATTTTTTAAAGAAAAATATTTTTTTAGAGAAATCAACATTAGGCTTAGTTCTGGTAAACAGAGCATACTAAAATAAATGGGGCCACTCAGATGCAAATGATCAGGACTTAGTTATATTTGTTTTATGCAAAGAGTACACAGTACTGACTACTGCTGTTTTAAAAGGGACAGCTGAGGAGAAGATTCTAAACAATATAAATATCTATTAGAAAATAAAAATATTTGGTTCTTCGGTTCTTGAGATCTCACAATCACAAAAGACAACTCTGTTGATTTTAAAACCTTATTCTAGTCAGGAAGAAAAATTAAAGCAGCAATTACATACTTTCAAATGGAACAAGGGGAAGTTGGTAGAAAAGATTTTAAATTGGTGTTCATGAAATGCAGACAACTGGTAAGAAAACAAATAATATAAATAAATAAAATATCCATGTCCAGCAAAATAAAAGCAATCAGGAAAAAATTTTAAACCTGGCATTGGGAACAAAACTTGTAGTTTATGACTATGAAGGAAGGAAAAGCAAATGAACAGAAGCTCACTGTATAGCGTGACAGCAGAGGCAGCGATCTGGATGTCAAATAAGTAAACATGAGCACTTAATATTTTGAAAAAGATGTTTAAATGCTCGGGAGATTTCAGGAAGTCCTGATAAAAGAGGGCATGTTCTCCAATCCAGAATAGTTTTTACTTTCGTTGTTTGTTGTATTATTTACCCTTCAGAAATCTACCTACACGTATGCCTTAAAATATTACAGAAAACTGTCATAATGTTTACATTTGGTTTTATTTAGATATATTAATTCCAAAGATCCAAAGTCCTAGATGTTTGGCTGCATCATGGATGGTCTTAGAAATGGGAAGAGGGAGGGGAACCCAACCCAAGATCTTTGTTTAGACACCATAAAAGCTACTGTCCTAAATAGCTAGACAGACTCATATTTCCACAGATGTAAGAATACAAACTATTATTAAACACCACGAAAAAACCCCACTGCTAACTCTTATCAGCACCAGGCTATTCTCTTGTTCAGAGGCTGGCAACCCATCATTTAAAATCCTGTACTGTGAAGGCACATAATTAAGGACTAAATTAACTCTTTTTTTAACTACTAGACAGCAGATAATTTTCAAGTATATGGAGAGGTTCAGGAAACTGTAGGACCGTCTCCTTTAAAAGAAACCAAGCAACCAGCCTGCCTCCAAAAACATCTCTTTGTTGTGTCAGAGGTAATATCCAGAATGAAATCAAGACACTAAGTTTCTCAAATTCCAGAGAAGAGAATACCACTTACAAGCAGAACAGTGAAACAAACCAAGTCTTAACAGCAGAATGCACTGAAACTTTTTTGCTCTGACTACCATTAAAATAAAGTTCCTGTTGCCTATGACTGCCAGGCAGAAGCCACAGCTCAAGCACTTGTAACTTTGGTCACACAATTATATAAGGCACCTGGCATGGTGACCTGGGGTGTCTGACTTTCTATTTCACTCTACCAGATCAAAAGAACTAAGGTGCTGAAGATGCTTTGTTACATAAACCTGCCAGATGTGCTCTGGTGCTCAGAATGACATCTGGACAGTGGCCAGTTAAGAACCGTAACAGTCCACAAAGTTTCTTAATGGTGTTTTGGGGCAGAGGGTTCTGCCTTGTCACACAGCTCTTGCACAAAAAGCATTCAAAAGAAAAATATCTTGTTTGTCAAATTTATAAATTTTATTTATTTACAAGTACCTAAGGTAGTTTTTCACCATGCCATCGAAAGACAGCACTTTCAAGCTACTTTTCAACTGACTGAAAATGTAGTTTATCTCTGCCATCCATTTTAATTTCAGTAGTTTCTGTTTTCATGTCACATCCCTTCCTCAGTCCTATAGTACCTATAAACATGATCAAAGGGCATACAATCTGCATTATATGACCCATCAGTCAGATTACAATACGCAATAGCTACTTCGGTACATAGTTAGTTTTAATTTACTTATATTCTGGAATTTAATTATATTCCGGTTTTAATTTCATTATAAGTCTAGTAAACGTTCATTCATTTCCCAATGGATTCACCTAAAAAACTCTGTGGTAAGGTTTGATACAGAGTTAACACAGCTTTATGTGCTGTTTACATCAGACCTCAAATGCTTCTGTCATTTACGTTCAGTTAAATTTGAAAACTTCGTGTCAAATGTACTTAAAAGGCACCTGGGCAACTGTCCAGACTTCACTCTGTGTTTGTGTATGTATGAGAAATAATAGGAATCCATATGAATTAAGAAACTACAAAATTTTTTGTACCTATATATAATGTTTTAAATACATATATGATCTCATAAAATAATTTTATTAAAAGTTATGCTTAGGCGTTTTTTCGCACTCAACTTGGGAGACTACTAAATACATAAGTTTATTGAAATAGCTACTCCATTTTATAGCACGACATTCCACGTTCAAAATACTTTCCATTTAGCCAAAGCAAATAAAGTTTCTTCAGTGATTTGAGACATAATCCTAACTTTACAAAAGCATCTATAATTCAAAATCCACAGAGTGATTACATTGTATAGTTAGAAACTCAAACATACTTTTTAAAAAGGAGCTTAAAGCTTACCTGGATTTCATATAAGTGGGCGATGTGAAACTGAACTGTAAGAGCAAGAAAATAAAAATTACTGGTTTTAATAAATGACAACAATTATAATGGTTTTTTTCACGTGAAAGATAAACAACCTTTCAAATTTATCAATGCAGAACCAAGATAAATCCCATTTTGAAGATATAAAAAAAAAATTATTTGTTTACACTGATATTTTATGCTTAATATAACAGAACTGACAGAGAATGAATATATGTCCTAACAAAGCATTAAGACTGACAACAGATATTGCAGAAAGGCAGTCCATGGATTTTATTTGTATTCTGAAATGCAGAGCCATTAACCTTTCAGTAAACTTAGCAATAAAATCTCTTTAAGTAGAAATGTACAAGAAGAAAATGCAGGTAATATTTTCTGTACATAACTGAGTTAGAAATAAAGACTTGTTTTTTATTTCATTCAACTGCCAAGGGACAGACTGGCTGGGTTACTGAACAGAAAACTACGGTACACACAGTTTTATACAGAATCTTAAATTTAGGTATTTGTTTTTCCTTTTTTGGAACTGTCCTTCCCCTATTAAACCAAACTAAAAGCATTAATTACAGATGGTATTCTCATCATTTCTGTAAAGCATCTTAAATTCCTCATACAAATTGCACAGAATGCTGTAATACTGCTTACAACTCTTGGAGGCAGGAAAATTGCTAGCTGCAGAAAGAGAATGAAAGTTGTTGAAGAGTAAAAGCAGAGGGAAAATTATCCTCCTGCTGCTGAAATTATCAAAGAAAAGGTGGAATGCCTGATCTCTGTGGCTTGAGAACTGCTAACCTAGACTAGCCATCAACTGGTAGATAGCTAAAGATAGTTGAGATAAATGCAATCGGTATTCTGATTTGATGAGGAAAGAAAATTTCCTTCAAAACTTTCCTTTGACTTTTGCCTGATGTTCTCAAGGACTAAAAGTAAGAAAATACCTGTTTGAGCCAAGCTAGTTATTTCCATTATGCAGATTCCTTTCTCTTGAAGCTACAGAATAGTGTGACAGAGGGGTTTATACAGGTAATCTAGAGTTCCAGGGTTTCTCTCTGGGTCATAAGGGAGGGTGTAAAGCTCCCTTTGTGCACTGCTTTGTCCTTCACTATAAAGATAGCCTAGTGCACTTCAGAAACCAGGTGATAATGAAATGCATCATCTAAAATTTTAATAAACTTTTTGTGTTCCTTGCTAAGGGGCACATAACACATCCATTATGTTCACCATATCATCAAACTCCACTCTGTACTCATAAAAGAAAAACCTCTGCTTTTGTTTTTGGAGTTCATTATCTAAATATCCCCTCAGAGCAAAGCCCCTTCAGTGTGAAAATACAAAAGGAAGCCATGCCATACAGGGGATAGAAAATAACGTGACACATTAGAGACTGCATGAATAGAAAGACATGCTTAGTACTCAAAAATTTCTGCTAGGAACACACTCACTATGATGTTGTTACCCAGCCTTTAGAAATGAAAAGGGTAAGAGATTAGGGCAATTTCAAGCATTTAAATGACACCCTGGGTCAGAGTGCAAGGTTCTCCTACCCACTAAGTAGTACAGCAGAAACTGACAAAGCATCTCTCATCCCTCCTCACTTAAGAAGTTAACTTAAGCTCAACACTAAGAGTAGCATGAAGGTACTTTAAAAACTGACGGAGCAATTTCATTCACAACTGTCTTTTAATTCTTACAGATGCCAAAACATGCAGGAACATATGTTTATTCCTGCATAAAAATCCACTAACTACGGATAAACACCTGCAAGATGCTCTGTAAGAGCCTACAGTATATACTGCATACGATAGACCATACTATGCTAAAAGACTGATGTGTTAAAGCACATATTAATATATGCACCTAACAAAACAAATAATCAAATTTCATTTTGCACTTTTTCATACTTCAACAGCATAAGGCTGATGCTGAATTTTAGTTCTCTAAATTTAAATGGCATTAAGATGATCGCTGAAAAATGACAGATTATCAAGACACCACAGAATTTTAAATAATTACTATTAAAAGTGTGTCATGACACAACCACTGTGTTTATAAATAAATACATAAGTAAATAAATGAACAATCAAATAGTATGTTTCAGAACTCAAGTCTTCAGAGAAATTAAGTCTCAATGTTTACTTATTCCATTTAAAAAAGCAATCCATAATTCCACTGGAATATCTGTCTCTATGAACAGATGGAGACAGGTTTTGTAGTCTCCTTTTCTGAGTACTCATTGTTTTGATTTTGAAGAATTGGGTCATTAAAAATTGATACAGTTGTGAGCACAAGACACACAAAATATATCTGAAACAAAATAAATGGAAACACTAATAGGTTACTTACTTTCAGCATTAGACAAAGTGCAGGGATTGCAGTCAATCAAAGCTAACTGAAAATGCTGAAAAAAAAAGAAAAGAATTATTTGTTTGTGAAACAAAATAATGCTAGCACTTTGGCAAATTACTAAGAATAAATCAATTTTTTACTTGAAAAATCAATACTGCATGTGACCATGTATCTTAAAGAAAATTTTCCATTTCTTTTCAACTGTTTACTAAAGGAAAATTTTTTTATTGCAGAATTCACAATGCTTCCAGTAATGTAAGATGGCAACAGACATCTTCACAAAATAATTAAGATACCATATGGAAGAATGATTTGACCATCAAATGAATGGTTAAAATGGGAAAATCAAGTTTTCCTCAGAATACATAACTGGGAATGTAGTCATATGGCTCATGGAGATACACGTTGAAGCTCTCAATTTGTAAACCTAGAAAAATAAAATACTCTTCCTTCAGATTGAGTCATTTGAAGTCTTTTTAAAAAATTAATCTCTTGTGAAAAAGCACTTAAAATTAATACCTTTACATTAAAACATGAGTTCCTATAGAGTTCCAAGGTTCCTACATGCTCTACTCCAGATATTAAGATAACTTCAGTTAAACATTAAAGCTTGTTTACCTTTTATTAACTTTTCCTCAATAAATACAAAACCTATTTTTCAAAACATCTTTGCATTCTGAAGCTCTAAACCAAGTATTTCTTTCTTCTTTCTTCTAGAAAGAAGGTCACACAGGTTTACTAAAGGAAAATGCCAGAAAGTCTGGATATGACCAAACATCACACAAGTGTCATACTAATTAGTAATCACTATTTATAGTTTGAAACACAACCAAGTGTGTTAAAATCAAATGGAACTGGCATACAAACTCAAGCACCTCTGAACTTTTCCATAAACTTCAGAAAATTCCTACTCTATATAGAATTTGGAATAACATACTGATTTAATAGAGAATAAGGCCTAGGAATATAGGAACCTAAGAGATAGCATATAAAACATCACTGATAATAAATACAGTTATCTACAAAACACAGTTTCAGGTGACTTCTAATACACAAAATATTACCATTACTTTATTTTGCCAACAGAAAAATTATTATCTAGCTCCAGCTGTTCAGGATGCCAAACTAGGTGGCATCATGAGCTTATTAGTGTAGCTGTGAAGAAAAAAAATAACCTTATTAATGTATGCACGTGCAACTCGCTTTCAGTATTGTCATACTCAGAGCTACTAAATACTTCACAACTTTCCCTCATGGTCCCAATTACATCTCATATATAGTATTTCTATATAACACAAACCTCAAAGATTTAAAAGAAGAGTTTAGAAGATCACCAGATTTCTAAATAAACGTTTTAAACAGAAAAATTACCAGAAAATGAATGTATTATGCATAGCAAAGCATAAAGAATGCTCTCATGAACTCTGTGAGGCACACAGTGATGCAGTTTATCTCCTCACTGAATTCTATCAACACCATTTGTAATATATAATAGCTTTAAAAAAAATGAAACAAACTCGAATTAAATGATAACACAAATTTGTGATTTTTAATGAACATTTTAGCAATATCATTCCCAGAAGAGCACAGAAACAATGTACTCACATATATATTGCTCATAAAATAACTTTCTAACCTTAGAGCAATAATTAAATAACAGCTTATACATATTAAATATCAGCTTATTTCTCTGCCTTGCCTGTTCTCTCTTCTACTGTTCAGCACTCAGACAACTTAAAATTTCCCCTCACTTACATTGCAATGCAGGTTGACTGCCTCAGAGATATCCATTAGTCGGTTACCATAGTGATCCTACTAAGGAGGCAACTTAAAAAAGACTAAATAAAAATAAAATGCTCTATTTTGCACCTTGCCTGACAAAAGAAAAAAAAAAGGAACAGACCTATAGACCTTGGCCTGTACATTGTGCATACCAATCTAAATGGTACAAAATCGTTTATGCACACGTGTCACCTTGCATTGTCACTAACAATTAATATGAAAAGATAAAGCAGAAAGGCACAGATTTGCTTTCACCTAGCCATGTTGCTATAGAAAATAAGCATATCCAAAAAGAAACGATTGGCAACTGTTCTGTAGTAGCTTTTCAGAAGGGTCACTGCAGTAAGACTCACAGAGATAAAGCAGACAACCATATAAGAAAATCTAATCATTTTAATATTTAAATATGCCAGCAGTATCAGTGCTGTACAGTACAAAAAGCAGAAATATTCTCAGCAATGCCTCCTAAAAATTCAAATTCTCACTGCCACATTAGCTGCCTTTTAAATTTCAAAAACCACATTATGAAAATTTGCATAGTATATGCATAGTACATTTCTGCTTGCACTGTTCACTAAGCTACAAACAGTACAGAAATTGATAAACCGGAGCCTGTAACTACAGCAAAATAAACCATTTGCACTAAACAATTATCACAAAGCAATACACAGAAAACTCAGAACCTTTGCAAACAGAGAACCTTAGAAATGCACACAGATGAGCAAACCTACACCTCTCACCAGATAAATAATACATAGCTCCCCGCTCAGTATTCAAAATCAGACAAAAAAACCACCCCATGCATGCATGCATTCTAACACATAAACCTCATCAGCCAAAAGCAGATCCACTAATCACAATTACCAGCACCAAAAATTTTTAAAAAAAGGAAAAAAAAAACAACCCAGTAATCATTTCCAACTTCCATTTCTGCAACAAACAGAAGCGGCTAGCAAACATCTGCACCTCTCTCAAATATTGCAGCACTGAAGCTGGCTACTGCTGTGTGAAATAGTTATTATGCAGGAGAGGCCGCTGCAGTTCAGAGACGACATACAATACCTCAAGGCAGACAGCAGTCTATAGAAATTCAAATCCTGAGTAAGAGGATTTACCTAGAAGGCAGTGTTCTGAATGCTAAGAAGTAACAGGCTCTCTTCAAAAGCTGCAGCTCAAGTCATAATATACCTTGATTTGTAGCCATATGTAATGACACAATTATCTACAGCCTGTTTTGTCTCCTCTGGAGTCCTTGACTTGCCTCTGACTGTGGAAACAATTTCGAAGGTAACCTTTCCAAGGATCAGAAGCGGGGTGTGGATTGAATATAAACACAACTGATGAAAGCATTAGGTCTGGTAGTAAAATAATAGTAATCTGACACGGATTTAGGTAACTGAAGATGTTTTCACTACTAGAACTAACATCAGCTCTCTTAACAAATTAGTCCTTGCCAATTTAAGAGGCAAGTACCCAGGTTTTTGCTGTTTATTTAATCAGTAAGTGACCAACACAAAATGAACCGTTTTCTTCTCGGTGCAAGATTTCCAGCGCTGTCTCTGTTTACATCCAAACCTGAGACCTCAAAATAGTGATTCTGCTCCCTCCTCCTCTCGTGGATGGAGTTTAATAGCCCCCCGTTCCGCCTTTATTCAGCCAGAAAGGCCAGCCATCGCTTTGAAACCTGACGACTCTCACGGACTTACCACAAAGGAAAAGGCTCCACCGTGACTCAGTAAAATTCTGTCAGGAGGTGGCTGCTCCTGCCTATGTGACCTAGGTGCGATGGCCCTGCTCCTCACAGCAGCCTTTGTTCGGAGAAGTAGGGCACGGGCGGCCTTGCGTAACCCGCCGGGTGGCAGGGTGCCAGCCCTCCATTTGCCAGGCCCGCGTGGGGCCAGGGGAGAGCGGGGGTCAGGGGAGGACGTGCCGTACGCGCCGCTACCTCGGCTCAGTGCTCCATGCTACAGCGCCTGCTGAACTTAAGAGTGTTTACACTACCCAAACTTTTGCCTCAGGCAATGAATTTGCTCCATTACTTTCGTATAATATTCAAAAAAACCCACCAAAACCCCCAAACCCTCAAGAATGAGGGAAACTGTTATGTGGACAGAGCAGAAGGCGGCTGTTTAAGGACAGAAGAAACAGCGGTCACATATACACATAAACTGAATAACTGCAGTATGTTCAGAAGAATCTCTTGTTTTGACTAACTGGGACTGAAAAATTCTTTTCAAACAGAAAGATCAGAAAAGCCCTATTTGCCTTAGCCAGAAGACAGCTGCATTTGAATTTACTGGCCAACATCGACAGGCTGAGAGAGCTGGGGCTGTTCAACTTGGAGAAGGCTTCGGGGAGACCTGATAGCAGCCTTCCAGGATCTGAAGGGGGCTACAGGAGAGCTGGGGAGGGACTCTTTGTCAGGAAGTCTAGTGACAGGACGAGGGGGAATGGTTTTAAATTGGAAGAGGGGAGATTTAGATTAG
>VXBW01003652.1:46570-83761 GCA_013400375.1 Thinocorus orbignyianus | reverse complement strand
TTTTTTTTTCCTTTTCCTCCTTTCAATGCAAGCCTGAAGGCCAAGTAATTTTCAGCACTGGTGTTCTTGCCAGAGTTCATGGCAATGGGATAATGCAGCAGCCAAGGGTTCTCATAGTAATTTGCAAGCCTTAACTGCAACAATGTTAAAAACGTGCAAAAGCAGTAACTGATTTTGAAAAAACACCGAGGGTTGATTTTATGGTTGTTAGACAGCACTCCAGTAATTACCTTGATCATCAAAATCTTAAAATAGTAAAAATTAATTTTTTGCTTAAATTGCTTACATAAAATATAGATGATTTATGTTAATGGTCTAAAATCATGAAAAACACGGAACATATGACCTTCAGACTCCCATCTTCCCCCTTTGCCTGAAGACTCTTACTGACAATGACTCATCTGCTGGCAATAGTTTATTCTTAGCAATTACAGACTTAACATGAATGTTTAAATACCATCAAAAATATTATGATATTTCAAAGTACATTAATGCAACATTGGTACAATCTGTGAAAACCAGACCAGTCACATGCGAATACCAGATGAAAAGTTACTTCCACTTGCTGCCTCAGTGTGAAATAGGAAGCTCAAACTGGGCTACAGAACACGTTATAGAGAGCCCTGGGGAAAGGGTTTGTGCCCAAGGCCCATCACTAGCAGACTGGATGCTAAGCCCTATAACCACCTTCTAAAATGCTGAATCCTTTTAACAAGGTCCATAAAAATAAAACAAGACAACTCTGTCTTTTCCTTATTTTGGATTACTTATCTTCTGTGGAAAGATGAGACGTTCAGTCTCAAAGAATGAGACGGATTCTGTGAAAACATCCTTTCACCCTCTTTCATCGTCTCTTCCTCATTTTATTCTCCCCATGTTTGTGCATAACCACTGCACCAGCACTTCATTTTGTTCTCTTTGCTAACTATTTTCTGACTTGCCTCTTATACTCTTGTCACTCACAGAATTCTGGCTTGAGGGTGTTGGTTTTTTTAAACCTCAGCTCAGGGATCAATCAGATAGGCTTTTAACGAAGTTACTGTCCTTTTTGTTCCATTTAGACCACTCCACAATTGACACATTCTGATGTTTACACCAACATGTTTCCATCAGTAATATTGTGCTTTCAAAGCAATTCAGTCTCAGGACTGTACATTAAATCCACAGGTGAGCTGAACGCAGCTGAAACTGTTCAAGACCATGTGGATTGCCCCACTTGGTCTTTTCTTTCTTGCTCTTCACTGTTGATGATTCTCTGCTAAGAACTGCAACTTCCTAGCAAAAGAAGCAAACCAGAAACTCTACCTAATGTGTTTCAGTTGGTAATTCCAGAGTACAGCTTCATATTAGGTTTTGTAGCAGAAGGCTCCCTTCCTCCTTCCTTGTTCACACACGCCTGCCATCCACCTTGCATTGGATCTACCAACTGGGTAGATGTCAATGTAAGCTGCTCTATCTCAGTCTGCAAATGGGAAAAATCGCTCGATCCAACAGAGCAAAGGGTGCCAAACAACACAATCAGGATTGCAAGGTGGAAAACAAGGCAACCTTTTAGCAACAACCTGCAGTTACACTGACTTAAGGACAATGTGAAATTATCCTTAATACAACCCCACCCCCCATCACGTTTATTTCATCATCCTTTTAAAGATCTTCACTCCGCCTCAGGGTAAGCTGTTTTTGTGGCTGCCATTTGTTTTCTTGACTGACTTAGTCACATTGCACATAGAAGCAATGGAATCATGATAATTCTGTGTTATAGAAGATTAATTTGCTTCTATTTTCAAAATACTACTTTGGTACATAGAAAACTAGAAGCTCTGCATACTCAAAATCCTTGTGATCAGTGACCTTTTTATTTTCTAAAGTTGTAAAGATCAAATGCAGTCAACTGTTCAGACTGAATTCTCATAATATCTATTTAAATTCTTGATTCAGTGATAGAATTGCACGTTTCATGGCACAGCAGAAAAAAGTTATCGATCAGTTTCTTCTATTACAAACTGCAATGTAAAAATTCTTTCCAATATTTGATTACAAGATTACTATCTCTTTATAAATTTTCTCTCATGTTTTGTCCTTAATACCTCTTTAAAAATAAAACCAAAATGTACTTGTTCAGCACCCCTTTTATTCCGTGTGTGTCACAACAGGGAATACTAAATCTGTGCCACAGCAGAAGGAAATAGGACCACCCAAACTCATATATAACCACTTTCCCAACACAGTGATCTACCTCTATCTACGTCCCCTTGCTCTCTTTGTCATTTGCTGCAATGAATCTCTCCTATACCTATGCATTATCATCCTCTCTAATCACAATTTCCAGCTGGTCTCTGTACGTCAAAGCCTGGACTCTCAGTGTAAAAAGGAAGCCTGATAAGAGAAGTGCTTCCCATTATTACAAATACTGAAAGGAAAAATTCAGATTAACATTCTACTCTTTCAAACCTTGGTCAATGTGATTTTTATAGCCTCACAAATAGAACTTCCAAGAAAACAATCTGCCAAGAAAAGGAAGCCACAAGATTCTTGAAAACAAAACATTCAATGTTTTCATTAGTTTTAGGGAATATTAACCTGCAGAAATATGTTTATAAATTGCACTTAATTACAAATTACAAAATTCTCAACCCTGCAGGTATATTTCCCAATGCAACTCGGAACTCCATAAAAGAACATTTCCTTTTCCCAAGACACACATACCACTATTTAGAGGTCAGGAAGGAAAAAGAATATGGTGACAGAGCAGAAAATGGAGGGAGGAAATAAAATGGGCAAATTTATCGAATAGAGGGGGATAAAATGACATATCACAACTGGAGACCAAAAAAGAATGCAAGCAGTAAAAACAATTTAAAGGAGTACGGAAGATACAAAGTACTGTATTAACACAAACCATTTCTAACTGATTAGCCAGAAATTGTTGCCTTAGAAGATGACTCTTAAACCAGGAAATAAAAGAATGATTAACTGCTAGAAAAGTAGAAATATAAAAAAATGATATGAGAACATTATTTTGCATAGAAGCTTTCTATTTTTAATGATTTATAAGAACTTCCAGTTTACAGTAGTGCAGCTGGAGGTTGGGAAGAATGAACATCAAGAAACCCAAGCTGCTAGTTCTTCTCTTATTTTTCCTCCATCTTTCTGTATACCCTCAGCCTCCTCCCTAAATAGTCTATTTTAACAAGAGAGCTATATCGACTTTTTGCTCTGCTGGAGTATCAGTGCTCATCTATAATTTTGCTGGGCTTTTCCAAGTATTTCTAACACCTACTACACCTCAAATCCTACCCTTACTCAGCCTTTAGACTGAGATACTTCATACTAAAACGCTTGTCTTTCTAAAGCAGGTAGTATTTAACTGCTGTAAGCTATTACTTGCAGTTTTAAGTTGTAACACAACTTGTAACAAATGTTAATTCCATTTGAAAGGATTTAAACCTACCTTTAAACTAGACTCATAGTCTGTGTTCACTTTGAACATAAGCCCAAGTCGCAAATGAATTTCCTTGGCTCGACAAAAGCTGGGATCAACATAAAGCGCCTCCTGAAATGCTTTAATTGCCCTGGAAAAAAAAAAAGATTAAAAAAATTATTTTTTATTGAAGTACTACTTTATAGTCAATGTTATTATATGACTAACAGAAAGTGGATCAGAAAGCACCGTTACAGAAGAACACACCAAAATAATGGTTTACATGCAATGTTTTCAGTGCATGGCTTTTGATTCCCTAAGGACTGTTAATAATTTTGTACTCCACCTATATTGGTATACCTGAAAGTCTAATCTTTCCTATTAATTCAGAGAAACTAATCTGCTGCGTGAAATACAGTCACGTATCTGCTGTTTCAGAAAGGATGAGTCAGAAATTCGTAACAAAATTAGTGCAACTTTAAACAACACAGCGATCATTCATGTCACTACCAACTGCCAGGATGCTTTTGATTCCAGGTAGCACAGACCTCTGAGAGCAGCAGCCGAATGGAAAGCCTAGAAAAAGAGATCACGCACATCCCCTTCCACTGCACCAACCCGTTCCATTTCCCACTTTGTTCCTCCCTTTCTTAGCACCAGCACTGTGTAAGGGACTCAACTAATGCCTATTGCTCCATTACCTTCCAGTCACTCAACTACCTCCAAGAAAACGCAGATATGAAAGCTTGTCACCTCTTTCTGCTGTAACTTGCTTTTCATACTCTCATGATAAGTAAAGATGGCTCTGATTCTATTTCCTTACCTTTAAATCCTCTCTACACATGCCCCTGTTCATGATAGCACTACCAGATAAAAAAAATGCTGTGTAACAACTGTATCTTCTGAGTAGAAAAATATCACATGTGATTTAAAAGAGGACTGTTTTGCCTCTCAGGCCAAGTGCATAAAATTAGGACAACTGAAATGCAGCTAAAAGATAATTGATTTGAATTACAGAAGAACTGAGAAAGCAGCTAAGACTCATTGTGTTACGTCGTGAGAAATCCAATGACAAGTTGAAACAAAATACCTTCACAGAAATCACTGCACACTGTACAATGACAGCAATCAGAATCAGTCTCACTTAGGGTAGGTTCAAGCACCTCTGCCAAGGAGCCCAGCCCCATGTGCTGAACTAGGTAACCCCAGAGACCGACGCTGAGCAGGCAGGTGACAGGCAAGCCTATGGGGTGAACCATACCCACTGTGGAGCAGCAGAGGGATAATGAACAGGAATTACCACAGTGCCTAAATCACACAATGTTTATGCAAATTGATTTAATTCCTACTCTCCAAGTGCAGTATTATTTATAAGTTTCACAGTTGCACTGGGAAATTACAAAATATTCTTCATAGACCTTTTTATTCACAAAACACACAAATTATCGTTTTTCAACCCATCAGCAAACCCACTTACTCTCTAAAATTCTTACAGGCTCTTCTCATTCTTGATGGCAAAACAAACCAAAGGCACAGAACTTCCTTGAGACAACGCAACAAAACTGTACCTAAAGCATTATCCAACTTGTATTTAAATACAACTTAAGAGCAGATGGGCTTAAAAAAATGTTACTTTTTTACTGTGAACTGAAACTTCCTATACCACAATCCTTCAGACAGGCTTTTCTCACCTGGTCTGCTACTTTTCTGTTAACACGAGGAAGATGAGCAGTTGAAGCACAAAAGGGACAAACTTGGACCAGCTAAGCAGTCTTTCAGATCTCATCTAATCTTCACTGAAACAGTATGAGTGGTGATGAATCACACAGCTCAGTACAAACCAGGATCTACATCTCGTAACGGTATGCTCATCATCATCCACAAGATCTATTCAAACTGAAAGGCCAAAAACTGGACTGATCACTAAATATCGGCATGTATCTTAAGCTATTCTTTTGTTATGCCAAATACAGATTTTACATCTTAATTCTAATACAGTACCCAGTATGTTAGCCACTGGTATTTAAAAGCCATTACTTGCATCTTGACAACATCTCAAAGACAGTAACCCAAGTTCTAAAAAGGAAGAAAACCAGTGTCTACGTCGCCCAGCAAAGAGAAGACAAAATTCAGGAATAAAGACATTGAGGTTCTGTGCCACATGGGAGATTGTGACCATGCTCATATCCATTTTGTGAGCTTCACATTCTTCATGCTTTAGCTAGCTTGCTTGGTCAGAAAATAGTATTTCCATATTTCCTCTATGTCATGTCTCATTTGCAAGGATCACCAAAACATGAATTTCTAAAAAAACAGCTTAAGAGAAACTGTAGGAGACAATAATATTTTTATAGTCTCTTGCTTACTGTACAGAAAATATTATTCATTGCCACAGCTGAGTAACAGAGTTAAACAAAGCCACAAATATATCAACTGACTTTTAAGGACAGTTTTGAAATTTAGTTTGAATGTATACTGTCGTTTGTTCAAAAGAACCAGTGTGTTGCCTAACCCCGTCTTTCAGAAAAGAGCAACACTTAAATAACAGCAAAATTATCATCAGTGGACAACACGTAAAGACTGTGTCACTTTTACTACACAACCTGCTGGTCACAGCCAGCCTCTGTGAGGTTCATGTAAGGTTTATCTCCCTAAAGATGACATGGCAACACCACTCGTCCTTGTCTAAGCTGCTTGTGGAGTCAGGTTCAACATCAGTAGTTATCATGGGTGTTTGAGATTATGTTGCAACTCAATACAATTTTCCAATGAAGACAGGCCCAAAAAGTACAAGGAGGAAGAAATTCAGGACATCACTGCGCAAGACACAACCCATGCAGGCAGTAACAGCATGCTTTCCAAACCACTTTCCTAGATGCTTGGAAAAAAATACCAAATCAACCAAGTCAAAGGGTACAGAAATTTTTGGTTTAAGACGCTGTTACCATTTACCATGCAAAAAGCTAAATAGTAATATTGCAATGTACATTTCGGTTGTATTTTATCACTCCTAAACTGATGGTTTTGGGAGAAAAGGCAAAGATGTTTTAAAGGCATTATTTCCTTGAGAGGTTAAAAAATTGAAAGGAGCACAGTCAGAGAGTATTAATTGCTCCCATCCGTTGCATTGATTTGGCAATGGAATGGATATGTTCGTAGAGAATTTGGTAAAAGACACTCTACTTAGAAATTTTCTTTTGGTTTCTAATATGTGATGGATTTACATTTCCTAAAGAATCCATATGCACTCAAAAAGCTAGGGAACTCCTGGGTCAGTGTCTTGCTTGCAGTTTAAATTCTGTATCTTTGGATGCCGTAATAAATACTAAAAGAGAATTCTGAAAGGTAACATAAATTTAAACTTATAATGTAGCCTAATTACTTCAGTAAATTAAGGGGAAAACATCATAAGAATACATCAAATATTCCCCAAGCAGCTTTTGTAACTAAAAATCAGCTATTTTATCTTTCTCTTTTGGGTCTATCTCTTCAAAATATTAGCCTGCATCTTACTTAATTCTAGTGTTAATTCTATATTGATTATTCAATTCATAGTTTTTCCAGGATGACAATCACCAGTAATAACAAATACAAATTACTTCCACCACTACTGTGAAAAGGGGCATCATCAAAATTTCATACACACACAAACAAAAAAAAAAAAAAAAAAGGTGATCTGAAAGGCAGCATTTTCAACAATTTCTACCAGTGGTAGGTGTTCATGTCTAAATTGGTAACTATAGCCTGGTTATTAGAATAGTCAGTAGAATTTTCATAGAATAAAACAAATTCTGAAAATACATTTACTTATCAACTCCTACAGACACACAAGCAATTCTACATCACAGATGAATTAGTATTGATCTAATTCTGCCTATGGGAAGCAATTAAAGAGAACAGCAATGCACCCAAGATTACAAGTCATCATCAAGAACACGGACTACAGTAAAAACTAGCTTTATTTGGGGGATGCTTATTTCCCAGTGCCATTCCCAGATCTCCAGACTCAGTCCCTTACAACATCAATAGCAAAACATCTGCAACACCACTGGCATCCACTGTAGTTGCAAGTGCTCAGTAACATCTAACACAGATGACATCAGGGTTTGGTACAGGTTGGTACAATACAGAAGGAAGCGGACGTGAAAAGAAGTGGAAAGTAGGAGTACATGTGGTGGCAGTAAAAGGAAACAAGAAAGAACGTGGCCCAGTGCTGATAACTGTACTCCTTCCTGGGCCATTCCTTAGGCCTTGCCTGAGCTGAGCCTTCTGGATACAGGAGGAGCTACGTTATTCTTGTGCAGATCTTCCTTTGCTCTGAAACTTCACTAATCCCATTTCTGTCCTCTGCTCAAGTCTACATCCAGAATGGTTTGAGTCTAGAGGATCCAAGGCATCTAAGTTACTCAGATGTTTTCCCTCAAAGCTCTCTCATGGTTTGACCAAAACCGGAAGAGCAGATATAAGCTAATAGCTCAATGATCCGTCACGTAGCAAGGATTTGGCTTACGAGGCTAACGGCTTCCTTCAGAGATGATGACACACAGCCTTACTGAAGTAGATTGTTAGTCTCTACCACTAATTAACTGGCTTTCATGCACAGACAGAGCTTTTCATTTTAATCTTTCAGCAGACTAAACACACATTAGTCCAAAGGATAAATCATCAAATAAAGGCTGGGAGCTCTCACATTGCAGAAATAAATGACAGTAGTCTAAATTCAGCAAGAGACAAATGTGGGGTTATTCTTTGAAGATATTGACCAACTGCTTGGTAAAAAACAATTTTGATTGAGTCTACTAGAGTTTACTTAATTTAAGTAAGAGTTTTCTCTAAGCTTGGGAGCTTTTCCACTAGCAGGAAGGGAAGGCTATCTAATAGTCCAAAATGAGAAAGCAGGACTGGAAAACAGACGCTACGGGGAATGAAAAGCACCTCTGGGCTTACATTTCACACAGCACTGCTACAGTAATTCAGAAAGAAATAAAAATGTCATGAATCTATCATCTCCAAATCAAGACTTCCAAAAATCAATACTGCAGCTACCTTTCCACCCACTCATCTATACAACAATGCCTACCATTATGAAAGTGAAAAAGCAGTTGAATAATAATTAATAGAAGATTGTATTAAACATTTAGTGAACTCTCATAAGACCTTTACTGGAAGGCTTTACTTGGATAGACTGTGAATAAAATCAGCTTTGAACTAGGAGAAAGAATATAAAATAGCATTGATTTAACTGTTCAAAAATTAATACTCGTATGTTTCCAACAAAAAAACGTGAAAATTGGAATAAGCCTAAAAAGTAAAAGAACACAACACGATTCTAATGTATGAGGGAAAATACTTGATGCAGCTGGAGTGAAACTTTCTATTTCTTATTCTTTACCGCCTTTCAATTTTCTGACCACCTATTTTAAGTCTCATGTCACTTCAAAACCGAACTACTGAAAATGACACATGGCTATAATGGACAAATTTCTATTTGAAATTCATAATCATAGTTTGAATTGAAAGAAAATGGTTGCACATAGTTGTAGTTGTTCTACAGTCTTTAGGTACAACCCCATGGACAGAGTTGTAAGAGTTGAATGGTGAAACATTTTGAGCATTAAACATTTCTCCAGCAACAGCAGCTGAGCATACTGGGGTTTCTTCCCAGCATTAGCAGGTATTATGTGTTACCATCAATCCAAGAAGAATGTTTGACACGCAATCACAGAAAGATCAGACAATAAAAGAGAAAGTTAATTACAATTAGAATTAGAATATGTGGTCTACATGTACATTTCCATTTTATATACCTGAAAAATACATATATAAACTCAGCCACCTGAAACCTGAGAAACACTTGACAAAGCAGTATTTACACAGTGTGTGCTTAAATTCTGCTCTCCTTATGAAGCTAACTACAAATACCACACCAGCTGAAAAGACTCTGATAAAACAGGGAAAGAAGTACGAAAGCAGATGTACACCTTCAAGATCACAAGTTATTGGTAATCAAGTTGGTTTTCTACTCTCAAAGAGAGCAGAAAATTATTTACCTTCTGGACTTCCCATTGCAGGTGTTTCAAAATCAGGAACTCCACAGACTGCTAATTACCAATGCAATGTCACTGTTAGCTGGGTCAGTCTCAGAGCCTTTCATGCAAAGTGCAACCACTGGGCTACTTCAACAAATGCTGTTGTGTGTGCCCTCTGCAATGGCACAAACTACTTAAATACCTGGAGGCATTGAGGGCAGACGCCACATTTGATGAAGCAGTCCATTGGATGCTGCCTGCATGACAGATGGGGTGTTCCTACACAAGCAAAGGCGGCCCCCACTAGGTGGTTTGAATTCCTACACACCCAAATATACAGTCAACTACTCTTTGGGCGGAAAACCCCAGTTCCTTAGATCTACCAACCACTGATAAAACCAGCTTGACAACCAAGCTGGTCCTGCTGGGGGGAAGAAAAAAAAATATTCCCTCAAGAACAAATCTTACTGTGTTACTAACAGCTGGCCTCTGGAAGAAAAACCAAAACAGAACACAACAAAGTTAAACAAAGAAGTATTGACAGAGGAAGCAAAGAAGGGCAAAGAATGGACCTCAGCACCACAGAACTCTCCTACAGGCAAACAGCAAACACCATAAAACCATACTTTCTAGGATAAATGAATAAGGCATGCAATATTGAAGGTTAGTACATGAGACTACTGAAAAAAGTTTAAGTTCCATTGCAGACCCGGGTACTTTAAAAGCAGTTTAATCAGCTGCTTTACTATTCAGTATGACTGCAAGAAGAGCAAAACTTCATTTTCTGGAAAAAGATGAAAGAGAACAACAGCTAAAGAGAGCAAGAGAGAGACTGGACTCCTTCAGTTCAAGCAAATGGTCCAACATGATTTGTGCTAAGGCCACCTCACAGTTGGTCACAAGTTTTATGTGCGTTCCTGTAGGTACATGGGAAAGAACGCTCCTGCCTCACTGAAACCTTCAAAGGATTTCTTAGGAGAAAAGTGATTCTCAGGTGTCTGGAGGCCTGCACAGTGACCGAAAGATGAGATGCAGCACCACAAGTAACTGAGGGCTGCCATCTGCTGCCTGGTTGGCCCTTGGAGAGTTGTGGAATTCAGCAGCAGGAAGCATGGGATGTGGAGAGGCTGCTCAGTGCTTGGATGTTAGAGACGGAGGTACGTGCTCGCTTTGTCTTGCCCATGAAACATATTTATCTGAATTAGATAAGAATAATGAAAGACTGATGCTGTCTTCTTCATGTCTGGATCCAATTCTGAATCAGAGTTGAAGATGGGGAAAAAAAAAAATATCACTTTTTGTGCTGAATTCCCTTGTTCCTGCTCCAAGGAGTCGAACTTATGCTATGCTAACAGGAGAAATTCCAGCACGCAGAACACCCTAGCTCACAGAAGTGCCAGGATGCAGCAGTGCAGACTGGACTGGCTGTGATGTTACTTTAAAGGAGCCAGATATAGAGACGGTGGTTCTAGACATCACTTGACAAAACAGATGACGGCAGTGCTTCCTATTTTGGCAAGGATGGCTGTAGAAGGGCCAAAAAGTTCCAGTCAGAGATGACAGATTTTCCTCAGGCAGTCTGCATCTTTAGCCATGACGGAGGTAAGAAAAAGGCTCTGGATCATCTTTTGCATTAGACTTTGACTTTCTTTGGGACTGTGTCCCACAAATGTGACAACGCCAAAGGACTGAGTTTTATGCAACACTTAACTTTTACAGCTGACAAGGAATCCTTGGACTGAGGAGCCTCTGGGTATGCTCAACGTGGGAATAAGAGCGACTGATCTGTCTCCAGTAAGGTGTTTCTGAGGAAAGGTGTCTGTCTGTCTCTCTCACACACACTGTCCAGCAATTTTCAAGATAACAGATCCTGAAAACACCACGGGCTGGTGTTAGAGCACCATGGCTGGTACACTGAGATCCAAACAGGGTGTTAGAGCCAGTTTCTGAACACAATTTCAGAGCCTAGACTTCATCTTTTTATCTTGGAGAGACTCAGTGTAAATCAGCAAATGAGAGACTAGTCAGGTTCAGAATCCTTACTGAAGTAGAAAAGTTGGCATCCAAGCCACTATACTTTGGTGCAGCTGTTGCAGAGAAATGAAGGAGAGCCTTTGATGAACTACAGAAATTCTCTTAAGTGTTCAATCTAAAAGACAACTAAGGAGGCTATGAGATTATTCAAGTTATGTGAATATCTCAGCTATCTCTATACTGGTGTTCTACCCTACTTGAGAAACAAGGAAACAATATGGAAAAATCTACCACTTTATTTACTGTTTTATGATAAATGGTATAAAAGAACAGAGTGTCAAAATTTAAGATCTATAAAACCTACTTTACTATACTTGATTCAATTTATGAAGCTAATCTCTTATGTCATATGTTACTATAATAATTGCATGAAATAGGCTTAGTCCATTCACACTATGTAACATCTGTATATACACTGACAACTTTCAGTTCTTACATGAATAATCAAACAAACTCATCAATATAAAATGATGCATCAGCTACAATTTGCACTTAACATAATGCTATAATGCTTTTAGTATACAGAGAAGTATACATATTGAATTAGAGTGCATATGTATCCTGGAGCTAATCCAACACTTCTTTTTGTGAAAGCTGGAAAACTTAAAAAACAATGTAAAAATATTAAACGAGTACTCTAAAACTCACCTTATTCCCAATTGCTTTTTTATTTGCCTGTTTATATGAGACATGAGAAAACCCCAAGAACTTCCTTAGCTCCTCCTTTTAGGAGGGATACATACACGCTTCTCATTAAAATCTATGAATATCTGAAGTGGTTTGGATTAATTAAAAAAAAGTTCTTAGGATGAAGCACAACAGCTTAAACTGCCTCAAATGGTCTAGAGGTCTCTACCTGCCCTAAATATACAGGTTTTTGTACTCTATGATAGATGCAATAGCTGCAGCAGGAACTAAGACAGTTTGACTAGCATTTCACTCCAAAAGAAGCAGGATTCTCCTTGCTATCTGCAAGGAAGTCCTCTGCAGGATTAAGATCTACAAAGACCATATCTACTGTAAGTGACTTGCTATCACCTCCAAGTTTATTATGATTTTGTCACACCTTAACACCTACAACCACACATCCCACACCTCTCGCCCCCACGAAAACTGAGTCAAGTGGTGGGAAAGCAGTCAAAAGGATTAAAAACAGACACAAATAAATCACACACAAAGGTGTAGATTTTATTTGTGTTATGTTTTCTTCTCCTAAAAATTTTACCCAATACTCTAACAATACACAACTTCCTTAGCACCACACTATACATACATATACAACTTTGCTGTATGAATGAAATGGTAAATATGACTATTCTACACAACCTTAACATAGAGCTCTACATGCAGTTAAGACATTGTGTAAATTAGGCATAATTTATTCTCATGTTCTCAACAAGCCTACTTAAAGGCAAAGAAGAAAAATCTAAATTAATTCAGAGTTCTAATTTAATAATACCTAGGCATCACAATCACCTGGACTTTGCTGCTCCATCCACTGGAAGGTGCTAAACAGCATGATCTGGCAAGTGGAAAAAAGTACCAACCTACACACTGTACCTTTCTAACTTTTTTCCAACTGCACTTTATATCTGCAAGAATAAATCCCAACAGAATTTTGAGGATCTTTCAACAGAACCCCGGTGACTGAGTCTTTTCCATTCATCATTTTTCTCTCATCATCCATAAAGCAAAATCAAAACCCCAACTGAAGACCAACCCCCCTAGATATCGAACAGCAGGCACATTCAGTTCCAAAAGCCCTGCCAGAATTTACAAGTCTTTGTACCTCTGCATTTTTACATCAATTTTAAGCATTCTGATTCAAGTCTGAGCGTACTGCTTCTCATATCCAAAACTTTCACATTTTACGGCTATGTAAAAATTACCGAATACCAAGTTAGATGAAAACAATCCCACTTCATCACTTCTTTTTGCAAGCGAAAAGTGAGGATTTTTTGTAAGCAGGCTTTCAAACAAACACAGGCTACAGGCTGTCAACAACAACAATTCACAAGAACCTGCTGGGTTACATCGTTACATCCCCCTTGTTGAACTGTATTACTGGGAGCTAAAACTCTTGTCCTGTCAGTGCTTTCCTTTTCAAGCAATAGGTACGTCACGGTAAGTCAGATATGCAACCCAGGACAGTATCTCTTCAAACATCAAATTCATAATTAAAAAAAAATAAAAAAATCAAACTATCGTACACTCACGCTGAATTGAAGTTGAAATAGTCACCTATCAATAAAACACTGCACAATACTGATACTGTTAGTTTAATCCAACTTACCATTGAAAGGCATTGTAATGGAAGTAGACCAAACCAAGGCCATATAAAAAGGCAGCATTCTGTAAAGAAAAGAAACAATGTTTAAAACCCAGATAAGACAAACATATGCTGTAAGACTGAATTTCCAGTATTTTATTCATCCTTTGATATTGTATTTCCATTATAAGATAAGCCTATTTAAATTTCATCTTGAACAGGAAGAACCGAAAAGAAGGGACGAAAATACAGGTAAATTTAATTAATTTAAAAAAAAAAAAGTGATTCTCCACAAAATATTTTTTGAGGAATAGTAACAACAATAATATTCAACTGCTTTTACACCAGAGAAACGGACGTGCTTTGTTCTACTTCTACAACAGCAGGGAAGGAAATGACAGAGTAGCAGTCTTTGGCAATTAAATATAATTAAAAATGTTTTATAACTGAACACCATTTCATAGTCACAATAATTTATAGTCACATAAAAGTCAACAAAGCTACAGAGTCTTAATTTCAGTGCCTAAAGCAGAACATTAATTATATGAATAAGGAAATTTCAGTTTTCTGAATACCAAAAATACAGACCATCAGCTTCAAAGCTAAGACAATGTCTTTACCATTAATCAATTTTCTATTTCCTCACTTTGCAGAAGAGGAGGAGGGGAAAGGAGAAAAAAAAAAATAAAAGGAAAAGGAAAAGAAAAAAGAATCATTCTTCTCCTGGAAACCCATTTCCCCACATTTTCTTTTCACTGAAAAGTATAATTTGTTTCTGAAGTGACATTACTGAGGAGGTTTAATGGTTTAATGAACGTTTAACTGTCCAGTTCTACAAATAATTATTACGTATTTCCTAAATTACTAAAAATAAACAAATTGCCTTTTCTTTCTGCCACAGGATAGCTGTATTCTATTTAGCACAGCTATTCTATTATTTACAGGAGATACCACATACATGCTTGCTTATGACACATTTTCCGAAATGTGCATGTGTAACTCTGGTTTTGAGAGACCAAGAATACATCCTAAAGAACACTAAGTACTGACATATGGACAAGAGATGGAACTTCCACTGTCAGACTGTAGTTCAAGATAATCCCTCTTCCACTTCCAAGCACTTCTTCAAAAAGTCAAATTTCTATGGAATCCCACAGAAGAAATTCTAGTAATGCCTTAAACCTAATCCAAATATAAAAGATATAACTAAATTTGTCCCCGAAAATAACTGGTAACCAGAACGCAATTCAAAGAGCGGCATTCATCTGAAACAGGACCCAATATTACCATTTCATCATACCTCATTTGCATCTTCCAAATGCAAATTAAAACCAGGGAAAATGCCAAAGATCCTTTCATGAATACAGTTGGATCATAGTTTCAGCAGTGGACAGCTTCCAAGAAAATGCTGTGGTATGACCAGATACTACAGCAATTAGTGTACTGGAAGATGTTAACAGGGCGAGTATAAGGGTATGTACATAAACAATAAAAGATGACACTTTAATGCTACCATAAAACCACATTCCTGTTTAATTGAACAAAAACACAACACGGACATCATCAAGATAAAAGACTGCTAATTCCGTAGCCCGCATATTTCCTGCTTTCCAAGCATACTCTGTCAACAACAAACTAGGAAAAGACTGCAAGCTCTAAAACTGAGCATACATAATGCCTTGATTTAAAAGTCATTTTAAATGAAGAAGTCAGCTAGAGAGCCTTTCATGTCTGCAACATGGAAGCCTGTAAAATATCCTGTGTTTGGGTCAGGGTCATTAGTAGAGCAGAACTTAACAAAACTGTTCAGTGTTACCTCAGAGATCCACCAACTGCAATCAAGACTACATCATCATAAAGATGGTGAATAGTATTAATAACAAAAAATCCATCACCACCACACTGTGAAATTCAAGCAAAAATATGCCAGACAACTAAAATCTCTTCAAAGAATTTAATTTCCGCTTCTGAATCCTATAAAATTCACAGTCCAAACAAGTTACAGAGTCAGAACTTTAAATCTAGCTGATATTTTGACCCCAAGGCTTAATAATAATCAACTTTCAAGGCACAACAGGACCAAGATGCAGGTGATTTGTCCAAATGTAATTGACACACCGTTCATATGAAGCTTTCAGGTTGTCCTCACCCCAGTAAAATACAAATCAACCATTAATGCCCTGTCCTTTGTTCTGGGACTGGCATTCTCATTTTTCTCTCATTCCCATTTGGCCTTACATAGCATTTGAGACTGACTTTAAAAATTTGTTAAATAACCACTGCCTTCTCAATAAAAAACAGAGCAAGATTTAAGACTCTGTTATACTTCACTTCAAATGTAAAGGTGAAAATGTTGAAATTTATCTAGATTAGATCTAGATCTAACTGTATGTAACTGTTAGTATTGCTTGTTGATTATTAGATTTGTCTTAATAAATACTTAAGAATACCTTTTAATTTGCATTTGAACCTGGATGGGAGTTTCACAAAGACTGGGAGGTATTACAGTGGTTAAATGCACGCAGTATTCTCCTCACGAATAATTCCAGGCAAAATGCACAGAAAGTTCATTACTTTAGCAAGTAACTTTTCTGCCTGCTTTGCAGAATGCCATCAAGTTCAACATGCAGCCAAGTTCCTACTGGCAACAGCCAGTATGAAAGGTTACAACGTCTTATTAAGACCAAGCAGGATCATTACATGGAATTTTCATCTACGAAGCAACTTTTTCCTTAATATCGTAAGATTCTGCGACTCCATTTACCAGGAACACACCCCATCTTAAGAAATCTGTTTTCAGTTGCCTCTGCTACTTTTATTCAGCCAAGTTTGCCACCCAAAATATCTATCCCGTGTTTTCCAGTAAAGATTACTTTTCAAATTTAATCCCTGCTATTCAAAATCCTGCTATAAATACTTGGTGAGGTAGAATACAAGCCCACTGTTTTTCCCTCCAAACACTTTTCATTAAGAAGTAGAAAATGAAATTATGTTATTTCAATCCATTCCTTGAGCTTCGTAACAGCCCTAACAATTTCTGAAGATCTCATGCTAACAAAAATTCATTCCTTGGCTACTAACTTCTAATGTAATTTTTATGTTACCAGATCTCTCTTTTCACTAAAACCTACGGTAAATCGAAAAAACCTGCAAACTGAAACAGATTGTACCTCAAATTTGAAGTTTAACGTCTGAGGTATTTTGTTATACAACCATGTTATTAAAAAGCAGACAAATCAGAAATGCTGTTTTCAAGTTGATGTCATTTACATTTTCTATGCACTATCCAGAAATGTTAAAATGTTTCATACCAACCACTAGATGGCTCAAATACCTCTTTCCATTTTATATGCTTATGCAATTTAAGAAGATTGCCAAGTTTATATTATATTGTTTATATTGTGTATTCTGTTACTTACATGCCTATTTACTGCAGAGCAACATTTCGATTCTATTTTACAAAATGTATAAGCCGCGGAATACATTGATAGGTAACTTAGAAGGCAAAAATATATCTGTATGTACCCTTTAATGTAACTGAGATGAATAAACATGTTTAAGACTTTTTAGTTTTGCTTGTCTTAAAGAAAAAAAATAATGAGGAAAACTCCACCCATCTCACAAACATTCTGTATCAACTAAAATAACTGGTTTATAATCTCTTTGAAGCAGTAGATGGAAACAGATCCCCCAAATTTCATGTGCTCTGTTCCCAAGCTATTTCAGGCCAAGCTGACAACAAACCCTTTCTCTCCAACTTTAAGCATGCAGCCAAGTGCTTCTAGCAGAAAGACAGACCAGACCACCACAGTTACACTTTACAAATAAATACAGGGTCAGAAAAATGCACCCACCCTGTCTAACAAGTGGCCATACTCACATCCAGACATACAAACTACCATCTTAGACTGACTAGAAATGTACAGCTACCACATCTGCGTCCAGATATTCTTCACCATTAACAATTTGCCACAAGCAGTGGTGGCCCTGTTATCAACTCCAAATTTGTGTTTCATAAATACGAGAGTATACAAAGAAGTTGTGCTTGCAAGTGAAAAAAAATAAAAATCATCTGTTTAGCAGGTACTTCTAGAAAGTCAGAGTAGAGAAAGATGCCTGAATCAAAGTAGCCTCAAGGCAGTGTCCAGTAAGAGGAACAGCTTTTGCCACAGTACCATAGCATTACTGATTTAGAAACATTCCCTATCTAATGCTGCCTCTCATTTTTGCTGATGCCACCATTTGTAGAGTACAACAGCCAACCGGATGCCAGAACTGATCTGAGTTATTAATATGCAGATAAAAAAGGATTATTTTTAACTGGATCAGTTTCCCAGCCAAGTTCACTGTGTAGCCCCCAGCTCCTCCAAACAATTGTATTAGCACAAGTAAGAGTGGAATACAAACAAAGTAAGTAAAAGCTCTTTTAAGTCTACACTACTACCAGTAAAATGCGTATCAAACTTAGAATGATTTTTTTAAATAGAAAGAGTGAAATCCTAGATGAAAGATTTAAACAGGCAACCCATATTAAAAAAAAAAAAAGGCAAAAAAAACAAAAAAACAATAATTATCTCCTAAGCCAGATACAAATGTTTCGACTTGTGAGAAATCAACTTCTGTGGGTCAGTACAAGGATAAAACCATGGAACAACATAACAACCTGCCTATCAGCCTTCTCCATGCAGGTCCTTAACAAGCGAGAGACATATGCAAATGTACTGTTTCTTCCTTATGAGTCTAAGGGGCAGGGCCAGACACAGGTGAAATAATCCCTTTATTTCATTAAAAAGTTGATAATATTCAGACAAAGATCTAAGTGTATCCCACTATACAATGTAATAAAAAACAAAACAAGAAACAGTCTCTATGCAAGTTGGTTGGTGGAAGACTGAAGAAAAACTACAGAGAAAAGTTTAGTACCGTCATGAGAGCGGTAACTGTTTTGCATTTGTTTACTATTCCCAGGAATCAAAAAGTCTTTGATTACATATTAAAATTGCTTCCCGCAGGACTCTGAACACCCCTTCCATAGCTGCTCGGGTTCTAGTGAAAACAGCAGTCTAGTCCATGTCACACCAGGCTGCAGAAGACACAAGTGGGCAGGGGGCCACTGCTCTTCAGAAAACCTAACTAGGAAAACTGGGCTGTACAGTTTAGGTCACATCCTGTGGTCACAGGGTCTCTCAGCCACCTGTTTGAAGGAAATAAACATTTTTTGTTTTCAGATGTGTAAATGTTTATTTCTTCAATGAAAAAATGAAAGATGAAGTTTTGACACTATGGTGCCTAATACTTCCTCCTGACACTACTCAATATATAATAACAGTTCCCTGGAGAATATATACTGCATAAAAAAATTCCACTCAGGCTCTTGTGGATAAACAGCTCTATGCCTTTGGGAGCTGACAAGCTCCAGCAGTTCCAGTAACAAAGACTAAGTGTTCAGGAGAAAGAGGGGAGGGTTCAAATAAAATTTGTTTAGATTTGTAAAAACATTAAAAAGAGATCTACCTATCCACATATTCTACATATTCTCAACATGTGCAAAAATACTAAGATCCCTCTGAGGGGTGTATTACAAATTAATGCCATTACTTTTGCTTCTTCAAGGTCTTCAAGAAACCTTATACTACCTGGAAAATCATTAAGTCTATACAAGATCTTTAAAATACAGCTATACATAACATGTTTGCTTGATGCTACTTCTTAGGCAATAATCGCAACCATAAAAAAACTGTTACTGGGTATGTATCTGCACCCCAGCAGCCATGTGAAAGCAATTAATATATAAAAGTAATTATTCCTGTGACAAATATATTCTGGCATTTGTAACAGATTAATTAATGCATTGTCTTGGTAAATAACTACAAAGTAATTTCATCTTGCCTTTCAGAAGTTAATCTTTTCAGAAAGTAGGTATTGCCAAAACACATCTACTACTTGTAGAAGAAAACCAGCTGATGTATCTTTCTTAATTCATAAAAAATATCTTCTTTTTATTTTTTCTCTTTCACAGAAGAGTTCTTAAGAAGATGACACAGAAAAAAACAAAACAAAACAAACTCAAACACAGGAAAGGACAGGGTACATCAAGACAAGATCACTGATGAATTCTGAAAACCCACATGCAATAACTAATTCAAAATCCATTAATAATTTCAAAACCCCTTGAATAATACACTGTGCCATAATCTCTTCATAGGGAATGCTTTAATATGAAAGACAAAACGATAAAGCAACATTATATAACTCAAAACCTGCTCATTAATGATGGAATATATGCTGTTTTGTAAACTGGATATTCCTTTAGCCGTAAGTAGATTTAGGTTCTTGACAAAAATGGAATACTGATCAACTAGCATATCTCCTCAAATTTGTTATAAGAATAAGCAGTCAAGCAAATGTCTGAATAATGATTGTTGCTATGGGTATCTGACTTATGTATCTGACTTATGTGCCTTCCACTGAAGCTTATAAAATTTCACTTGATATAAACATCTTCATTTTCCACTTGATACAAATATTTTCAATAACTTAAGTATTTCAGCAGAAAATAATATTTTTCTAAAATAAACCAAGTGAGAAACTTTATGGAGACGATTCACCAACCAAATTCAATACTCTCCCCTACAGATGCTGAGAATGCTGTTAGCAATCACAGTTGTTAATTTACTTTCTATGATATATGACTTTAAAAAAACCAGGAACCTGCTGACCCCACACAGAAAGCCATATTTGAGACTGGATTCTTTTTACCTAAACCGATTTGCCCAACATTTGCACAAAAAATGGAAATGATTTCTCTGGACAACCAGTGAGTTGGCCCTTCTCTCTGCTCAAAGGATTGACTAGAGCAAGTTTTCCAGGACAATGTCCAGTTGGGTTTAGATTGCCTCCAAGTACGGAGGCTCCACAAACATTCTGAGCAACCTCCTCTGCTGTTTAATCACCTTTGTAATTGAAAACAAAAAAAAAAAAAAAAAAAAAAAAAAAAGTTTTTCCCGTGTTTAAAAGCAGTTCTGAGTTTTCAAGTTGTGCCCACTGCCTTGTCTTCTTTCTAGGCACCACTGAGAAGAGTCTAGCTCCGTATTCATTGCTTCTTGCATCAGGTATCTGTAAACCCCAAGAAGACGCCCTTGAGCCTTCTCCAGGCTGAACAACCCCAGCTCTCTTCACCTCTCCTCATATGACCAACGTTCAAAGCCCTTTATCAGCCTCATGGCCCTTCACTGGATTTGCTCCAATATCTCCTCCCTGTCTCTCATCTACTCTGGAGCCCAGCAACGGACTCAACTCTCCACACGCATCTCATCAGGGCTGAGTAGAGATGAAAGATAACCTTTTCCAACCAGACTGTTATGCTCTGCCTTATGCAGCCAATGCTAGCTTATGGTCTACTTGTCCACCACAGACACCCAGGGTCTTTTCTGTAAAGTCGCTTTCCAGTCAGCAAGGCCCCAGTCTGTGCTGGTGCCTTGAGTTATTCCTCCACAAATACAGGACTTGACACCTCCCTTTGTCCAGGTCCCTCTGAACAGCAGCGGAACTATGTGGTCTCTTCCTAATTTTGTATTCTCTTAAACTTGCTGAAGGTGCACTCTACCCCCATAATACAGGTCATTAGCTGAAGATACTCAACAACACTGGCTCTGCCATCAACCCCTGCGGTACACTGGTTGCAGCTGGCCTCCAGCTGGACTTTGTGATGCTGATCACAATCCTCTGAGCACAGGTTAGCCCGTTTTTAATCTACCACACTGAAAACTTACCTACTTTACCAGTTTTTACGTGCTATGGGAGATAGTATGGACAGCCTTACTAAAGTAATCATAAACAATATCTATAGCTCTCACTTCCTCCACCAAGCTTGTTGTGGTGCTGCAAATGGCTGGCTGGTTTGTCAAGCGTGATTTCCCCTTCATAAATCCATGCTGATTATTTCCAATTACTTGCCTGCCCTGAGTGTGTCTGGAAATTGTTTACAGGATAATTTGTTCTTACACTTTCGCAAGGATGGAGCAAGGGCTGACTGGCCTGTAGATCTCTGGATGTTCCTTCTTCTTGAACATAGGAGCGGTATTTCCTCAGGAACATTCCCTCATCACCATGACCTTTCTAGGATAATTGACAGCAGTCTCACAGCGACATGGGCAAGCTCCCTCAGCACTCATTGATGTGTCCCATCATGCCACATGGATATCCAGTCCATTTAAATATTCCCAAACTTGATCCTCCTCTGCTGAGAGCAAGTCTTCCTACATCCAGGCTTCTGCACTGTTTTCAAGGGGCTTGGAATCCAGAATGCAAGCCCTATCAGTAAAGGCTGGGCTTGGGGCAAAGAAGGCATTAAGTATCTCAGTGTTTCCCATGTCCTTCGTTATCTATTCCATTCAACAGCAGAATCATATTCCTTCATCTTCCTTTTGCTGCTGTCATACTTTTAGAAGCCCTTCATATCCCTCACCCAATTCACCTCCATGTGGGTTTTGGCTTTCCTTATGCAATCCTGGAATGATTCAATGATGTCTTTAGGCTCCTCCTGAGTCATCTATCCTTGCTTCTAGCTCTTGTGTGCTGCCTTTTCATGTCCTGAGTTTTGTCAGAAGCATCTTGTTCATTCACGCAGGATATCTTTCCTTTTAATCTAACTTCCTAGAAGACTGTTCTTGAGATTGGAGAGTTATTCTTGAAAATTAACAACCTCTCATGGACCTCTCTTTTCTCCAGGGTCACATCCAAGGGATTCTTCCACGTCAATCCCTGAGCAGACCACAATATCCTCTCCTAAGTCCAGGGTTTTGATTCTACTATTTGCCTTGATGCCTTGTCTCAGGATCCGCCCTCCATCATTTCAAGGTTCTTATAGCCAATGTTGTCCTCAACCTTCACATTCACAACCAGGTCTTCCATGTTTGCAAGTACAAGATGAGCAGATCGCCTTCTCTTGTTGGCTCCTCCATCAATTGTGTCAGGAACTTGTCATCAATATAATTCAGAAACTTCCTGGATTGTTTGTATCCTATTGCATTGCCATCCCAACAGATACAGGGACAGCTAAGCCCACTATTAGGACCAGTGTCTGCAAATGCAAGACTTCTTCCAGTTGTTGGAAGGCCTCATCTACTACTTCTTGATCAGGTTGTCTGTTGAAGACAACCTCCACAGTGTCACTCACACTGGTGATCCACTAATCCTGACCCACGATCTTTTAACTAAGTTTTTTGGTGTTCAAAAGCAGCACTCCATGTATTCTATCTGCTCTTTCATAAAGGGTTTCTCTTAAAGACCCTGTATCCATCCACTGCAGCACTCCAGTTGCCTGAGCTACTGCATCTCTGTGACCCCAGTGAGCTGTATCTCTGCAATTGCAGGTGGACCTCTAACTCCTCCCATTTTTCCCTATGCTGCATTCATTAGTGTACAAGCACTTTGGAGTGACACCATTTTCCCAGAAAATATAACAGAGATTCTTCCTTAATGCTGTCCTGAATGCAGTTCCTTATTTGGTCCATATCCTTGAGGTGAGGCCCTCAATATTAACTAGCACAAGCAAATTAAATAGAGAACAGTTCTTCTTAACCTCTGCTTTTCTTTGATGACTACTGCTCTTGTTTTGTAACTATAAAAGGATTTGGCTTTTCTCTTTTTCCAGCTAGATATGACCTAACAAAAATTATTAGATCTCTTTCCAAATGTTTTACATCAGAGTACAGAAATTAATGTCTGTTCAAGTATATACACAAAGATTACTGAAACATCTTTTTTGAAACATGAAATTTGGACAGTTCATTGAAATGTTTTATTCCCTTTTATATGGGAAGTGATCATCACTATTTACATCCATCATCTTCAAAGTATTTTATGAAACAGTACTACTAGTATAGAATTTTGTGTCCTTGATTCACCATTTTTCTAACCCTTTCCAGCACAGATAGGAATCCTACTGAGTTTACAAGAAGCCCCATTATTTCCCTGTCAGTTTCTCACTGCTGGAGAATCACTACTGTGTTGGAAAAAAGCCTTAATATCATTAATTACACAGCTGCTCTACCTGAGGCGCTACACATAAAATGGGAGTAGATGAGCTGGATATACTAAGGCATGAATGACTACAAAAGTGATTCAAATACACACAGGCAAATCAGTAAAAACCAAAGGAAAACAATTACCTAAATGAAGTGGCAAAACTATCTATTGTTGTTCCCTTGAATCTTACGCCGTATTGTGCTGGACAGTATCTAGAACCAAGATGAATCTGGAACACTGCTTAATGGGAAAATGTGAAGTTGAATTTTTAAACAAAGAATGCTGTTGCTACTAATACCTTGTTCTTTCCAGCTGAGTAACTCTTGAACCTGTTACCTGCTTTCAGATTAGTCTTACAGAAAGCAAGACATTTTAAAGATTAAAAGCTTGAGGAATATCACTGAAAATACCTGCTGCATAGAGAAGAGAGCCACCAAACCAAGGCCTACTTTCAGAAAGCAGACAGAATTTAATTACTCTCTCTTCTTTGGGAAAAGACACTTAACCCATTAGCACAGATTTAAATCAGGCATGTGCTTTTTCTGCTCAGAGATGTCACAGGCAACAAGATCCTTCACTAGAAAAAACTAGAGGAATTCCAGTTTGTGTGTACTTACAGGGACAAGTGGGAGAAGGAAGGATAGGAGGTGTGAAAGGACAACAGATTCTAGCCTGTCATTACTGAGGCTTCATTAGCTCTAGCATAAAAACAGTTTGTTCTGTAAACTGCAAGCTGAACAAAATTGCATATTTGGAACAAAATTCTGAGTATCAGCTTGAGAAAAAAATAATCTCACTCATTGCTTCAATTTTGACTTGACATTAGTAACATCTTAAAATGGAGAATCTTACTGAAGAGTATATTTTGGGATACATACCTTATGTATTGTTTTAAATATATCAAATCTTAAAATGTGCTACTTTTTTAGAAAGGTTTAATTGCTTCAAGTATGGAAATGCAAGATCATTGATTAATGGTTGCTAGTTAGGTATCAACCAATTATTCCTGAAAATGATTTTCCAATTAAGACTGTAGTTGGTTTAGTAGTAATCGCTAATTGGTATTCTAATTGGTGATTTGCTGTTTTATTTGTTAGAATGTACAAATACTTAAAATAGGATACAACAGACAAGGCAGCAGGCCCACATGACAGGCAGCTGGGGGAGCAGACAAGATGGCCAGCAGCCAAGAGCAAAGCAAAGCAGCTGGGCAGCCCACCAACCATTCCCACAGAATATTTCAATTCCATCAAATCATCATTTCTTAACAGAAAACTGTACATCAGTAAATTTTCAGAGCACTCCGTGGATCTAAGAGTTTAAGAGCCTTCAATTTCTAAAGGCAAAACAAAGGGGAAAAAAATAATACAAACAAGCCAAACTATAGGACACTTTCACTCTCCACTCTCTCTTCTCTGCTAATTCTGCACTGCTCTACTTAGCTCTTTCTTCAACTACTCCAGAGCTCAGCCTTTTTTCCCCTCACTTAATCCCCCTCCTTCTTGCCATTCTATCACTGCTGCTGTACCTGACGTTATGTAATTACTTCTGTCAACGCTTTAACTTCTGAAAAATTAACTCAAAACCTGCAAAAGGAAACATCGCAACTGCCTTGAATCAGGAAGCTGAACATTTTTAAATCCACTACTGCCTCCTCAGTTCTGATTATTACCTTATCTTACAAGGAAAGGTTACAAGAAACCTCTCAAAGTTTTAAAATCGTTTCCTCTGGGCAGTGTATTCCTGAACTCTGCTGCTTATGCAGTTAGGTCATAGCCTGAAGGAGGAGGGAAGAGAGGGCAGCAGAAGAGGGCCAATTAACCAATGCCATAGGATGGTGATTTTCTCCTCCTCTGTGTTAATTTGACATCCTTTCGCAAGACTCGAGGGAGCTCTTATTTAAAGATACCTTGCCAGGTTGAGTTCCATGAATTAATTTTACATTATAATTGCTGCTCCTTGGTGTGAGTAGATACCCCCCTACTGTTGTACTACAAGTCAGCAGAATCCCTTTCTGACCCACATACATGGTTTGTGTTTACTCACTCTCCTCCCTGTCTGTCTCCTCTGCAAATAGTTTTTGGATATGCTTTAATCATTTATCTGAAATTTCATTCTGCAGTTCTACATTTGAGAGGAGGATGACTAGATTCTAGCAAAACGTCAAGCTGAACTACACTTATGTTTTATATAAGAGCATGATTCCCAGTTTACACTTCTATATTGTTCTTTATTAATCTAAATATTGTTTGGGTTTCTAACTCTTTTTATTGCACTCTAATGGTTTTGATACTCAGGTCAGTTTCCTGAACACCATCAGCTATGTACACGTAAGATGGTGGATACAAACAGATTCAAATATTTCTATTTAAAGATCTCAACATACTGTATGAAATTCCACCAGCAATCTTAGTTCTCCATAATGTTTTTTTTCGCTTCTAAATCTCTACCATTCAACACACAAAATGTATCTTCTAATTTAAAATATCAGTACTCACTTTCACTTCCAATCATTAAAATCATTAAATCATTGAAAATATTGAATACTACTCCTACCTTTACAGCTCTTCCATGTGGCACTGTCTAATGTACGATTTAGATGTATTTTCCTAGATCAAAGGTGTGGGTTTCGCCCTCACAATGCAATTAACAAGATTTTTCTATCCCTTCAAACACTTTGAGAACATTAAGGACTGCTTAAATTTAAATTCTGTATGCTACTTCCCATCTTTCCTGAATATGTGGTTCTTCTCCAGTGTAATCTAAATCTCTCTACCTTCTTATTTAAAGTATCATTTTAAAAAAGACTCTACTACTATCTTATACGTTGTCTTAAGGTACAGTTACCCATTACAATGGAATTGGCATAAAGAGGGTCATTTTTTAATAGCAGATATATAAAAAGGAAATAAATTACACCCACAGAAAGACAAAGATAGTCTGAAGGTATGAAGACAATGAAGTGGGCAGCTTTAAGAACCTGTGATCATGGCACTGCACTCACACAGCAGATCTCCAAACAGGCAGGCACAAATATTTTACCTTGAAATTATCAATAATCTTTACAGTACTTTGCTTTATCAAAGAAGTAACCTGTCTCTGAAATGTACAGGAGAATATTAACATGGGAAGATTATGTGAAGTAATTGAGGGTACTTAAGCACTAGTCTGCTAGGAAGAACTCCAAACTTAAAAAATAAAAAATAAAAAATTTCAGGCCCCAAATTCGGATCTTCTTCAGTAAGACAAAGAAACAGGCTAACAACCTATTTCAAACCTCCCCAAATTCCTCAGAGACCCCTTACGTCTGTGCAACATGCATGGGGTGAAAGGAACGAAACAGAAAATCCTACTTCCTTTACTTGCACTTCAATGAAGTGGGAGTTTCTACACCAGGAATTCCGAGTAACTTGGCTTTATGAGATCCATGTCTTCAATTTTCTTACACGAGCCATTCACTCACCCTTCACTCTCCGATTCTAAAAGCAAAGCCTATGTAAGTGACTCAGGAGAAGAGGTACGCTTCTGGATTTAAAGCTGTTTGATAATCCAGACCAATGAATTGCTGTTCATCTCACACTTGACTGACGCAGCACAGAGACAGGAAACTTTGTTCCACTTACGACAAAGTAATCCTTTGTCAACCTGGCAGATCACATTCTTCTCAATAATTAGGAAAGTGTCGACCACTTTCCTTTTCACAGCCAGAACAGATTAGTTACCATGGAAAGGAGCAGTGCTTCAAGACACTGCTCCAATACCTCTCTGATTCAATGCGTTCTAGCCAAGTAACAAAGCAAAGTCCCACCCCTGGTACTTGCTCCCTGAACTTGAATTGCCCGAGTTATCTCAAGACACACACACCTCCCAGTTTGTACGTACAGGCTGTAAGACTATGTAACTAAAACTAGAATCCCAGGAAAAGATAAAAAATTAAGGTTTAGAGAGGTTAGTTAACAGGGAACTCTGAAAGATGCCACATGGAGTTATAAGTCTATGTAAAATATCAGAATTAGCAAAACCACTGAACAGTAGCATTTTTAAAAATCCAAAATATCAGTTATGTTCCTTTAGAGCCCTTCATATTTTTGTACTAATTTTCCAAGGCAGCATTTCATATTCTTTCTCAGTTCAAGACCAGCTGACTTCCCATGGCATCACTTACTTAGGTTTGTCTTGAACTCAAAATTGACATTCGTGATCTGTTTGCTTCAGCTTTATCTTTAGTCAATGTGCAGGTCAGAAAAACTCACCAGCAAGGAGCACTTACAAGTTCTTTTTCTACAAAAGCCAGTGTTACAAACAGCCATCACGATCCAGGAGAAACTCACAAGGAGTTCATTTGACATCAACACAGAAGGAAGGAAGTATAGTAAAGAAAAAGGCTGACACTTCTCTGAAAGATACATTGTCTGAGTGAAGTGGCAGTGCCTTCAAGACAAGCTTTTCTTCAGAACTTATTTACAAGTTTCAGACAGATAGAGGGCTCTGTCTGCCTAGATTTTGAGATCAGAAACAGAATTGAGACAGGGTTACAATGCTCCATTATGAACTAGACGGATGATTTCATTTATGTTATTATATTTTCATGGATTTCAGAGAAAGAAAGAGATAACAGGATAAAATGTACTGAAATTCTCGTATAGCTCCACAGAGCAATTCTGCTCCAGACAACATCCACCGATTCCATTTAATCAGAAAATAATCTTTCTTCTCCAAAAGGTACAGACTATGCCACTAAACATAAACATAAACCAGAGAAAGTGAATCTGGATGGAGGGGGCAGGCTATCCTACAACTCAACAGCAACATTAAACTTTTAAAATGTTGCTGTTGAAGTTACTGCTAAAAGTAACTTCCTTCACATTTCTATCATCACTTTAAGCTTTCCCCTCCCAAGAATACCCTCCCAACCTCCAGTGATTTGTGGTTCTGAAGTTTCTAAAGCCAGACAAAATGTCTTCATATTTAATCGCTCTTAATGGATTTTTCTTCCCTGAATTCGTCCAGTTGCTTTTTGAAACCATTAAAACATTGCGAGTCAGCAGCATTCTGAAGAACTGATCCAACATTCTACACCACCAGTGATAGAAAAACTTCTGGAAGATACAGAAACTACGAATTTTCTGAAGCAGTTGACAAACAGAATAGAAAAAATTACCAGCACCAATTGCCTATAAACAAAGAGATTCCCCCTTCTCTGTCACTACTATGGATTCTCAGCCCTTAACTATAATGAAAATAGTCATTCAGAATGATAATCAGTTTCTCTTCCTTCATTTCTAAAAACAAAGTCCAAACTAACTGCACATATGACTGAATACCTCCTTTCTTTCTTTTTTCCTTCCTCCCCTCTCTGCTCTCCCTTCCTTCTCTCCCCTTTACTGAATCTTGTTTGATCCATCTTCCCTTCTACAGTGTTTACCAGGCCTGGAATCAGATTTTTCAACTTGCTTGTTTTCAGAAAAGTTCACAAAGTTCTGCTTAGCTGGGAACAAACCTGTGTCTGATCCCAAGAGTAGGACTCTGACAAGTAAATGCATGAAATGGATCCCAAACCTCTTTGGAAACAGAGGAAAACAATACCTGAAATACTTTTAGAAAAGGTGTTAGACAGCATCAAGTGTTGTTAGGATGTTTAGTAACACAGTCTTATTGCTCTTTTTCTGACAACCGCAAGAATTCAGAAAGAAGAGGCTATAACAACGCCTGCAAGAAGAAAACCCCTAATTAAAAACCTAATCCAGAAAGACTGAATGTGGAAACCAAGAAAAACAGTTACATTTATTTTGGCTGGTAACATCAGATAAAATTTAATTGAGGAACTTTTTAGTCTTGCAGAACAAAGGCTGTACTGGGAAAGAAGAAAACAGAAAGATCCCTAACTGAGTATTAATTCTGCCATGCCTGTGACACCGGATTTCTCAGCAATCCCATTCCTCTGGCAAATGAGAAAAATAACACAGCATGAGGAATAGAAGTTATGAGTTCCAAGTTATCCCTCAGAAGTTGTGAGGGATAGTCTGTACAAAAGAAAATGATGCTGCACAGTGACTCAGGAATTAGTGCCAAATAAACTGAACACAGCAGCCCAGAGAAGTGGCTGAGGGTGACATGTTAATATTTTCCCAAGTACTTCTGAATACTGGTAAATCCCTGCTCACTTACTACAAGCTTGCAAGATGCGTAGGAACAGATGAGCAGTTGCAGGTTTTCTAGGTAGCTGCAAGACCTTCTCAGCATACATTCAGAAATAGTTTTGCTTGAAATAATCTAAACTCAAAGGCTTTGTTTGCTGTTAGTATGCTTTAGCATTTGAATCTCTAGTACTTTGTCAGCATCTGGCCTTCCCTTCAAGGGGAGCGCTCGGTGGTTTCAGCAAGATCTCTCTTGATGTGCCCCACAAAAGCAAGCGGCCACCAGACGTTACTTCTTGCTACACCTTTATGCAAGTTAACATGAGAAGCAGAAATGATTTCTATTTTATCCTTAAAATACTCATCCTTGTAAGACTGCTTCACAGAGCAGAGCACAACCATGCTAAAACACTACTTTAAAAATATTTTAAATTATTTGTCTTTTCTTCAAAGCACAAGCTTATAAGCCTCACAAGAAGCTACTCAAGGCTCTTTAAGAAAGAGACCCCAAGCTCAATGTCTCCCCACCCTCCCACCGTCTGCCTTCTTCATCTGTTTGTACTAGATCCACTCGCACTTCAACCACTCCTTCCCCGCCCACCCCAACCACATAAAAAAGACTGAATCTGTATCCCTGGGAAAAGGAGGAAACGATGCAGCAGAACACTAATTAGTTATATGTTTGAAGAAGTATTTAAAAACTAGAATTGAAATGTCAGTTCTGGGGAAAGCAAATTCAAAATAAAATAATTCTTTGTTTCTAAAACCAAACAAATATTTCAACTTTCAAACAAAGAACCTCAACGTATAAAAGATTCATTCCTGAAGAAAATAGATGTCTCTCATTAATGAGGCACAGTATCCACTTAGAGCTTATGATCAAATAGGAATCTAGAGACTACAAATAAGAAAAATAAGGTGGTATGTTTTGTTTTAACCTTTGCATGCAACGAAAGAGCAATCATACAGAGTATGAAGTAACTGTACCATTACTGTGGTTTCTGCAAGCAACAGAATGCTTTGGAAAAAGTAAACAACACATGCATTGTCAATATTGTTTATATTTAGAAAAAGAAACATTTGTTCATTCAATATTATTAGCATTCAAATAATACTCTTGCCTACTGAAGATGTGTCCTTCCTTCAAGTCAGAACTTTTCTACTCAAGTAAACACGCCTCTCTGAACAATCTGAATTGATGAGTTTCTCCACTGTCACACTTCAGCATGTCTCATTTTAGCATCCTACTTTCTCATCACAGGGACTGAAGAAAGGAAGCATGCTATTATTCTAAGCACTAGTAGTTAAAGGATGACAGTTTTTCATTCTGTACAAAGGAAAGTTCTGCAATAGGAGAATTCAACGTGTATGAAAAGCATTTCTAAAGAGTCTTTTCCATCAACCCTGATGATACTTAAGGTATTTCCACCCAGTGTATTTGGACTTCCTAGACAAAGATCGTACATACAGGGGACAAAAAGAGCATTCCTGCTGAATTTCCAGGGTGAAAAAAATCACCATTACAAAATGTTATGAATATTGTTTGGAAACAGATACCACGTCAAGAGTGATGGGAAGTGTTTCCTCTATGATTCTGTCTTGTCTTCTCCTTCTCCTGACCTAAGCAAAGTTTCTCCTCAAAGCACACTCTTTCCTCTTTTACCATTAACCCTGAGCACATTACAGATTTGCAAGAGTTCTGAGTTCTTGTAAATCCATTCATTAAAAGAGATAATTGCCTTAATGAACAAATATATAACTAAATAAAAATAAAAATCAGAACTGCAGACATTGAAACAAAAACATTTTCTAATTTAGTGCAAAAGCAAAAGATTTCTCATCAAATAGCAAACAGAGATATTCCCTAAAAAGACCTAATACTTTTTGTCACCCAAACAGGTACATGGTTTATGTGTGCAGAGGAGGATTCTGTTGCTTTATATGGTGACGGCTAATAAGAGACATGAGAAAGGCAATTTATCTAATTTATCTGGAGGTCAAAGCCAACACATCAGAATTTCTTAGTTAAGTTGGTTGCTCTCATTCTTTTTAAGATTTTTACACCTACCTACTCTTGATTCCTTTCAAGGAGAGGGAATATGCTCTCCTGTCATAAATTCATTAGATATATCATTTAATAAGACAGTTAATTATTAGAACTTTGTACAATCTTACTGTATACAAAATTGGACATGCTGCATTATTTTTCTGCATTAACAACAGTAAAAACCACTACCTGATTCTTTGTCATTGGATTACTTAAGAATTGTCTGTGTTTCAGCTGGCACAGACATAGGCACAACGCACACCACTCCCAGCATGCACAAAACCCAAACCTCTACCCTCGAAGAAGTATCTGGATAAATATGTCCTCTTTTCTAAACTAGGGATCAGTGGTTCTTCACTGTAATTAAGAGCACAAAATACAACATGTTTTCTCCTTAATCTTTCTACGTAGCACTCACTTAACAATATATTTTAAGAAAAAGAATTATACTTCTTTCAACTTGTCTGCTTTACTGATTTACAAGGAACACTCACTTTTAGCATCCAATATTAAAAAATCTTTTTCTGAAACTCAAATACAGTTATTCATTTGCTCTATTTATTTTTTTTTTCTGTTTTACAGACGACCAAGTGCCACTGGTAATAGAATCATCATTGCCTTTTCAGCACTCCAAAGTTTCTCTTTATTTATTAATAATTTCATCTGAAATATTTTGGAAGCGTACATGTAACTTTTACCCTTAAGAGGCAGAATTACAGTTAGTCTTCATAAACATAGTTTGCATTTAAGAATTCCAATTTTTTTAACACCACTGAGTAATCATGCTAACTGATCACACCTATGGGATACTGAAATAACCTCATTTACAGTGTTACCAAAGCTACCAAGTATTCTGATACAGAAGAGAGATTATGTGGTGCACAATTCATAAATTTAGCCCGTCAATCTAGCAGTCTTCATACTCCAAATTTCTCCTAGGTCTTGTTCTTTCAACAACTTTTTCAGCATTTCAAGTATCTTCTCACATTAAATTTCTATCCATCTTGACATTCTGAAAGGACATGTTTAGGATCTACATCTATTAATAACCTTTAAGAAAAATCTTTGGAGAAACCGATATTGCTAGCAATGGATTTTGCTTTAGTTTTTTTACTGATTTGTCTTTAAAATTACCTTTGATGATATTGTATGAGTTTTTCTTTCCTCTCTCTTTTTGTTTTGCCTGTATATCTTAGGATGAAAGTAAAGAGTTTTCACCAGCAGAATTACTACTCTTGTCCACTGCACTTCAAAAATTTTAATATTATGAAAAATATTTCCTCAGGTATTTTTTTCATCAGCAGTTCAGTAAAAGACTTCGTGCAATTGCTAGATCCTTTGTTCCTGATTTCCTGAAAAAATCCTTTCTTTTGTGACAGAAAACTGTAATCACTTGCTGCAGCAGCACCTAACACACATTTTAATTTTTACTTATTTTTTTTAATTTCTCACTGAGTCTGGTGAATTTATGACATAGAGGTGGCTGTTGGGGAGAAGGCTGGCAGAAGTCTCATTTCAGACCTCCAACAGTACATTCCTGCATTACTCTGTATATAACTTCCTCACTACTTCTCATATCTCTTATCCTTGAAGTATGTTTTTACTTCTCTCATTTTCTTTACATTGAAATTCTCAGCGGGGCTAAAATTTTCCTTCCCTCCACTCCCTGTGATTTTTCCTCTAACCACACTTTTCTCTTCCTCATATTATGGGTTTAGTCTCAGCATTACAGCTTTTTCTCTCCTAACCCTTTTCCTCTCTTCATATTTTATTTTTCTGGGCATAATAGCTTGCCATCCTGTATTATGCTGTATCAGACTCAGACTGTATTTCCAGATTGCTCTCCACAACAGTCTCTTGAAAAATGTTCTTCCCATTAAATCTTCTAAAAATGCTTTTTCTCTCCATTATGATGACCTACTATCTTCACTATTTAAAAATTAGGACATTCCTTTCAAACTTATCTCCTTCCTATTTGCTGTTCCGTAACACCTCATACTATCATGCTTCTCTCTCCCTCTTAGTCTACAATGGGTCTTGAAACAGTTGTATTTCATACTCTCTCAGAACATGACCAGAATGTCTTTGTCAAAATCCTCCTAGTGAAAGGATTGTAAACTAAAAACTGTTGTTTTAGTCAAAAGTGAGTGGTGGTGTAGAATCCCGTATGTTGGGCAGATGAACACATTTTCAGACAGAAATAAATAGTCCATAGAAGGTATTAATATGTCTCCCTTCTCCACACCTTCAAGAGCCACTGCATCTTTATTCAGTTTCTGGTTTTATTTTTCACTTTCTGACTCTCCATTTTCTCTGAAATGTCTATTTATTCCATTCCAGCGCCATCATTTTTATTTTACTTTGCAAATACATTCTGAATTGTAGGTTTTCACCTTAATTCATCTTTAGGTCATCTACTGCATCTCCCAATTCCTTCTGTAATGCACTTAATCGCAGCAAACTTCACCCTCATTGAACATTTTTGGAACTTACTTTCCTGACCAAGTCTTCTTCTAAATGCTTCTCTGATTAAGTCTTCTCTGATCAAAGGGACTGTTTCTCTCTTTCTGCTTTTCTTGCACAAGCTGTGTTGCTGCACGGCAATAATTTATACTAAAGGCTTTTTGTGTCATTTTAAATCTGAGGATTCTTACAGAGAAATCTGTCTCCTTACAGGGGATATTCATTCTCTTAAAAAGTTCCAAAAAACTAAGGACTTGAATGAAAAGCAAGTGTTCACAAATCATCCTACTGCCTTCAGCTTTCCTTTCAGGGAAGGTGTCTGCTCCAGTCATTTCTACTGATCCTATACTGCTGTACTGTTTCAACTAAACTAAGCATTTATATATAATTAAAAAAATAATGGAAGGTTTGATAAATTCTGTCTAAAAACACTACTTGGTACTTTGATGTTACTGTAGAAAATAAAACAGTTGTGAGTCAATGAAGTGGAAAATTGCTGTCTTATAACAGACCCTCTAAGGTGCAAAATGTTCTCTTATTTTCTGTTATCAGTATGCCTAGTAATTGCTTTTTTGTCCAGCTATTTAAATAGAGGGAAATAGAGTTACAGTCTGGAGAAAGAGAGACAGCAAAACATACAAAATTAAAGCATTAATGTTTTTTTAATTATCTTCCTATTTTTTACCATTAAGAAAACATACAAAAAAGACATTTGGCCTATCAAAACAGAGAAGTTAGAGAGATGAAAAGAAGCTGCATAAGAATATTAAAACAAGCAACAGGTCCCATTCATAAATGAACACTCCTGGTCTTTTGTTACTTTAGTTCTTTGGAAAAACAAGCTTTACTACTAATTCAAAGTGGTTTTGCCATAAGGTTGATAATACTCGTAGTGACATTTCTACACAGATTTAATTATAAATCAGCACTGTAAAAAATTACCTGGTACTAAATTACACTTTAAGTCTACATAATATAACAAGGAACACTGTGAAAACGTGTTCTCTAACAAAACAACAACTCAGCACAGACTACGATCTCATCCTTCTTCCGCAACTAACACCCATATACACAGTTGCATTTCATGGGCTTTGGAAAGAGAATTTCAGTCTGAGCTTTGGCTTTAGTGCCAAAGTGGGCACTGAAACTTCTTACAGCCCCGTATCTGTGAAGNTTAATACCTCTGCATGGTTTTGGATTCTCCTCAATTTTATAAAGACTGAGAATATCGAGAGGAAATTCTGTTATTTGGAATCATACAGCCAAAATCAGATTTCTACAAAGCCTTTATTTTAAGAGACAAATGTGAAAAGGACCTGCAAAAAGCCACAAATATACTTTAATTGAGATTATCAAATCAGTAAGGGCTGTAGTAAGTGTCGTGCCAAAGCAGAGGAGGATCTAGTCAAAGTACTGGACAACCAGGTTCCTCTGTAAAATCCTCACAGAGATCACTCTAGTGGGCACTGAAACTTCTTACAGCCCCGTATCTGTGAAGGTTTCCCCTGCTCTAAGCAACTACCTCAATGCAACAGATCCAGATGTTTTATACTTTCACACAGTCAATTCACTCATGTGCTGTAACTTCTGTTAGGAAAGCCCCACCCAAACCCAGATATTATATAAAAGAGTTCAGTATGATCAACTGCATTATGATACAACCACATGAGATGATTAAAATAACTTTTTCCAGGTGCCAGATATCTGCCATCGTGTTCGGATAAAATCAGGAATATCTTACTCCTTGCTAAGCTTCTAATCCTGCCTCCTCAGAATATGTCAAAACCGATAACCGTGGCAGACACTTATTTTCTCAGTAGCATCAAAATCTACAAACTGCAGTTCTAGTTGATGTCTCCCTCTCCTGAACTGCCCTTCCTATCCGTTCATCCCCCACAGTCCTCCTCACCTCCCCCAACATGTTGACACAGGGAAGTTTTAAAAAGAAATCCGAATGAAGTACATTGCACAGAAGGGAGATTTATTTTAGCATGGGCACAGAAGAAGAAGAAACACTGAGAAAACTACTTGAATGCAAGAACTCAATTAACTTACATTAACTTGGATAAAAGTTGAGATATTTACTTTATAAGATCTCCAATCAAATAATTTTTTTTAAATGCAGTTACAGTACCACAGAAACTCAATGATTTTGCAGGACAGTTTACACTGAACTGTGGGCACCAAAAGACATCACTTCAAAAAGTGGTCTATTTAGGAATATGTGGCATAATGCAACCCAGCTCTTTCAAAACTATCCACACAGGTATTATCTCTTTGAAAGGAGGGCATATTGATCCAGTAAACAGCAAAATACAGCATCTTCCTAACCTTTCATCTTGACTGCTGTCATTATAATATATATTCAGAATATATTTTCTGAAGTGTTTTTTCTCTCTCTTTTTACTCCACAGAATCAACAAAATGCTTACTGTATAACAAAATAACCCACACACCAAATTCTGACAGAAAACAACCTGGTTTAAAAAAAAAAAAATCAGACCATTGAGAAAAAAATAGGGGGGGGGAATAAAATGTGTTTCTTCATGAAAGGAAAAAAAAAAAAAAACAAGTTGTAGAATGAATATCATATAATGAACAATCCATGAAAACAATGCTCAATCATCAACAGTGAAAATGACAGAGTAGCAGAGACTAAATACAGAGGAGGCCAAACGATATCCAAAGCCACCTAAAATCTCTCACAATTCTCCTAGAAGTTTCCTATTTATAAAACAAAGACACAGGACACTTACTTTAAC
>VXBW01003652.1:24566-46512 GCA_013400375.1 Thinocorus orbignyianus | reverse complement strand
TGCCTAAGTTTCTAAGGCTCTGCCTGTCTGCTTTCAAACCTGCCTTATATAATAACCTTCATGTGATTCAGCACTCTCCATCGATTTCTCAGTACTCTTACACAGCTCCCCTTGTAGCTCATAAATGCCAGCCTTTCTTCACACCCTTCTCTTTCTTTACCATCACAAATTCCAACCACTTAATTCATTAAATCTAACTCTGAGAACTAAAAAAAAAAAAAAAAAAAAATTTAAAAAAAAAAAATTAAAAAGCCCCACAACAATAAAACAAGAAAATATGCTTTTCTTTTTTTTTTCAGTCATCTGCATATGGCTAAAAAATATTAAATACAAAGTATAACAGAACAGCATACAAAGGTGAACAAAAATACAGCACAAACTTACAAATGGCTTCTTACAGATACAAGATATTAAGGATAACAAAGAACAAGACTTCATCTCAGTTGCAGGGGTGGGGGGCAGGAGGGGAAGATCTTTCTCCAGATCCAATCCAGGCAGTTTTCCACTGCCAACTCCAGACTAGCCCAATCATCCATTAATAAGATGAAATATGATTCACCTGAGATTTTTTTATCAGTTTCAGCAAAAAAAGTTTTTAACTGAAAAACATTTTTGGGCATTTCCATGCTCTTTTTCATGCACATAGAAATTAATAAATCTCCAAAATTATGATGGAGAAAACCTCACTTTGGGCTACACATTTATAAGGAAGCTCATAATGAGATCAAGTAGCACAGTATTCTTCCCAGGTGAGGCCAACCTAAAGAAAGGTTATTGGTGTTTTGTGTTTTTTTGTTTTTTTTTCTTGTAGAAGTCAAAATGCTCTCTTTTCAGCATCAAACAACATTTTCATGCTCGCAAGTGGAATTGTTTGAAATAATCTCTCTTAAAGGTCCCTTCCAACCTAGACAATTCTATGATTCTTGATATACACAAAAACCTGGTATGTTTGAATACCAGCACNAAAAAAAAAAAATCAGACCATTGAGAAAAAAATAGGGGGGGGGAATAAAATGTGTTTCTTCATGAAAGGAAAAAAAAAAAAAAACAAGTTGTAGAATGAATATCATATAATGAACAATCCATGAAAACAATGCTCAATCATCAACAGTGAAAATGACAGAGTAGCAGAGACTAAATACAGAGGAGGCCAAACGATATCCAAAGCCACCTAAAATCTCTCACAATTCTCCTAGAAGTTTCCTATTTATAAAACAAAGACACAGGACACTTACTTTAACCACCTAAATTTGCACTGCACCACAGTAAATAATTTCAGNCTAGACAATTCTATGATTCTTGATATACACAAAAACCTGGTATGTTTGAATACCAGCACATTGCATACAAACAGAAATTGCTTTCTAAGTCAAGCACAGATCACACATTTTACTGCCGTCCATGCTCCTGAAACGGAACGGCAAAACAATCAGAGTTTGCATTTATTTTAACTGCAGATAATATTCTGAGCCATGGTGAAACATTATGCATATGGAAATATATATAAACAATCACACTTCACCCTGAACTCTCTGAAAATGCAGGGAAAATAAATTACTAATCATCTATCACTTTTAATAATAAGCCATTAGAACAAAAGCCAGAAAAAAATAATTCAAGTCACAAACTATTCTGAAATGCTTAGCATGGGAAGAGGACAAAAAACCAGAAACTACAACAACAGACATGTAATTAATTGATCAATTTCAACACTCATTTACAGCAATCCTTAAACTAACTTCCCAAGAGCATTTAAGAAGTAAGAATTGATGAATGCTCTTACTGTAATTTTTAAAGTACAGGAGTTATTTCTGAAAAAAAACTACTTCAAATCTAAAAGAGCTTGGGGTAAAAATGGCACTCATACAACTTTTACTGGAGCAGGGTCTTTCCAAAACAATATGAACAATTTTCTGAGGACCCTTCAATTGAACTTCTCCTTCCATGTGCCAGAAGACACGTATTTCAGTACACTTTCTATCCTCACTCACTGCCCTTTATTTACCCTGCCTGTCTCCCTTCCCACCCTCCCAAATGGGACGAGTTGTTTCTCTCAGGATTTTTCAGAAAGTACTTACATCCCTATCAAATGGAAAGAACACAGAAAAATACTGTTTCTCTGATGCTGGTATACGGATGGTATTGGTGGCTTTCCAGAGTGAACTGAGCCCTCCCTATCTGAGACATGCATTTACGGACACCTTTAAGGAAAGCAGCTGCTTAAGACCACGCAAATATCTACCGCGTCATGTGCCTTCCTGCACTTGTGTCTAAATCATGCTTCAAATTATTTCATGTGACAATACAACAATGCTATCTATTTTTCACAATATTGTTATAATATAACTTTTAAATCTTATCCATTTAAAGTCCTGGTACTTCTACATGGACTAACAGATAAGACATCTATACCAACATGACTTGTTTCCTGCCTTGCCTAAGAATGTTAATCAAAATACTGAAAGGGACTTTAAACAATTTGGCATCTGTGGAAATAAAAACATTTTTCCTACTACAAGTTCAATGCCTGTGCAGCACCTTTCAGGTGGTTATGATTCTCTCAATACTCAAACGTATCCAAATACCTACTCTTATGTAAGAAAAACTGAAGTAACAGATAATAAATCTAAGATGTGTCAAGTTAATTGATCTGCCGTTTCAATGAATGGTGTGAATATTTATTTCCATATAGATATATACCAAATTGTATATAGGTGAACAATTCCATTAAGACCCAATTAATATGCAAGTAAATACCAGTAAAAGTAATTGCAAGCAGATACTCCAAACTTACACTGAAATCATTCTACTCTAGAAATTCAATAATTTACAACAATACATTTAAAAAAAACACAAAACAACAACAACAAAAAAAAAACACAAAAAACCAAAACCAAACAAAACAAACATCAGTCTATACAGACCTTCCAGTAGTCAGATTGTAAACTGTAGTACCTCTGGTATGCAGATAATGCTGTAGGAAAGAAAAAGGAACGTTTAATTGCTTTTGTTGCATTTTCTTTGAAGAAAAAGATAGAAAACCTTAACAGTCAGAATACACAACATTAAAATGATAAATGATTTAATAAAAGCAACAGTGCCATAATAAGTACACAGTTATGGGTAATGCATTCCTTTAAATTATAATTTTGTTTTATGAAATGTCAACACAAAAGTATACTTATTATTAATCTTACAAATGTAAATCAAGCAATATTTTAAAGAAAGCCTATAACAAAAGAAATAATTTGAAATTTGGGGATTTTCACTCTGGACAAAGCTGTTGTAAGATTTAAAAATTTAATCATGTAGCTCATTTACCACGCTCCCTGATGTCCTGTAATTTCTAAAGAACTGGTGCAGAGGGACATACAAAGAGAAATCAATTTCACATCCCCCTTCATTCAGTAGCTACAGAAACAAAAGCAAAAAAAAGCTTACGTTTTATTCAACATCTATGACCAAGACTAACCTGGAAAACAGCACTAGGTTTTCTGTTCAGCAGAATCTGGTAGTAACAAATTCCTCACATCACCTTTCCTGCATCTCTCTTCCCCACTAAAAGTTCAAGGTTGATTCATTTTGCCCTTCAGCTAAGAGGCTACATAAGACTTGAACTCAAATAGGCTTTACATTCTTGTAAGAACATTGCAGTAGGCACCATCCAAAAATGAAGAATTCTAAATGATTCACTGCAGTAACACCAAGATTTTGACTTTTCAGATGTTGGCTTCTTAAGATTTAGAACAGTTTCTACACAGTATGCGTTTTCCTAACAACAAAACAGACGACAGACAACTGCTGCTTTGGAAAACTACAAACACTAAACAGATTAAAATGGTAAGAACCATATGCATTTTATGTACAAATTCATTTCCTGCAAGTACCATGGATAAATGATATCCCTAAATTTTATCACTCTTAAATGTCTGTCTTGCATATTCGGTTCCACAGCTTAATAAAAGTTCTTAAGATTAAGCTAAATAAGAACAAGATACCCACAATGACAAGGCACACAGAATTTTCTCCTCTTAAAACTATAGCTTTGCACTCATCTGTCCACGGAGACTCAAACCTCTGTACTTTTAAATGCCTAACTCATACATGCTGAATCATGCCCCTCGCCACTGGAACTACTTGTGAAGCCAGCTTCTATTTTCGATGCTCTAAACTGGGATTTATTTAGATTTTACTTAGAGTATAAAAAACAACTGGAATACTCGCCATCCTTACACTACCAACGTGCTGTATGTTTACATGCAACTTAGATGAATAAAACTACTTATAAATCTAGTCAACCAGGCTCAGTTTTTCACAATTTAGGAATGCTAAGACTAAGCATAGTTCAGTCACATTCTGTAATTAGTCATAAAGGATGTTCATGATAACACAAAATAACCTCCTACCACAAATACTCCTTTCTAGGTTCACCTTCTCCCAGGTATCACTAATGACTTCTCAACAGAAAGGCATAAGTAGCTTTTGAACGTGGGAACAACTTTGGTTTCCCAAACAGAAAAACACACAATGAAACAGTTTGTAATGCACCACACAACTCAAGCAGTACTTATTTCAATTTTAAGGGTTAAAGCACATTTCAAACGCTTAAGGCAATGGCAACACATTATGGAAGATTTAGAAAACTGAGAACTTTTTTTTTCCTCCCAAGTTAACTATTGCAGTCAATTACAATTACAGAAGGATAAAATAAAAAGATGAAAAGAACATTAAATGTAATGCTAAGGATATATACCAGAAAAATGAAAGGGAAAACCTTTTCAGTGTACCTGTCAAAAAAAATACAGGAGTACCCACATGAGCATATCCAGTAAACAAGAGAGCTGAAATACGTTTCCCTGTGGCAGTTAAGGTACTAATAAGCTTACAAAACATCAATAGTTAAAAAAAAAAATAAAAAAAATCCAAAAAAAAAAAAAAAAAAAACCAAAAAAAAAAAAAAAAAAGATAAGCAACAGAAGACCTAGAAAGGAAAGACAAGGAAGAAAACAAACAAGGTGGGGAGGAGAAAGCAGGGGGGAAGCCTTACTGCTAGTGACCAAAGCATTCCTTGAGCAAGTACAGCAAAAACGTGTAGAGCTCAAGCCTGTCTTCTTGCTGGGAAGTCTAGCTAGTCACAGTATGCACAGCCCTGCTCACCAGCCAAACAGAATCAATTTGTGAGGAGCACAAAAACACAGGGAGAGAAGACATCTAAAGGCATTCACCCATGCAGACCCGACAAAACCGCTGGTCAGGGGAGAAGGCAGCACAGTAAGCAAGGCTCCACTAATGTTACTTGCCCAGAGAAGTTCTAGCACTTCCGTTTCACACAGGGAAAAGCTCTCATATTAAAGAAAAGATCATAGATCATTTGATCCACAATGTTCTACCAGTTTTCTGTAGAGTGCCAATGTGTGCAAATAATTTTGTTTTCTAATTCTTCCATTCTTCAGCAAAATTCAGCAACTTCCCATAGTAATAGTTGCAATAGTTGCTTTAATGTGCCAGGTTCATGGTGCAATTATAAACAAGCACATGGAAAGCAGGGACCACTGAAATATATTTCATGCTTCCGTGATGAGAAGGGAAGACCTTAATTCTAAGGAAGGTCGCATGACTCTTCCAGAGGAACAAAGACGATGCTACAGTCCTTAAGCATCTGAAGCACCTAATCCTACTTTGGGGTTCAGCAACCTCATCTAGGGATCCAGCCTTTCTTTCTAGGGTAACAGTATTTTGCTTCTAATTAACATCTTGAAGACGAAATGCTGAAATGCTCTGTCTTGTACTGAAAATGCATGACAATGAATCATGGAGGTATCCCTTACACAGGAGCTAAATGTCCTTTTCCTCCTCATTAGAATTAGACAACTAGAAACTGTTATTGATGTAGAATTTCAGTATTTAACAAGTGCTCAACATCCAGTTAGTTACCTGTGAAAGTTTATTTCAGTCCCCTTTACATCTAGATTAAACACATGCTCCACAGGCACTCAAGCTCTGCTAAAAAGGATTGAAGGAACAGGCACAAAAACAGAAAAAAGGGATTCAAGAGAGCTTTTTTTTTTTCCCAGAACACATATGAAACATTCCTAATCAAGCATATCCCTAAGAAGACTCTTGAAAACAAAAAGAGGCCAGAAGTCAAATTATGCAAGGAAGATTTTAGAAAAATTAAACCAACCTACTAGTTCCAAAGCAGCAGAACATGAACCATAAATTTGAACCCTATCATACTTCCTACTCCATGAGTGACTCACTAGTGAGCAAACATTCAACCCAAATTCTATGCTATAGAAATACAGTATATCATGCAGAAAGAGTATGGAACTACAAGAACTCCCTTAAATCAAGTTTATAACTATAGGAAATAAGTGCAAACCCCCCAAATTACATACTTCATTCTAGAGTAAGAAGAAAAAAAGAGCAAGTGAATCTGCTAAGCAACAAAAATTCTGCACAAGTCCCCATCTGAAATATAGGCTATATTTCATCAATACAATGATTCTAATTATAGGATTATATTCTCTGGTTTATTCAAAAGTGAAGAGAAAGTCACTTGGGTCACGCATCCCATTAGTAATATTGTGATGTCATCTGCACCTTTTGTTTTCCACCTAAGACTGGTCATTCCAAAGTGAGAAAACCTTTGTCAGAAAAAAAAATTCTAACAGACTCTCTTTCAGCACAGGGGCAATTCCCATTTTTACAGATGCAACTGAATTACTTCATTTCCACTAAGATGTTCCTTTTTGAACGTAATTAAATGAGTGCTCTGAAATCACTCAGGTACAGCAGAATTCTGCAGACATTTTTTTGATTAGGAACTTGGTACTGAGCTTTTCCAATCTACAAGTTTGCCACTGAAATTCTTAAACATCCAGAATTTCTGGAGGTCACATACATAAAAACATCCTTTTTCAGCATGCAAACCACTCCTGAGCACCTAAAAAATGCACATTTGGACTCAGAAACAACCGAGTGACAACAGAAGAACAAAGTTTCTTGCTTCACCCTCAACTACATTCATAAAATTATCTTAACAACCACAGAAAACCCTCTTAAAAGCACAAAAGACCTGAGAGACTACATTCAGACATCTAAATTAATATTGGACAAGTGACTCAAAAATTCCTAAAAATGGTGCTCAATAGTTACCTATCTCCATCCTTCTGCCCAGTATTTCCTTACTTACTGTCACGGTTTACACTCATCCTAGTTACATCTCTCTCCAACACCCCGTAATTTACATTATTTGCCTATGATCCTTACATTCAGACTCTTAAAAACCTTACAACCTACTCGGTGGCAGACAAAGCATTTACCAGCCTGCCCTGACTGAGGGGAGGGGAGAGGGACTGGGGAAGTGGTGGTGATGTATGCCCCAAAGGTATATGTAGCTTTTCAGATCAATCACCATCAGCTATATTGCTTGATGAGAACAAACGTTTACCTAAAACAGCTCTGAAAAGAAAAACACATTTCCATGCAAAGAACTAAAACTACTGGATAGGAAGAAACCTCCTCAACTCAGGTTCACTTTGGAATCTGTCTTCAAGCTTCTGTCACCTAGAGCAGAACTGACCCTTGATGAGTTCACAGAACTACCAGAACTGCTCACTTTATAATATCTCCAGTTACTTCAACACTGACAGCATTAATTATTTGCCCTTTGAGCTCTAAGATGTTGACTTCTTCTCTTACTACAAGTAAGGTCAAGGGACATCTCAGAATCAGGAAAGGGATGGTACTGGTTCCTCATTTGTCCCTGTTTAAGATTCCTTTAATATTTCACCCACAGAACACAAAATATATTTTGCATAGTTGGCATATAAGTGGTTTCAGGATGGTTTGGCTTTGTTGGTGGTGTTTTTTTTTAAATCTATGTCCTGGGTTGAGAGGCCCAGGACTAACTTTTCTTCTGATGCTGGGAAAATTGCACTTTTTGAAGGACTCTAGTGTCTGAATTCATGAAAATATTGACTTTACAGCCCGCCAAGCTCTGTGAGATTCAAGGTCTCAGTGTTTTCAAGCCTTGCCAGGTGCAAGGACGAGTAGGAGCAAGGCCTGGGCGTTTGACCCAAGCTGGCCAACAAGATTATTTCATATCATGAACGTTACAGTCAATATAAATTAGAAAAGTTTGCTGCGTAGCTGGCTCTCCCTTGATGGCGGCTATCCAGACAAGTCCCTGCCCCGGTGCCGGACCCCTGAGGCCTCACTTTCTTCTCAAAGCCGTTGCATTCACAGTGTCCCACATTTGCTGTCCACTGCTGGGAGTGCACAGCTGCCTGCTGATACAGTTAGCTGAGTATACTTCTTGTAAATCTTTTATCAGTGTCGGGATTAATACTGGATCTTTAGTATTATTGTTAGTTATTTATCTTATTCTATTAAATCTATTTACACTTCAACCCTCCTGTTTCTTCGCGTTCCCCCATTCCCCTTTCCTGGGTAAGGAGGGGTCATCGGGTGACAGAATAATTGTCTACATTGTCTACATTGTTATGTTTTGGGTTTTCTCAAAACATAACTATCTATTCGGTTTCCTAAGAAAATGGTAAAACTTTATAAATTATATAATCGTTTCAGTAATACAAGAGAGAATCTCTTTTCATATTCATATTCTATAACCTAAACAAATAAATAAGGTGAAAATGGGGAACAAAACATCTAGACTGAGTGAGACCCATCCACCTGCCACTTTTAGCACATCAAATCAGAAATCAGTCAGTCACAGAAAGGTGGCTTTTATGATCTGCTCTAACAAACCTAGTTTATGACACCTAAAAATTTAAAAGGCCTTTGAAAGCGATGCAAACATGGAACTGTTTGAGTATTTTAGTGCTTGAGTAAGGAAAAAGAGAACTAGATACTGACACCATCTAGTGGCACTTTGCAAGGCTAAATGTGACTAACACGTTTTTGGCTTGCTAAACTTTAAAAAGTTAAGAGTGTTAATTTGATGACATATCACTAAAAATATAACTTTAAACAACTCAAAACTCTATATTTTTCTGTGTAAATCAATATTTTTTTCTTAAATAGAAATTTTAAAACAAGTACTAATATTTCTTAGTGCTTATCTAATGTGAAAATTAATGGTAAGATAGAAACTTAGGTGAATAATTGCATAAGGGAAGCAAAGAAAGGGCACATATGTTGCCTTTTATCTGACAATACTTCCAGGAAAAATAAATCTTCATTAAACACCTAGGAGACATATGTAGGTTATAGGAAGAATTCATTATGTAGTACACATTTTATCCACAATTTTTTATCCACATCTTTTAACCTAGGAAGATGAACATGGCTGGGCCATAAAATTAAAGACATCAAAAGTTATGGATATTCCAAGGTACAGTTGACAGAATTGACTCTTTGCATGATAAAAAACTGGCTGGAGGGCTGGGCCTAGAAAGTGGTGGTGAATGGAGTTAAATTCAGTTGGCAGATGGTCACAAGCAGTGCTTGCCAGGGCTCAATACTGGTGCAGGGTCTGTTTAATAACTTTATCAATGATCTGGATGAGGGGATCAAATGTATCCTTAGTAAGTTTGCAGGCAATATCCAAATTGGGAGGGAGTGTTGATCTGCTTGAGGGGAGGAAGGCTCTACAAAGGGATCTGGACAGCCTGGATCAATGGGTTCAGGCCAATGGTATGAGGTTCCACAAGGCCAAGTGCCAGGTCACGCACTTGGGTCACAACAATCCCATGCAGCTCTACAGGGTTGGGGAAGAGTGGCTGAAGAGCTGCCCGACAGAAAAGGACATGGGGGTGTTGGTCGTCAGCTGGCTGAACATAAGCCAGCAGTGTGCCCAGGTGGCCAAGAAGGCCAACAGCACCTTGGCCTGTATCAAAGACAGTGTGGACAGCAGGACTAGGGAAGCAATCATGCTGCTGTTCTCAGCACCAACAAGGCTGCACCTTGAATACTGTATTCAGTTTTGGGCCCCTCACTACAAAAAAGACATAGAGGTGCTAGAGTGTGTCCAAAGAAGAGTAACAAAGCTGGCGAGAGGTCTATAGCACAACTCTTAGGAGGAGTGGCTGAGGTGGTTTGTCTGGAAAAAAAGAGACTTGGGAGAGACTTTATCACTCTCTACCTGAAGGAATGCTGTAGTGAGACAAATGTGAGTCTCTTCTCCCAACAAACAACAGGACAAGAGGAAATGGCCTCAAGTTTTGCAAGGGGAAGTTTGGACAGATACAAAGAAAAATTTCTTCACCAAAAGGATTATCAAGCATTGGAACAGGCAGCCCAGGGAAGTGGTTGTCACCATCCCTCAAGGTATTTAAAAGACATGTAAATGTGGTGAGTAGGGACACACTTTAGTGGTGCACTTGGCGGTGTTAGGTTAATAGTTGGACTCATCTTTTCCAACCTAAAGGATTCTATGATTTTATAATGAACACCAAAAAAAAACCAAAAACCAAAACCATTGTGGAAGCTCCAGCAGCAAAACGCAGCTTAAGTCTTTTGCTCCAAAGCCTCAGGAAAGAGGTTGCTCTCTATTTCCTCCAGAGAATTATGCTGAAAGTAACCAAAGAGACAACCAAAGAAGCCTAAAGCATGCATTCCTTTTAGCACAGAATGAAGGCAGGCACACAAAGGCAACCCAATCTTATACATAACAAAGAAAAGTCACCAAATAGTCCTCCAAGTAATTTTATTAAAAATTACACATCCTCATCTGGAAATATACTGTAACAGCAAGGCAATGAGATGCCCACTGTCCCATGATCATGTCAAACTATGAGTTGCACAGGAGACTAAAAAATATTAAACATTTAAGACATACATGACTTTGAGGAGTTTGCTGCTACATAAATCTTTTATGAAAAACTTTATGAAAGATCCTAGAAAATTGAGAGTATCAGTGAAGAAACGCAATGAAATCATGTGAAGCTCAAAAATCCTTCAAAATTACTTCTAACAGTTAAGTGCTTTTTCAGACCTCTGCCCAAAAAGAGTATTTTCAGACAACCAAACAAACATGGTCCAAGTATATTCTATAGTAATCATCTTCTACTGCTACTTTCCCTCATTTATAAAAAACATTTTAACATAACATTCATATTTCTTTCTATTGGAATTTCACATGTTTTGAACGACCTGAAAGTAAACAATGCAAAATTTAACAACAGTGTCCTGAAGATTAAATAAACAGCTCTAAATAGAAGCAATCTTTCTGCCTAGTAACTTCTACCAGTTATTAACAGTTACAAACATCAAAACAAAATCTTAAAGCTAAAAATCACACTTATTTGAAACAGTCATCTCTTCCTCAACTCATTCAGTCTGCTATGCTACTGAAAACCCACTCCAGTTCTTCAGGTCTTGTCAGTAAAAGACAGCCCAGCAGCAATCAGCACAAACTTACCTATGCTGGGAAGTCTTAGATTTTATAAGATGACTCCTACTAGTCTGTACCTCAGAACACAGCACATTTAAATTCTCCCTAATGGCAATACTTTCCTTCAAAGTCCTAGAAGACTAAGACATTAACCACTACAGAGAAATTCTCTCCACAGCTGGAATAATAAGTACAAAGAACACAAACACACTGTTGAATTTGAGAGTTGTTCTCACAAATAACTTTACACAAGAACAATCAGGAAATGTTTAAATTTTGGGTTTAGGTTGTAACTTAATAAATGAGCATCGCAATAATCACTCTGAGTCTTTTTTCAGTTTCGTTTTAAATTTTAGCAATTGCTTAAAAACGCTCTTGGACTAATTAACACTATCTTACAAATGACTTGCAATATTTTTATATTAGTGCTTTTGATAATGCAGCCAGTATCTACAAACAAAGTAAGCATTATTAAAACTGTACCACCATAGTACATAAAAAAATGTGATCACCACTTGAGTACAGCAGTAAGAACTACTTTAGTGCAGTATTTATTGTGCTTCAGTAACTGATGTGAATAACTGCACGTTTTTCCCAAACCATTCATTAATTGCATTATCTACTTCTACACACAGGAATTTTGCTTGGAGAACAGCAATTCAAGGAGGCAAAAAGTATGTCTCCACTTGAGCAACTGTTAGCTGTCTGCCAAATCACAGGCTGGAATAGCCAATATATGACCCTGCCACAAAATAGGTATGAAGATCCCTAAGAAAAACACAGATGATGTCTGAGTCCATGAGTTCATTAAAGAGCATTCAACTAGAACCCAAGCCTTCAAGATCACTGTCTACACCCTGTATTCTTTAAGGAAACCAAAGTAATGGGGAAAAAAAATTAATTAAAAGACCTTTGTCAACTGATGTAGTATCAGTTTCCTCCAGTACTAACAGTACAATAATTTTGGTAGAATCCCAGCCCTCCCAAAGAATGCAGTAGCAAACAAAGTTCACAGGTATATACCACAGAGTCCTAGCTGGATTCACAACGTTGCCAGCATCCAAAAGCCTACATGACAACTCATCAACCTCCTCCAGCAAGACTAGAGGCTGAGGTTTCACATTCTGGGGCAATTGCGTCACTTTTTTCTGCTAGGTTCTTTTTCAGTTGGATCAGTTCCCCACACAGCTGCACGTTCAGCTGTGCCAGCACAAAGCAGAGACCGGCAACAAGCAGACAAGGGGGGGTGCCACTAAAGACACGCCCAGGGAACAACCAGTTTGGAAACCTCTGAAACAATCAAACAGCTGGGTTTAACCTGCCTCAGTTAAAGGGGAAAGAAAAGAAAAAAAAAAAAGAAAAAAAAAGGAGACAACATCTGATTACAGTTAAGAAAATGCTACTGAGGAAACAAAATAGCTTTTCACTGGGAGGAGCAAACATTCTCATTTTGGGAAATCCTGAGGCCAAATTCTGACTGGTAGTGATCAAGGCAACAAAAAGTGGGCACAGAAACCACCTTGAACATGCTTGCTAAGCTGAACCAATCTTCCTTGGCTACAATCATCTGAATACAAGCCAGTAGCTCACAGTATTCAAAATCTGCAAAAAGACTGGTATTTTGCCTAGGACCTTCTCCTAAGAGTAGCAGAGTGCAATTAACAAGACAACTCAATTCCACAGCTGCAGCTAACAACAGCAATTCAAAGATACTGCATTTTTTGAAAACTACAAGTTTCAGATATTTAAAGGCTAAGAAAAAACACTGTGATATTGTAGTCTAATCTAGATATAATGCAGAGAAGAAAGAATCCAGTAATTTCTGATGTAAATTCACAACTTCTTTTGGAGACAAGTACTTCTTTACAAAAAAAATAACAAAATCATATTAAATCTGGACTTCAATGGCTACAAGCAACAGAAAACTTAAAGCACTTCAAGATAAATTACTAGAACATCTAATACGTATCATTTAGAAGTATAAATATCTATTTATATTTAAATATATTTATATTTATGATATCTAAATATCATCAACTTACTCCACATTCAAAGGTAGCCTGCCCCTGATATTCCCTGCCTACATGCAGCAAGAGAAGTTTTTGCCTGGTTAGTTACAGTAACTGCTGCTGCCACTAATCTTTCTCAAAGTCCCTCTTTTCTGGAGTATAGGTCCTCACGCTTATAAAGAAATTACCTACAGTCTTTTTTATTACAAATGTAAGAAGGTATTACCTACATGAAAATACTAAGACACAACAAATACACCCAGCTGAAGGATCCATGTTTGTCAAGATATTTGTGAAAAAATGAGACAGATCAAACCAGAAGAAACTACAGACATGAAACTTAACAGAGCTGTATCAGTCAACCACTGCTTCATCTTGACCGCTTGTTCGAATTCTACAATCAACTAACAATTCTGATCTACTTCAGACAAACTATATTCCAAACGCTTTCAAACAAAGAACACTATCACATTTGCCTTTAATACATATGTCTACATCTGTATATAATGTGGAAAGAAGTGTCTTTAAATAAAGATAATTAATTGAATAAATAATAGGCTTCCAAGGAAGAAAAAAAGTTGTTCCGCGTTACTAACGTTACTATCTTGTACTATTTTATTAATTATATTTGATACATCAATTTCTCCTCAACTTTGTCCAAGACTAACTTTAGACTAGACAGATTTATAGTTCTGAAGATCATCCTGCTTCAGCATTTTACAATTCTCTAACTTCAGCACTTAAAAAACGAATAAAATACACATTAGTGAGATTAAAACATTTCTGAACTCCCTTTACTTTTCAGTTCTCATGAATTTAAAATTTAACTATAATTGCAATTAGAATGTATGATAATTAAAGCAATAAAATTTATAGAATGGCATAAAGTTTATTTTTATTTTAAATTTTAGTATTTATACATACCAGCATTCTACTTCTTTCAAGTAACAGCAGTAAATTAGTTATAAAACACTTACTACTTTTTGCATTGTGGATAACACTTTTACAGTCTTTGGCACCGGAGTTCAACAACTACTGTGAACAAGAACATGTGTCCCTCACCTAATAAAAAAAAAAACCCCGTAACTTCCCTTTTCCTATCAATTAAAATTCCTCCAGGATTATTTTCACTACTACTCCACTTCTTTGAAAATACAGATATACTTGTTTTTATGCTTCATTACTAGAAGATTCTTCCACTTCTTGAGACCTCTTTCACGATTAAGATGCGACTTTAAAAAGGCATTTGAGAAAATACTAAGGATTTTAGTTCGGGTTTTATCCCACAAGGCTCTGCCTATGTTTGATTACGGTTCTGAAGAGCAGCGATTTTCAACCATCATTTTTATTTTTTATGCTCGTTCTTAAAACTATATACATAGTAAAAAGCAGAATCTCCATCAGTAAACCACTCCTCTGATCCACAGCAACACCTAGTCCGGTCACTCTTAACTGCTACCAACTCAACAGCAAAGTTAATACAGTTCAGCCCATACTCCTGTGCTGTGTTGGTATCAAGTAAAGCATATCTAACAAGCCATACTGCACTCACTTCATACCAAGCTGTAGTAGGCTTATCGGAAACAGCAGCACGAGTTGTTTGCAGAGGGGGTGGCTATGAATTTTCATAAAATAAACCAAAAATAAAACCAAAATAAAACCATTGGATTGGACTATTCTTCAGCAAATTCTATACTTAGCATATTGTTATATTCACTTCAGGTTTTTCCATGTCTCTGGAATTGGAAATACCAGTGGCTATATTAGACCAGTTGGATGGGGTGTAGGTACAAGTTGTGCTTACTAAGGTTCTGAAGTTCCCAGTATATTCAACAGAACAAGACAGATGCCTCATCATCAAAGCCTTCTGAATTTACATACTGAATTTAGTATGTAACTGCAAACTCCTCCCTAGTACTATCAAATCTAAACACTGGTCACCTAAAAAATGAAAGTGAGGTAGGTTTCCAGGAACCTTAACTCAAACTGTTTTATGTCAGGCACAGTGAACAAGTGGACATGTACACAGGCTGTTATAAAACAGTCCCCAGCTAGCCTGTACCACTAAGCAGTGCTTTTGAACTACTACCAGTTACAAGTCATTTCTCTATTTCTACATCCCAAGGTAATTTTAAACCAGTATTTTTGTCTATTTAGAAAAAGGGATGGAGTGGGAGTAGACATCTTTGGGTTGGTGGTATTGTTTGTTTCCTTACACAAAAGTCAAATAGAACTGCATTCATATTAAAACGAAAAAGTAACAATAAAAACAAAAAATATTCTGATCTGTTCTAATTAGCTAGGTACAGTAAGATCCAAAAAGGACTTCTACTCCTCCATACATCCTACAGTCACTGGGAGGGAGGCAGCTACCAGAAACTGGGCCTCACGTGAAATGGAAACAGAACAAGCTGAAGATCTAGCCCTACGTCTCAGTCAGCAAGAAAGCAGAGTATCCGAGTATCTTTGGGAATCCATGCCACTATGAGAAAAGCCCTCTACTGAGCCACAAGCAACAAAGCAGAAGTGTACATAAGGTTCTACGTTCACTGGCTGGAACAATGGCTAAAAACATTAATTTCAAAATCTTATGAAGCAGAGATCTAAAAAAAGCTGCCGCCACCACCCTACAAACCCCTACACCCATTCTTCCACTTGCTATTTAAAACAGAACTGGAAACACACTTTGAGTTCAGATTTTTGCTTTTGAATTAACATTTTCAGCCCAGCCTTACCTGTTGAGTCTGTGGACATACATGAAAGCAGCAAGACAGGTTCTCATCCTGTGCACCTGTCTCCCACCCTCCATAGAAAACCCTTAGAGGCATGGGTTCAACTGCTATTACAGTCGTGTAATACTGAACCAGAGAAATGAAGCAGACACCATGGCACTGCTGTATAAAGTGAAGAAGCTTCATGTTCATACCCAAACCACTAGGCTTTTTGGGTTTTCTTCAATTAAAAACAAAAAGAACAACTGGCTTGTGTGAAGACATCACCAGTCTTACTCTGTTATGGGCTTTGAAATATAGCACAAATTGAGAAAACAGCGAGTTACCCAAATATTTTTCATTCTATTGTGTCACTTACACCAAATGACAATCTCCGTATGACATTTATCAGAAGTACTTATAAAAAAAAACCAACTTACCTTTTGGATAATCTTCCAATAAGAGGTTGAAGTGACCTAACTGACAAAAGAAATCAGACTCGACCTTTCCTTCAGCTTTCAAAATTAGCGATTCATAGCAGCGAACAGCCTGGGGAAAAGAAAGACAAGGTTTTCAAAATTCTGTATTTAACTAAAGCAAATAATACATTTTCTGAGAAGTAACAAAGTTTCCCGTTAGTCTGCAAGGCAAGAAGTCTACAAACACTATAACATAGTTAACATTACTTTTCAAGGAAGAAATGTAACATTTAAGACCGAACAGATTTGGAAGTTCACCGATTCTAATGCAAATTGACAGGAAACGAACAATAGTTTTCTCTGGTTTATTTGTGGACTCCAGAAGCATTCAATTTTCCAAACACAAAACAAACCTCAAACATACATGTCAATTCTTAATTTAAAAATAAATGAAATGCAAAAGGATTGATTTTATTTATTCTTTCCAATCTGCAAGAAATAAAACACTCTGATTTTATTCTCGTTCTGTGTTTGTTTTTTCTAAAGGATTCTCATTTTGTTCTACCAGTTATTTCACTAGTTTTTGCTAAACTGAAGAATACTCTACCTTAATGTGCTTGCTTAGGTGATATATATTGTTCATGTTAATATATCTTAGCTTCCATTTCCCAAGATCTGATTCTTTTCATATACCTCTATCATGTCATAAAATGCAGTTTACTACCTTCGACTTGATATACAGTTACCGCAGACTAACTAAAGCTGAATTTAGAAATGTAAACCCAATTAGAGAAGAGTTTTACTTTGGGAAAAGCTGCCCAAGATTTGTAAGCAGTACACATGATCTAAGTACGCTCTGAGCTGCAAACACAAGTTTTTAATGAACTGAACTGATGCATTCTATATTCTTACCCTACTCATGACCCTATATACATACTAGGAATAAATAAAACTAAAATCGGTTTCCCAGCTTTTTGAACTTCTAGTTTCTTGATTTTGAACAAACTAGCTAGTAAAATGAAGAAGCTGAAAAAGTTTAAATGGGAGAGAAGGTCCTTCACACCAGCAGAAGACTCTGCAGCTCTCACAAGCTTTACAGACTTCCAAAAAATTCTAATTCCACCTTGTTAACCCATGATTTTCACCAACTCATGGTTAGACTGTGTTTCAGATTTGGCTGCAATTATGAACTACTTGATTTTAATGTATTACAATAATCAAAGACCTTAATACTTAATCTGAAATGATGAGTTAAGTCATTTTATTAAAATTGGAAATTCAAAAGGGGAAAAAAAGATCAATCTGTCCTGTAACACTAATTTAGTATTTGGACTTAAGTAGTCTTGCCCTAATTTACTTTGTGTACAGCTTGCATTAAACATCAAAATGAGAAATACCAACATAAAATGAGGAAGTGTTAAGAAATAGTTAAAAAAACACCTGTGGAGAATCCAAATTACTGATCTAATCTCTATTTTTAATTTGTCGCTTTTGTCTTGCGACAAATTTTTTCAAAATTATTTTTTTTTAAATGGTGAGCCATAATAATATAGGCCTTGCTGTACTGAATGGGCACAAAGCTATGTATGCACCCAGATGAGTGGGTCTCAATTTGTATCCCAAGCCTGAGATGCATTACACACACTTTCACTTATTTCCAAGTCCAAAATAACCTTATTTTATGGCTGCTTCCAGAAGCAAAGTTCTGATGGATAAAAACAAAGCTACACTGCTGCAAAACTGCAGCACACTGGGCAACATTTATATTAAATCTAATAGGTGTATGTGTGGTATTAAAATTATTTAATAAAACCATTTAAATTACTTATTTCAAACTGCAGTTATTTGGCCATATTCTGCAGGTACTAAATTCAGATGCCTATTTGCCACTACCTTGAAAAACTGCTGCAGGATTTTTCACTCATGCTACAAGTTTTGCCTTAGCATACTGCGCTGCGAGAACTGGAATTCTGTTGATGCTTCATCAAAGCTGTTACTCCTTTAATTTTATTCCTACCAGTATAAATGTCTGTTGGAGTCAGCCACCTCTCAACCTAAAGAATACGATCCCTGAAATGAGACACCAAGCACACAAGCTTGAAGTGGGTCCCTTAAAATCACTATGCACGCGTGAACCAATTCTCCAACATTCAGGGTCATCACCTGAATCTATTCCCAGGTGCAAATGTTTTAATGCAGAATCTTGGGGTTTGTGCCTTACTTCTCTCCACTTTTAGTCTCATCTCTTCATTTGTACAAATCGTAACAATTCTTGATGGTGTCCCTAATGTTACTGTCACAGATTAATCTGTAGATAAGCCTGCCATTTTCTGATGATACGCAATACCTGCTGTAGCTTCTGAAGAGAATATTCACACTGTGACATTTTCTTAAATTAGTATTTTGTCTTCTACAACTCAGTCACTGCTCAGAGCACGCAGAAACTGCTACCACAATAGCTTACAAAAACTGTTGGAAAGGAAGCTAGTGTAGTTTATTTCCTGAATTAAATGGCTGCAGGTATTGAAAGGGAACTTGCCTTTAAGAACAAACATAACAATTTTTCTATACAGATGTTCAAGGAAATTATAAATCACATGCACTTAAACAGCTAAGCATCCGGGGACCCTTAACATTTCCCCAGCCCCTTTTTATGTAAATCCTCATTAAAAGATGTATCACAAGTATCCGAAGCACTACATATTGCAGGGATACAAAAAGCTGTACCCAAGTCCACACAACTCAGATCAATTCTCAATGAAGCAGATTTCCCCTTTGCCTTAGAATGCACTTTGCAGATATCACTAAGCCATTTCACTAATGACAGCACTAGGCAAGGCATAAGTTCACCACAGCTGCAAAACAGAACTTCCTCTTTAAGTAACTGTTAACTGTACGTTAACTGTTACTGTAAGAGCATTTCAACTACACCATCAAGTACCCTCTCAGTTATCTCAAATTTATTTGCAACATTATCAGAAACACATTTATATTTATGCGAACTTAAATTGTGAAGGTTGTGTCATATGAATTTTTGAAATTCTTCTAGCACATTCTAACAAAATGAAACAGAAACTAAGAGCAAGCTTTACTTCCTCATTGAGAACACCAAAGTCAGCCTCTGAGCAGACTGGTCCACATGTGGCTCTTACTCTTCCCAGTAGCCAGAGCAGGTTCATCTAGACAAACTGATTTAACCAACTTCGGGTTTGGTCATTAAACTTTCTTCCTCACCAAACCCTGCCACAAGCATCTTTAGAAAGGAACATATGTTTTCCTTTACAGATAAGAATTTGTCTCTTAGTTGAAAGAAAGGATGCAAAGCAGGAGGGAGGTCACAACTACATGTATCTGTATGTGCTCTCTTTGAAGGAATAATCAAAAGACATCATTTCAGTGGATCTGCAACTGTAAAGGCCATCTATGGAACCATTTGTGCAACCAATTTAAATCATCCTGAGACACTAAGAATTCTAAGGAAGTTAAAAACCCCTCAGGATTGTAAGTATTGTTACTCCTCCACATTGTATGGATTTTTAAGTGCACTCAATGGACCCAGTCTTGAGAATTGCTAGTATTGACAAATTAACAAGAGAAAGACCCTGAAATGAAAAGGAAGATTGCTACAGAACCTCATACACTTCCTTCTCTTTGTTCAAGGCTGCATGAAGATAAAAGGGAAACCTGAAGAATTTAGGAACTTGGCAAAATAATCACCCGCAGCTGTTTTGCAGTGTGGCAACTAGAGCAGAAGCGGGATACAAATACAGGGATGGCTGCGAGAAGAAAAAGAGTGGTTTATATGATAAAAAAAAAAACCCCTCATGTTTTTTGCCACCTGCTTGATTAAAAGCAAAATGAAGTAATACACAATTATCAACACTGATGTGACAGTTACAAACCCTGCTTGTGGCGTCATAATCCATGACTGGGGGCAACCTGACTTCACAAATTAAACCACCAGTTCATAGGATATGTTTAAATACAATATAGTGAAGAGAGAAAATGGTTAGTGTATTCGTCAACTGGGAAAAAGCTAGCAAAACATACTAGGGAAAAGGACTGGAATATTTTTTCCCCTCTGTTGCGAGAAAAAAGCTCTCTCATCCACTCCCCTCCAAAGAACTCACACCAAACAAAATCAACCCCACAAAATAAATGATGGTTTCGGCTATTATTAACATGATTTCTTCTAATGAAGAAAAGACCCTAGATGGCAGACAGGAATCATTGATACATAGGTACAGATCTACTTCATAAAGGAGAAGAAATAATAATGTTATTTCTACTCCAACTAATATGAAGAAAAAACTTTACCACTATCAATGGTTGCAATTACTTGTATTTTACAGCACAAATTCAAAGTACTCTTAAACAACTGCATCAAAAAAAAAATTATAAATCAATACAGCTTTTTTGAGTAGTTTATAAAGATGGTATCAGGGTGTCCTTTCTTACTCTCAACAAGTGTGATTGACTAATACGAAAGCACCAGGACCAAATGGTCAAACACAATGAAAAGCTAATAATTAATTCTTCAATATATTAATGATATGAAAATGGGGGACTGCACCGAGTCAGCATTCTACTTAAAACATAGAAAAAAAACATTGACAAGCACACAGAACAAAAAAAAATCCCAGCAATGTGAATTGTTAGCATGGCAACAGCTGCGCAGTAAAATGGACAGTGAAATAAATTACTTAAACTTTACTGGGTAATAAATAAATCATTCAAGAAAAAACTAGTATTTTAATGCAGAAAACAGAGCAAAACGACAAATCCAAAGCTTCAAGATGTTCCTAGAACCTTGAATTTCACAATAGAAAACACTATTGTGCCTATAAGACAAGCTTTCTGTTGGGGTCAGGGGAACAAACAAACAGTTCCTGCTTCTTTGTTATTGTTTGTCTAGAAAGCAACAACCTGCAAGCAGGCAATGAGAACTAGAAGCATGAAGAAAAATTTCATGTGAAAAAAATTTGGAGAAACATCAGTGGATCCCTCATAAATGTTACACTAACGCTTAGAAATCAAGTGTTAATTAGCTCTTAAGGGATATTTTACTCTTCTGGAAAACAAAGTAATTATGTAGACAGTGCTGGACACTGAAGGGATGATCACGTTATCTATTATCAGTCAGAACACAGAACATCTACAGACCACAAAAGCAGAAGTTAATGTGTGTGTTGGGCAAAATCTCCCCACCTCAGTATCAAAGGATGATGTTCTGAAAGGCTTCTCTTCCATACCTTTCTCGTGCCGCAATTCACCAAAATACATATATGATTTTCTAGTAACAATAACAAGAGCTACCATTCTGAGAACCTTCTGATTCAGTTGTAGCTCCTGTTCTGTAACAACAGAAGTGTGAACAAGGCTCCTTTCAGCTAAGCAAGGAGAAAAAAAAAAAAAAAAAAAAAAAGACTATCCTGGATACTCCCCCCC
>VXBW01003652.1:0-17397 GCA_013400375.1 Thinocorus orbignyianus | reverse complement strand
CCGCCAGGCAGCTCTCCAGCCATTCTTCCCCAAGCCTGTAGCGCTGCCTGGGGTTGTTGTGACCCAAGTGCAGGACCCGGCACTTGTCCTTATTGAACCTCATTCCGTTGGTCTCAGCCCATTGATCCAGTCTGTCCAGATCCTTCTGCAAAGCCTCTCTACCCTCCAGCAGATCAACACTCCCACCCAATTTGGTGTCATCTGCAAATTTGCTGAGGGTACATTCGATCCCCTCGTCCAGATCATTAATGAAGATGTTAAAGAGAACCGGACCTAGTACCGAGCCCTGTGGGACACCACTTGTGACTGGTCGCCAACTGGACTTCACACCATTCACTACCACCCTCTGGGCCCGGCCCTCCAGCCAGCTTTTAACCCAGTGCAGAGTATTCCCATCTAAGCCATGGGCAGCCAGTTTCTCCATAAGGATACTGTGGGACACTGTATCAAATATTAATACCATCTCAACAGATTTGATCTACCACATTCTATGCAATTTTCCTGTGTTGAGAAAAGACAAACTTACATAAATTTAGAAGAGAACTGCAGGGGTAAGAGGAAAGACAAAGAGCCTCTCTTGTAAAAGGAAGTCAAACCAGCTCGAATCATTTAGCTTAGTGAATCAAAAGCTAGTATGACTACTTTGTACAAGCACCAACAGGACAAACATCAGGGAGAGAAGAGCTATTTCAGCCTTACAACAATGTACACAAACAAATGTGTATAAATTTAGACTGAAAATTTAAAAAGGATTTGAAGAATCAGAAAATTAGGATGTTGCACAGCATTTAAATGGAAGCAGTAGAGGCAAAAGGACACTTTTAGGTATTCTTTTTTTAAAATCACTTTTAAGATGGTAATTTTTGTAAATGTGATAACATTTATCTATGTATCTGTGACATAACTGCCTGCAACATGAAGGGATAGGGTTCAAAAGCAGCTGGAAACTCGTGTAAACCTATGTATTCTTTTGTGTTCACTCTAAAAGACTCTGCACAGAATTTCTGTAAGCAATTTCTATCTGAGTGAAACAGAACCAATACCAATTACTTACTATAAAGAGCTAAATTGTGAAACAAAGGGCTTATGCCCTTGAGGCACTTCCAGATAAATGTATTTGGGAAAGCTTGGGTAAAAGATTGAACTAACTTCTTAAGATTTTGAACTACCGCATCCCTACTGTCCACACAGAAGGCAAACACACTGTCTGTAAGTGGAGAGTGTAACTACAGACCCAAAACCCACAGACAGTATTTGAGATCTGGACAACATAAACATAAGATTCGGTGCTTGGATTCTCTCTAGAGAATCTCAATTTTATACTTTAATTAATGAAGGAAGGCAAATTTTTAGCAGATATATTTAATTTATTAAGAACTAAACCTACCTATTATGGTCTTTCACATTACATTTTTACTTTAATTTCAGCATTACTCTAACAAGACAGGTACTAACACCGCAGCTATGTCAGTATCACCTAACATAACAACCGAAATTTCTCATCCTCGTACAAACTAGCTTTCCTGTACACAAGAGTAACTGCTTTTCAAAACTCGCTTGTGAAATTATTTTCTCCTAAATTTGAATAAAAGCTTTAGTTTAGCAACTCCCCGGAAAATCAAAACAGAACAGTAAAGGAATAAAAAATGTTCACAAAACATCTGTGATATGCTTCCAAAATTTAATATAGAAAATTTAAATGTTTTTGGAGAAAAAGAAAAAAAAAGCAACCAAGGTTATTCATACCAACAGAAATGGGACTGGATATCACTTTCTGAATCAATTTCAATGTGTGATGCCCAACATACATTGCCACTCATAGCACAGTGCCAGAAGAATGAACAGTGCTCTGACCTCAAGAGCTATCAATAATACACTACAATAAAAACAGGCATTCATGAATCATGGTGCTTACATTAGAAAGGGTATTTTAAAAGCTTTATAATGCTAAGCTATCATCTCAAGTTCTCCAAAAGCAGTATGTTCCAAGTAACTGATCACAGCATTTTTTCTCCTTAACGTGTTCCCCCCACCTACGGTCAAACAGGTTAGCAGCACGCAATCTGCCTTCTGATTCATCATTTATCTAGTTGGTAGGCTTCTAACTCAGACTTACTCTTTTTGCCAAAACCACGTACAGACAGCTACTGTCACCTATTATTTTGAATTGCTCTTCATACTCATAAAGCCAATGAATACCAACTTTATGCTCCAAAACCAAAATGCTACCAACAAGATCAGAAGCAAATGACAAAAGAAACAGATCCAGAAAAATGTAGCATTACTGTTGGATTCTGCTGTCATTTTTGTTCAAAACTTAAGAATCGAGTAACTAACTTATTACCCATTTTCATCAACCCAAGTCTAAATCTGGCACAGTGTTTCAAAATTTGAAACACGCTATTTTCAAGTATTGACGTCCTAATGCTACTACTTGCCTTCACTATGAAAAAGCTATCATTGCCTAAAGCAATAGCTATATGACTATAGTGAAAGTTATAGATAGTTAAATCTCCATCACTAGTTTTGCACATTTCACCTGAAAATTTATTACACTTTTTAAACAGAAACTGCAGCTCCAGTTTGGTGAAGAAGGTTTTCAGAGTAATATGACATGGTAAGTATAAAAACACTAAGTGAAAAGACCTTTGTCAATAAAATTTAACACATAGTTTGTTAGCAAGTGGAATCTTGTGCAAGGCCTTCCATAAGGCTTAGAACAACTAAATAACGTCCTGAAAACAGGAAATACATGTAACCACAGTTCTGTCCACAAAGATCTGGCAACAGTCACTGGGAAGCTGTTAGCTGTCAGCTGTTGGCACTCTAGCTGCATCAAGGGTAGCTGTACTCCCCAGTCAAGGTATTAAGTAAAAAAGTATGAATTTTTATGCTAGTAGTGACACAATGCAGAAAGATTTTCCCATGAGAAACGTTGTAAGCTTGACTGCTAACATAGTCAAATGAAAGAACACTTCTGTGCCTCAAGAAAACCACTGAGATGTACAGGCAGGAGGAAGACTGGCGGAAACCTAAGCCACTAGGACCATCAGCAGTTGCACAAGACAAGGACAACATACAAATCTCAAAGTTGGTGTAGAGAGGCAGATCAAGTATGGGAATAAAACAAGTTTAGAAAAAGCAAAGGTAAGTCTTCCTGGAAAGTAGCCTAAGAACTGAACCATACGAATGCCACAGTCAGCTCTACTTCTGCTGCAGACAGTGGCAAATGAGCACATGTACCTGACAGACCTGAAAAGAGGGAGTGTCACTCATGGAACTCAGAGTTAAAATTACATCCATAGGCACAACAATTTCATTTCCCAATTTTATAAGTCTTGCTAGACTGGTCTGGAAGGACATGAGATATCACAGAACAAAGTTCACTGCATAAACCAAAACTTTATGCTTTTAACACTGAATTTACTGGGGAGGATTATTTCTTTTGTCCTTCCTCTTTCTCATACTACAACAACCTGAGTACTTGTATTCCGGGGGGGCTTCATATGGCAAAACTGTCGAGCACATAAAAGATACATTTGAGAATCGCATGGTATCTCTCTCCTCCTGAAAACTCTGCTATAGTTTAAAAGGATTTACGGGTTCTGCATTCAAAGCTCCCCCAAAAAGCTAGGCTTCTATCTCACTCATTTCCACGACTCATTTAAAAATCACTGGCACTCACCTACTTACCTCCATGAACTCACACACCAGATGTAACTAACTGGTCAGTATATTTCTGACATACAGGTTTGCAGGTGAGGTAAATACCACATACTGCTCTGCTACAACAGGACATTTGCAATTTAGTGATGCTTCAAGACCAAAAAAGATCAACACTCCAAGATGTACTGAAGTTTTGCATTGCAAGCCTTTCCCATCCTATGATCCTTTCCTCAAGTACTATATAGCCTGGTGGAAGCAACATCTTTCATATTTCAGAAACTTGTATTTAGAACACACAACTAATGGCACATCTATGTCCCAAATGTAGGCTACTACCCCAAATCCTCCTTCCCTGCTCATAGTCTTAAAAATGCGAGAGAAGATAAGTATGTAATTTCCCAATTTAACTATGTGGCCCAAGCTATATGCTACCTTCAACCCCACTGCATACCTGGCCTGTGTTTAGACACTTCCAGAAACACTATCTGGCTACTTACACTTTCCTGTGTTAGAAATATTCCCACTAGTCATGGACTGGTGTTACCCATGCGGCCCTTCTTCCCTCCCCTCCCATTCCAATCACACACTTTTTGTTATTTTTCATTCTAGAAAGTAGATATAAAACTACTTCCAAGGCTGACTCCTGTTACATATGTCAAAGTCTCACAGGACAGTTAAATTCAGCTCACTGCAGATAGTTCTGGGTAACTGTATCTACAAAGCTTTTGTGGTGGTTCAGATATATGCTTATAGGGTAATGAGGGCTCAACATTTCATTCACTGAGAATACAGAAAACAACTCAGACCTCTAAGAGCTCAGCCATAACACAGTCCAAAACTCAAGGCTTTTACATACCAGCTGCACAGAAGTAGATGATACTAAATTAAAGGTATTTCCCCACAGATAATGCAGGCTACATGCACAGAAATAGAACAGTAAATACTTTCATAACAGCATCCAAGAGAAAACTACTGAGGGTCATCCAAAAATATGTGTATATTAAGAAGTGCTATTACTGCAATTGATTAGGTTCTCTTTGCATATTTATTCATTTATTAGTTGAAAGACATAGTAATAGACTTAAGGAGATGCAGGGAATTTCATTAGTAATACTGAAAATAAACACTGTTTATAACTAATTTTTCTAATATTAATGACTCTGTCTCCCCCTCATCCACATCCCTTCACATCACTACATGCAAACGTATGACCAGCAGCTCACACATCATGACACTTATGCCACAGGAGGCTAGGTGTATGCAGAATTTAAGATAAGCATAGCTAAAAATGTTCAGGGGTCGGGGGGAGAGGGGAGGGAATCGGATGGCAGGTGACATAAAAAAATAAATTAATCTGCTGGAGAGGTTAGGAGGCTAACATTACATCAGCAATGGAACTTTAAGCTTTAACTGCTTCTAACCGGTCAAAGAAAAGATAACTTACACAGATCTACAGCTTCATATAGATACATAAGTACAACTTCATAAGCACTTTTCTTTTGGCAATAGAAACTCCACCTCCCATCTCAGCTCAACGCCCTGTGCAAGTGCTGTGCAATAGTATCTCCCAAGAGGTATTCCTTCTCCAAAGCTAAGGGAATCTCCCTTTATCTTTTACATTCAATGCAGGAAGTCAAACCAAAGGGATAATTAAACGCCAAGACTGTGATACATGTGAGGGACAAATACCCAACATTTCACTTTCAATATGCACTGAGTTCAAGCAGTTATATAACTCACCTTTACACTAAGAGCCAAAATTATTCAAAAGTAGCAATTTAATTTCATTCTCTTAACTGACTGTGGAGGAGAAGCAATAGCATGGTACCTGCCCTACTAATTTAGTGCCTGGTCTTTAATTTCTAAGCAAAATGTGAATTTGTTAAATGAATTAACAATTTAACAGGCAATATGTAGTTACATAAATGTTGCATCATCTTAAGAATGTATGCAGTTTTTAATAATGTTTTTCTATCTGCCATGGAAGTAACACTAGCCATCCCTCTTCCACTGCAGATTTAACCCAGAAAGCATATTTTCCAATCTTCTGTCCAAACCAAGTTAAAAAACAAGGAAAAACACAATAGCTGATAATTAATATACAAGTTGATACTGCAGTTGCAACACAGTAAAGAACTTAAAAAACTTGTGATACACCTTTTATTAAGGACAAAAAGCAACAGCTCTAAAAAAAAAGTTTTGCTCCTTAAAAGTTATCACTTCAGAATAGTTTTCATCTACAGAATACTCCATCCTAACCAGAGCTGAATCCTGTACAGTCATGCTACATTATAACATTATTTAGTTTTTCTGGATTTGAGATAACAAATAGCAAGATCACATTGACCTGGGCTCCAAAACTACATTACTTGCAAGAAGATTTAAGCCTGATGAGAATTTTTCATTCTTTAGAAAACATAGAACATTGCAAAAGCCTAAATTAATACAAGTAGTATTGCAAATGCACATGAAGGCTCCAGTCACAGACAGCATTTCTGTTTTACAAGAATCAGCTCTACCACATTCTGTCTGCTCATATGTTAGGGTAAGAAAAAAATCATATACCATGGTTTAACCCTCCCACTTAGGTAACAGTAGAGAGCTCTAATGGGTTTTGATTCTGACACTGCACATAACAGTGCAATGATCCTAACAGAATAACTTCTGTCAGCATAGGCTGTGGAGGGATTGCCGAGGTAGAGAAAATGTCAGCACAACTACAGCAGCAGAGTCTACTGCCCAATTGAGATCCAAGTGTGAATATAAACACAAAGAGGTTATCTGAATTTGACAGTACACTCATTCTTGAACTCAGGCACCAATATGTACGGGTACTGATAACTACCACTCTTCAGTATATATTTTTTTAATAATTTCTTTAGAGAAAGGAATTGTTGGCAAACCAAGTGGTAAACCATACAGGTAATCTGCTTATGAGAACATGTGAGTTAATTTCAGCAACTGCACGACACAAATCTGGAAAGGTTCTCAAATACTACAGAGAAAAAAGAAAAAAAAAATCACAAAAATTAAGTCATTGGACCGTAAGTGCATTCCTTCTCCTTTCCAGCTGTCTGAAGCTTGACAGACCTTAAACTAGTCATTGATGAATTGCTTTGAATTGTTCCATTTTTGAGTTCTGATTGTGGAAGTGAGAAGGCCCTGAGGAAAAACTTGTGAAATGACCTGGAGTTGGAACTTGCTTTCCTGCTTCAGTCTGTAAATCTGCCTATCTGCTTCCCCACTCCCCTTGAGGCACAGCTTCCTGGTGTTAGAAAATTCCTACCTACCTGTGCTGAAGAATCTTTAAGATAAGTGAGTTCTAATGCATTGGAATGCATGCTGCACTATTAAGGAAGCTTCAATCTAATCTCGTTGCTTAAAAAAAAATAAAAGTTAAGAACAAATTAAAATAATCTCCAAATATCAACAAACTTTGTCTAGAAGATCCCTGAAGCTTGTCTGGAAAATCTAAAATACCTTTAATAATTAAATATTGAAATTAAAGCAGAGCAGTCAGGCAAAACCCATAGAGAGCCTGAGAGGAGGCAGGTGGTGTTGCTAGGCCTTCTCAAGCAGCATAGAAGTCCTCAGTTCCACAGATGCCACATGTTCCCTGGATCCTGAGAGCTTCTTGTGCAAAGTAAGTGCTCTCACCCATTTTCACTCTCTCAGGAAGGTCACCTTCATCTAGAAATCATAATAAAAATCACCCCCTTCCATCATTCTCTGCAACCAAGTAGCAAATACTGGTCTAAAGTGGAGGGCATAAACTACTCCATTCTTTCAAACTACCAACGATTTAGCTTAATTAGCAATTAAAAGTAAGTAGTACAAAAGATTCTTTTCTCACTGGATATAATGGAGTCATCGTTGTTCTCAGATTTTTGGCCACAATGCAAGCAAGCTCCAAGTTTGCAACTGGCATTACAGGAAAACATCCTACCACTCAAAAGCAAAAAACAAGCTGCCACAAGGGAAGAAAATCAACTAATAAAGAAAAATACAACTTAAGATGACAGCACTTTTACTGGCACGGAATAAATAGACTGCTATATTCCAATTCCAACTTTTTCCTCAAACAGTTTGGAACACATCACATCTATGTTCCCATGTTAACTGAAGACAACCTTCAAGACTAGGTATCACAGACCTAAGCAACAATCACATCCCCATCACACACAATTATCTAAGGAATCCTTACACAACTTTCCACAGTTCTTCCCAAACTGTCCCAAGTATATCCGCCTCCCCTACAACAGATTTTCATACTACAATACAGCTTTTACTGAGTTTTCTCTTTTTAACATAACAAATGTCTCCTCTCCATGTTCCATTCAACCTTTAATGTTTCTTTTTTCAAATTATTTACATCAAATAAACTTCTAAAAATTTCTAGAGACTACACACAGAAAAATTCCCACAGATAGCCAAGACAGACAGCGTATAGCTAACCCCAGAAAACTTTCAAAACAAATACATTTAACACATGAACTTGTACGTTAACAGAGCCTTTTTAAGGTTGAAAATGAGACCTTATCTTGCTTATTAATTAACATGGACTCTGATGGTCGCTGTGATCCCATCTTACTTAGGCAACAAAAATGAACCATGCTACAAGAATAAACAACTCTAAATCCTCCCCACATGTAACCAGAAGAGACATTAAGCCACCATATAAGCAATTAATTTCCTCCACATAGTAACTGCAGTTAAGAAAGCCCTCCCATACAAAAAGTTAACTTGCTCATTAAATTACATGTGGTCCTATGCTAACAACAGATATGAGGATTTTCATAAAGATGCCAAAAGAGGCTGGCTCAGACATTCATCTCTCTCATACCATCTAATGCTGATAGTTTTGTTTTCATGCACAGCTTTATTTTTTTAATTTTGAAGTAAGGACTGGAGAACTACATACTGTTCTGATTCTAAATTAGCTGAACTTCCTTACTAGGGATTTTTTTTTTTTTCCCCAGAAATTATAATAAGTAAAAGCTATACTCATCCTTTATTTTCAACTAAGAAAGGGCAAATAAGCACTTGTTTCTTTTTTGAAACAGGGGAGAATTTCTTTAAGAAACATAGAAGACCCTTAAGCCAAATTTGTTGATCTTTTTAACAAGTGACATTTGACATCAGATAGTCCTTCAATAAGTTTTGTAATCTCCCATCTTTGAAAATTTGTAACGTTCAAGTGCTAACAAAATCACAAATTCTGCCCTTCCAATCCTTAAAACCCAGGAAAGATTAAAAATATTCATAAAACAACACACTCCTGAGCACTACACCAAAGACTAAGAATGTATAGCTTTAAGAACCACAATGTGTATCATCTACCTTCAGTTACTGTATTTGTAACATGCCTAGAAGTTCCAACGAAGTTTACCAACCAATGTACTCAATGTTTGCACTTCTTTATTCTTCCCAATATCATTACACTTTTTCTTCTCTACCAGAGATTGCTTGTGACATATTTTATGATGTTATATAATGGATGTTTTCCATTTTTCTTATCCTTATACTTTATCTTACACTTTTTCTACACTTTGTTGCATTCTCTAGATCAGCATCATTCTCTTACAGAGGCTTTCAATTCGACACTTTAAACTACTTCTTGCCCTCTTAACATTTCCACCTACATCTTCCATACTTGCTCCGCTTTCTTTATCTTCCAAATCTAAAGGCAGCAAAACATGACATGAGAACAGACACATGACAGTTCTTGGCCTTCATTTTCACCTTGAGGGAAGAGCAGAACCAGTAGGTTTCTTTACTCTTCCTCACCTTGGGGGGTAAGGAGGAAAAAGGGAAGCAGCAGTAGAAGATAAAGACATAGAAAATGCAGCCAAAGCATCTGTTAAAGAAGCACCTTCCTCTACCATGCCTTACTTTTATTTCAAAAATGGAAGAGAACAAGGGCAATGTTACATTCAGAACGTACAGCACAGAACTCTTATTAAGCTTTTTCTCACCCTCCAGAAATCCTCCTCAATTTTGTTCCAGTTTACCTTGTTTTCAAAACCTTTTGAGGCATAGATCATCATCAAGAGCTTAAATGCTACTTCAAATTAGCAGTAAAAGTTAAATGGTACCCAGGAACAGGATTCGGGTAGCTGCTGGAAAAAAATAAAATTAATACAATTTCCGCTGCCCTCGCCCCCGCCCCAATTTTGTCTGCATCACTATGTCATCCATTTAATTCCTTGTTTTCCCACTCTCTCACATCTAATCTCACAAGTATCCTTTTACAACCCTTTCCTCCACTTCCTTTAACTGAAAATCTCTTCCTTTCATTTTAACACCATATTCTGGAAAAACCTCCCAGAAGATTTTCCCCTTCCCCAAAATAAAACAGAGGCTTAATTTTCAGCAGGCTAGGTTCAAACATAATTCATTAAGTACTCAACTAGATCCCTCAGCATCTTTCGTTCACGTAGAGTCATGTCTGCAATGACATGAAACAGCTTCATAAAAAAAAGATTTCATTTTCTCCTCTAGTCCTCATCACCTGTATCTGGCATCCTCTACTCCTGCACATATGCTCAGATCTGAACCAGTCCAAAGTCTCCTAGTGGCAGACTAACTTCACAAAATACCAGCTCTTCCTTCAGCGAGATCAGTCACTACACTCACTCCATCTCTCCTTTCAGAAGAGAAATGTAATCCCAGCAACCTGTGCTTCAAAAATATATGTAATTCCATCCCCCATAAGACGATAAGGGAGCAAACCTTTCTGCTTCAGCAATAGTTTTATAAATACTCCTTACAGAAACAGTGTCACACTAAAACGGACTCACCCTAGCCTCTCAAATTTATGTCTCTTGAAGCACCTGTACAGCCTATACTGAGTCTGCAAAATTAACTGCATTGGTTATTTAAAACTAAGGAGTTTTCCATATTTACTAGATTATTTTTGATCTGAGTCAGTTCTCCAGCTCGATTCAACACACAGGCCCAAAAAAGGTTTTGCTAGCACATACAAGAAGCAACAGAGACAGTATTTAAAATTCTGTTACCTAGAGAAAAAATTCATTAAACTGAAGTCTTAACTTCAACTAATTATTTTACTCTAGATTTTTCTGCAAGTAAGTTTTCAAATCATAGGACAATGAAAACAGTGCTTAAAAAGTTACAATGAAAACTGCAATGGAAGTAACCAAATACTATCAAAACAAGAGAGACCTACTGGCTCTATTTTAAAGGCTATTGCACTGGATCCTCTGACTAATGTTGAAAATTATACCCTGCAATTCTTCAGAATTTTTAAATCCTCAAAATGCAAGCAGAAATTTAATGAAAAGCACATTCACAATTCAATCTGCTTTAGACTTTACTAACCAACCTATATTGAGAAGTGAATCATTATCCTCCAAACACCACTGTGAGAAAAGGAAATGACTTAAAGCCATTTTAACAAACAATAATTAATTTAACAACTTACCACAAAGGAAATTCATATGTAGACATACAGTGTTCTGGTTATAACTCGTAACACACTTTCAGTGTGTTGTATAGTTACAAAACTATAAATTAGCTCTTAATTCTACATCTTAATTAAACAAGCTTCTTCCATGAATGCTGTGTAGCAAATGCAAGAACCATAAAGGAAGGAACTCTGTCAAAACAGCTCTGATTATAATCCATGCGTCCTCAAACTCTAAAGTGAAAGTAGCCGAGAGAATATTCTTCAACTTCCAAACACACTAAGGGGCTTTCTGTTCATTAACACAGTATTTTCTTTACATAAGGAATCCTTTTCTATCACTGTTCAGATACAAAGAACAGTATTCAGCATCAAGAATAACACCTGATGCAACTGCAAAATGTTGACAAACAGAGGCTCATTTTAAAAATGGACCATTCAACAAACTTTATTAGGTCCACAAGTAAACCATCAAATGACACATAGTACAATAGAACTAGTCTTGAAAACAAGCTTTGAACAGACCAGTCTTGAAAACATCCTTTCCCCAAGAAGAATTACAACTACTACAGCTATTTCTTTAATGTGCTTATCTGTGTATCAGAAACATAATAAAATATTTAATTATTTCCTCTTACTTAACAGAATTTCCCTACTCCAACAAACTCAGATTATCACACACAGTTCTTCTCTTTCCTCACAACAAAAATGTTCTGTAAAGTACCAAGCTAATCCTCTCAGGTACACCTATAGAAATTCTGGCAGCCTTCTGCAGGACTCCGTACAGGACCACATAGTGCAATTCTGTCTGTTTTTAGCAACAAAGTAGCATCCTGCTAGTGCAGATTATTACCATTATTAACATTGTTAACATTTGTAACAAAACCTGTCAACTGGTCTCTACAAGGACACCTGAAGTTTAATGAGCATCACTTAAATTTGTAATTGTGAAGATGTGTTATTCAGACATTACACTCCAAACACCACAGTTGCTGAATCTCACCAAGAAGCAAGTTGAAACAAAAACTAACTTGCACGAGTTCAGCATGTGAAATACAAGATAGGTGTGGACGTACAGGACTGGAAGTTTTGTACATACACCTACATGCATTCACAGTGAGCATGATAATGGATTAGTTTCTGGAATTATCTGAACCAATACTAAAACCACCTAGCTCAGATACATATTCACCTCAAACTCACCACCCATTCCTGCAGAAGCTGACCTAAGCCCTTCACAGCACAAACTATTTTTCTTACACAACTATTTTAGCATTCTCAAACTACAAATACACACATTTCCTTTCCGTTCAGTCTGTTGAAAACATTGCAAAATCCTTCATATTGCCCAAAAACTGTATTAGTTGAGAACAAGAAGAACAATATTTTTCCATTAACTGGAGACCAACCTGAAGTTTTAATCATGAATCTGTAAGACTGGAAACCAAAGCTTGATTTCTCTACAGAACATCTCTCAGTGGGATAAAGAAAAACAGCCGGCTGTGGCATGAAATTCTGGTACTGGAAAGTCTTGTGATAAATGTTCATCAGTATAAGATCACTTTATAGCTGTAAATATTTTTCATAACTCTCCCTAATTTTGTATCACTTTACTAATCTAACGAAAATAAATGGTTCCACACGCACAGTTATCCTAGTACGAAACATCCATTCTTTTTTAAAATGGTGTAACAAACATATGGCATAGCTTTTAGATGATGCTTTCAACACCTACTTCAGATGGTATCAACAGTGGCAGATTGTCTTACCTCTATAATTATCAAGTCCACTCAACCCACTACAGTGAACAAACAGCTACAAAGGCTGGTAAGAGGCAGAGCACCATGCTTTTCATGAGCAGAAAGCACACCTGGATACTACATATAGAGAAAAGCTTTAGATTACCTATTTCTTCTTCACATATGGTACTCAAGATTACCTTCCTAGAAATTTGAAAACTAGAGTCCAAAAGTATCGTGATCCACAAATGGGTCAAAGAAAGGATTTCAGTGGTTAAAATTATTGGAATGGAATTGAAGGAAAACAATTGTATCCCGTTCTTTCCACAGGCCTTCTCCACACTTTCAAAAATTAAATACTGTGTCAGAACCCCTATTCCTCAGTTGCTAAAATATAATAAATAATACTTATGTCTCCTACTCATCCAAATTTGCTGCCTGCCTTGTCTGTTTGATTATTAAGTCAGTAGGGCATGAATTATCTTAAGTCTATGCATATGTGTCACTTAAAGAAATAGGCCACTTCAGCCTATTTCAAATAGGCCACTTCAGCTTTACTTCAAATCTTTCCCATTCCAGACACCTGCACAAAAGGCTAGAAAGCCAGTTCCACCCATAATTCAATGTACAAAATTTTAACAAACTTCTACTTGTTCCACATTAACAGACAGAATACTAGATAATAAACATATAAGAAATGCAGAATGTATTTTAAAAACCATAAAGGAACAGCTCAGACACAAATTTACAGAAATTGGAGAGGCTGCCCACTTCCTGGAATGCGTTACAAACGTCTCATGGTACCAATTCCCAGTTTCTCAGTTCTCAGTACTGCCGTTATAGAAGAGAAACACTATAATTCTTTTTAAAGCAATATTTCTTTGTTTCAATGAAAATAAATTAAGCCAAAATGTTTCCAAAGTTATTAAAAAACATAACTTTATTACACCTAGACTAATCTGCTAAGATGTTTTCCGGCATAATTATTTTTCAAGCAGTCTGTTATAATTAAAATTGAGGATATTTAATTATAGATTAGTAGAAAATTAACAGTAAAGTCAACACAAAAGGGACAAAGTCAATATATACCAATTCACACTATCCGGAACTATTTTTAAATAAGCAACACCTACAATTATAAGAAAGATGAAAGAATATTGTCACTGTGCACTTATTTTGTATGCTTAATAAAAGCACAGATAAGCACTTCATTAATTTTGTCAACACGTGCTGCCTTTACACAAAGGAAATACCCTTTTTAAATCAGCTCAAAAACAAAAGGGATGCAAAACCCCCAAAGGTAACAGAGACCATGAGTGGCATATTGCATGAAACTACTTAATTTCTCTTTAGATCAACTTCAATATCAATACTTTTAAATGGAAACATGCTTCTGATTTGTCTACAGGATATGACAAACTGATTAAATTCAATGAATAGGAATTAACGGACATCTTAAACCCAATACATCAGACTGGCTACATCAACCTAATTCTGCATAGAAGCCTCAATAATTACAAGTTATGAAATGAAGGTTTGTCACTGAAAAAAAGTCAACTTTGGCTAAACACTGGAAGTACCATCAAAAAACAAAAAGAAGAAGAAAAGATAAATGCTTAAATGCTTTCCAATTCACTTCCAATACAATGGACATCCTCTCCCTCCCCCAAGTAATCTTTAAGCTTCACCTCCTGGGAGAGCATCTTCCTGGGAGAAAGAGACATCAAGATAACAGCAGGGGGTTTTGGTTTTGGTTTGGGTGTTTTCTTGCTCCTTTACATTATTTTTCTTGTCAACTACAGAATAACAGTAAGCATGTTCTCCTATACAAGACTGGTTACATTGGATTTTCAGCATTTCAACCAGTTTGAAAGGTGAGCTCTCTTTTCAATTTCCCTCTTCTCTCCCGCAAAACCACACTAGCTGTAAAGCTATGACTTTCAGGCTCTTTTTCTGCAAAATAAATACAAAACTTTTAGCAACACAAAATTCTATTTCTGTCATGCATACTAACAGCAAGCATACCATTACAGGAAAGTTTGATTTCTTCTGGCTTATTACATATCCGACACATGGAGCAACAATACAATAGTCCTGACCTTTAGTCTGTATCTTCAATAATTCATAAAATTGTATAGATCTGCTGTCTTATCTGCTCTTTTGATTTGCTGCACCCAGCAGCAGGACTCCGTTAGCTCATGATACTACAGCCATACATCCTAGAAAGCAAAACATACCAGAAGAGGGTGAACTGCAGTCTAAACCCAGACCATGAATAAAACTCACAACTATGTCAAAGCTCCAGACGCAAAGCTTCCTCCATCCCTGAAAGAAATCCCACACTTCTTCGTATTAAACTCTGCCAGGGTGCGGCTTCATTAAACCAGAGCTCCCACTGCAAAGCCTTCATGAAACCTCTCAGTTGGCCTGCAAGTGGCTGGAACCAACGCACCGCCTCCTGCCAAGGGAACCCCAGTAAAATCGAAAGTAGTACCTCCTTGCACTGACTCACCAAATTTAAGACCAGAACATAATCCTGCTGCTGCACATGTGCCTGGGCAGATAACGGAGCAGTTCCCTCAACACTTGCAACCCAGAACCTCACCAGTCAGTCTCTCGGGACACATACACTGCTCCTACCAGCTTAAGGACAGGTAAGGCTGTTGGGTGTCCACAGAAGAGACGCTGCTACAGCCTGCCTTTTTAAAAGCTTCAAATGCAGTTGTGCTATTCTCACATCAAGAAGAGTATCAATAAATTTTTTGCCTCTGAGAAGGATTCCTCTGGAAACATGACTCAATGGTTTTCCTTACCTGCTATACTTGCACAGAAATCTCACATTACTTTATAATGCACTGCCTCGTAGATTCTTAAATCAGGCAGTTAGGATTTCATAATTATGCAGTCTAGGATCTTTGTTAGCTGTTGTTGCTCCATGCATAAAAGGAAAGATTTTGCTACTATTGCTATAAACCCTATTAATTAAATGCACATATATACAGTCACACTTTCTACAATAAAAATAACTGTTACATGAAATTAAGTGATTTGCTAGATTAATTACACTGTACAGCGTAAACTGTATGAAGCTTTACACACACAAAAAAGGAATTAAGTAACAAATATCTTAAAAATAACAACTTCTTACTTATCAATAATAGTAACTGAAACATGTAAGCATGTTGGAAGTAAAAAGCACAAACAAAACCTAATCTGGCTGAAGCCAAGAAATTCTTCTCAAACACCTTTTTGCACTGAACAGCAACACTTTAATTTTTCTACTTCCTTAACAATCTATTTATCTCAGAGACAACTTCTATGGACAATATGCTTTGTCAATTAAGTGTGCAATTCATAAATGTTCAAAACACTGCATAACTGTTTGCTGGGTTGTTTTTTTAGTATTTGCTACGTAGATTCATACATTGATACCGCAGGAAAACATGTCATGGTATTTTTAGAAACGTACTTCAAAACTATCAGGATGCCACACAACTTCAGTCATCTCAAACAGACTGTCCGTATATACTAAAACTTTTATCTACTGGTATAAAAAAGAAAACGCATAATATGAAAGGGCTCAAAACTCAACTAATATGTGGAATTGCTGCCTGCATCACTTAATTTTGCAGTAGACAAAACAAAACCTATCTTAGTGATGTCAGGCAACAGATGTAATTACAGATGTTTTATTTTCTATCTGGCATCCTTAAGCTCTACCCCATACATGATTCTCTGTAACATTTCCGATAGCCTCAACAGCATTTGCAGAGCAGACATTAATTCTGGTCCACTAACAGTTAACGCACATTATTTAACTGTCTGACATGTCACTCCCCTACCATTTTGACTTATCGGAAGAAGTACTTTGACAAATAACTCTGAAAATCAAGAGGAAATCAGGAAATTTTTTAAAATAAAAGCACAAAGAAAAGCATACGTGCTTTTCTTTCCATCCTTTTCCCCCTCCCCCCTTGTCCTGACATTGAGCTTTTTCCAGTTGAGCCAGAAATAACACACCAAAACACAAGCAAAGGCCTAGGCTACCGGACTCAACACACTTTTATAGAGTTAAGGTCTTCAGACCAACCAAGACCAGTGACAGGAAAAGGTTCTCTGCCTGAAAACACCAGCAGACAGCACAGGCACAACAATGGGATGAACAGTGTCAAACACAGCGCTCCCGACAGGAACAGGTCAGAAAGCAGGAATCAGGAGAACCCTGTCCCCCCTGCTTCCAACCATGGGGTGGTTTATAAAAACAGTTGGGCTTGCTCTGTCACGCGTGGGTTTTCCTGGCCTTTTAGCCTTTTTGGAGACCAGGCCCTCGGCCTGCAGGGCCTTTGTCAACAGCACAGGGACGGGCAGCAGAATGTGCTACAGGTTGATAAGGAGGACGGACACCGGCGCTGCAAACGCCCTGCCTGCAGCAGGGATAGCACCCAGAAAGAACTTGGAAGGCCCAGCAGAGTTTCCTCTCCCCCTTCCCGGGGGGCCTGAGGCTCCAGGCGACGCGCACGTTCGTTCCCAGTATTTGTTTCGTGTTTACCTCCCCCTCCCTACCCC
>VXBW01003650.1:43962-54273 GCA_013400375.1 Thinocorus orbignyianus | reverse complement strand
ATTAGCACCTCGCCTTTTCTCCTGATTTGAATACTGGCTTGCATTTAAGCTTCTTATGTGAAACAGGCACGAGGAAGGAAATAATGTAAGTTATTACAGCGATCTGATTTAAACACGGTTTTGCCACACTCCATGCAACTGTTTAGTATTTGATCAGGAGGACTCTGATTAGGAATGAAAAATCCACATGAATGACTCACTGTGAACAAATTAAAGATTAAAACACGTGGTTGAAAAAGGAAGTTGCTGTCTGCAGATTCTCTACGTGAATCAAGTTCTCAGCTTCTTTCAAATTTTGGGGGGCTGTCTCATTTCTCCAGCTAGTAAAAGGAATTTATTCCTGCTGTCTGGTAAATTACAGAAGGAATTTTTTGTTAAAATCATAAGCAATAAAATCATTACGCAATCAGTGAAAACTCCAGGTAAGTGAAGCACAGGAGATGAGAGTACTTCTGCTATGAACGGAGACTGTACTGTTTTGTAAAATTCATTGTCCCTCTGGACTGGGCCATCCCAGCAAGGAACTTCTGTAACCCCAGGGGTTAAAGCTAGGTGTGGGAAACAAATCTGCAATAGTTTGGAGCTGGACACAACATCGATAACGTACATTAGCACATGGGTAGCAAGGGGAGGAATAGTAAAAAAAAAAAAAAAAAAAAGAAAAATCAATGCTTCAATACCCAAAGGTGTTTGGAAAGCTGCGCTTTGTCCTCCTGTGCTTCTCTTTGCACCAGGAGCTCTGAAGTGACTTGGCATCCTGCATTCTCCCCCTCTACTCTGTGCTTGTGAGACCCCACCTGGAGTTCTGTGTCCAGCTCTGGAGTCCTCANGGCAGGGAAGTTGGAACTTGATGATCTTTAAGGTCCCTTCCAACTCTAACCATTCTATGATTCTATGACTTCTGCAGCCAGCGGCCATCCTTCAGGAACAGATAAAGGGCACAGAGCAGACTACAAGAAGGGCAGACAGCAGAGCTGAGCGGTAGTTTTCACCAGTATAAGCCAAGGTACTCCGGTGTTCAGGGAGCGCAACAGCAAACTCGGGACAGGGAGGTCGCGAAGGCGGCGAAGTCGCCTTTCAGAAGGAGTAGGCTGGAGACTTGCTGCCACCCGGTGGCATGAGGTATCTTCTCCCGGGAACTAGCATTGCGAGTCCAGTTTATGAAGACAAGGAGGGCTCCGGTCCCTGCTCCAGGGCAGACCCGGTGAGGAACCCTCGGGTTCCACCGTGTGAGGGGCTCGGGAGGCTCTGCCGCCAGTCAGGCCACGCTCGGGCTCACTGGAAAGGGCTGGAAAGGAATTCAGCGCTTCATCTTCCCTTGCTGGATCTCTCTTCAAGACAAATTCCAGGTGCTGCACACAAAAGTTCCCATTCAGCCTGGAGAAGGCTCTGGGAGACCTTGGAGCAGCCTTCCAGTATCTGAAGGGAGCTACAGGAGAGCTGGAGAGGGACTCTTTGTCAGGGAGTGTAGTGACAGGACAAGGGGCAAAGGGTTTAAATTGGAGGAAGGGAGATTTAAATTAGATATTAGAAAGAAATTCTTTCCTGTGAGGGTGGTGAGGCACTGGAACAGGTTGCCCAGAGAAGCTGTGGATGCCCCATCCCTGGAAGTGTTGGCTAGATGGGGCTTGGAGCAACCTGCTCTAGTGGGAGGTGTTCCTGCCCATGGCAGTGGGGTTGGAACTGGATGATCTTTAAGGTCCCTTCCAATTCTAACCATTCCATGATTCTACGATTCTATAAATGCTGCTCAAACCCAAATGCATGTGGGAATGTGCCCAGGAGCTGCATTTTTGCTCCCCACGCTGAGGCAGCGTATCTCACGTGTGTTAAAAGCAGCAGCACAGAGCAAAGCCGGCTGCAGTGCCCACTGCCTGGCAGGCATGACAGACAAATTGCTGTTCTGGCAATGACAAAAGGTAACTTTTCAAGTGCTCTTTTGGGGATTCTTCCAGGATGAACACAGAGATGCACATTCCACTACACCGCACCATCATGGGATTCTTCTGTCAGAAGAGACTGCAAAATTTCAGCATTATAAAATATGTATCTAATAAATATCCAGGCAGCCAGTGTAAGCTTAGTAGAGGTATAGATGGAGAATTTTTCCACTAATGAAAGCGCTGATTAAAATAAATGGGGAGAATGATAATTACAACAAAAACCTCAAAGAAATAGAAGAAACCTATGCCAGATGGGATTCAACTCACACACACACAAATAATAAAAAAGTTTCCCCAATGTTAAAGTTCACAGTCCCATTACCTGCATCTTACTTTTCATTTTGGAGCCCAAATTTATTTTGTCCCATCACCTGTTGTCAGGATGACTTTCATATTGAGCTGTTCAGTGCTTTCCTAAATGAGTTGTTCTTCTTCAGCCAGCCAAGGAGAGCTATAAAAAGGGGTGGGTCAGGAATATCGAGCTGCTGGTGCAAGCAAGTGGGTTTTTTCCACAACTTCTATAAAAACTCCAACAAAAAAAGCAACCGTTGCATTTCCAGACTCCTGACCCAAGGCAAGATTTGCTTCTCCCTCTCCACATCATGAACAAGCAACTGTAACAACAATCCCTAGCCTTTTTTTCCTAAATCTGTTAACTCAGCCCCTACCATTCAGATCTCCACATCACTCGAAGAGGAAATCTAGCTTTAAAGGTGGGAAGACTGTATCCAAGAGAAAAACCCAGTGTGCCATAAACGTAGTACATTGTGGCGTGTTAGTGCCATCACACAGCACTGCAGCGCGATGGCCAAGGGTGCCCTCAGACTCTCACCCTCAGATTGCCTCCCCAGTGAAGAACCTTTTATGCGAACAGCTACTTTGATCAAAATCCTTACCCTGCATTAAAACACGGCACAGCTACTTCTGGCACATGAGGAGCTTTCAAAATGAGCATCTTGCTGTTGTGATGTTTACCCTGAGAACAGCGTGTCCTGAAGCTTAACTCAAGTCTATGTGTTAATAATTTGCCCTCTGGTACGGGCAAATACCTTCCTGTACATAGTTATCTTTTTTTTGGCCATGTGTTTCTGTGCTATTCTGATGCTGTTAGTATCTGCAGATGTTTCTTATTTCTGAAAAACATTAACTCAGGTAACAGTGATGTTGTGTTATATATTATATTGTATTACGTAATTTGGAATCCCAGCACAGACACCTATCTTCTCATAGTGCTCCTTTTCTACTGTAAATAAAATCATCCAAGATAGGAATATTCCACGTTTACTGACAGGTAATATTTATTATAATAACCAGGAACTCTACATACAGCATTGCACAAAATTATAATGACCAGTCAACAAAACCATGCTCCTATGCAACTGCAGACAGCACTTTAGTAGAAGTTTAACACATTGTGCGTCAGGTGTCTTGGTAAAGTGACAACTCGGAGGATTATTTCACTGGAGTATGAAAGTGCAAACTTTCATTCAAGGCATACACACGGGTCTCAAAACCCCCCAAACCACACCAGGTCAATTAAATGAGTAAGCACTAGCACTCTTAGCATCATCGGTGCTACCACATTCAGAGTTTTACCCTCTAGCAAGCAGCAGAGAAATGCATCCTGAAGACACGCCCTCAGTCTGAAGTCTTTCCTATTTATGCAGCTTTGTCACATTAACTGCATTTTTTCCATTTGGCAAGACTGAGAGACTTACAGCACTACAAATGCACCCAGCCAGCGTGTTACCAGTAATTCCTGAATTACTATGTAAGGTAACTGTGAGCCAACAGCTGACTGTTGGAGTAAACAAGTCTTTTTACATCAAAATGTGATACGCTATTCAACCAAAATTCAAGTATTTTAATATTAAACTGTAGGTGTGGAAATTCTGACCTTCTGTGCACTACATAAAACAGATCAAGAATTATTTTTTCTTTTTCATTCTTCCCCCTACAGTTGGAAAAAGGTATAGAAGGAAGAATAAAAACGTAGTTGCAATCCTACATCTTCAGTACACAGCTGTTTCAAAGCGTTGACGGGCAAGTGGATACAAATGTCCAGGTCAAAGCGACTTCTGGATTTCCAACACAGCCTTAATGCCCTCCCTTCACTCCCATCCCAACGCCTTCTTGCCTTTGACTGCAAGATTCCATCCCCTGTTCTCCCCTACTTTTCATTTGTACCCTTTCCAACAGCTGTTCTGATGGGTTGCCCGGGCAGACACCTTACCCTCACCTCTGCATGAGTGACCAGCCAAGATGCACAACGTCACCTCTGGGCAATCAGGGAATCATGAAGGTATGAGGACAGAACATAACTTCTCTCAAACCAGTTCTGCATAAGCATCAGTGAAGAAGTGCTGGAGACTTTATAAGCCTGAAAAACACTGCTTTACAAAACCAAAACTCTGATTAAGAGAAAGCAAGTTTAAATTAAAAAAAAAAAAAAAAGCTTCCTATAAATGGAGTATTTTAATTACTTCCTAGATTTACTTAAAACAATTATGAAATACCAGGGCTTTTGAAATTATAAATGCTCTTTCTCCTGTTACAAAGTTAACTTAAAGACAGGAATAAAGCAGAAGTACCGTAAGCTTTGGTGAGAAACCCTAGTACCTGCAGGTACAAAACATCTCAAGCCAACATGACTACAAGAAAAAAAACTGTAAGATTTCTCTCTCAAGAAAAGCATTCGTGGCTTTTGGTGCACAGACAGTACATTCTGTGAACATGGGAATCAGAATCTGGAAGCAGTTTTACCAACGTTGCAGTTTAAGCAAAGGAAACCACAGAAATGTGAGGACCAAGGCCCGTGTGTATCCTGCTTCAGCACTAGTGCCTGAATACATTTCATGTTATTGAAAATTATTTTCTAAGTATACAGCAGAGACTGTGCATTCAACAAGGAATGGAGCAGAATTAAAGCTGGATTAGCCCAATTTGAAGTATTTCTACAACCAGTACTATGGTAGCTTGCAGCTATATTAATGCATCAACTTCTTTTTGGATTTTCCCAGATTTATGGGAAAATAAACCACCAAAAACCCCACATATGAAAAGATGAAAGCATCAGAAAAACTACAAAAATAAAGCACCTACATAACCACAGTGAATGATGAAGCTGAGGACTGTGTGCCTGTGTATGTAAATCCTTATGAACAAACACATATAAATGGTTAGGGTTTGGGTTTTTTTTCCCCTAAATCAAATCATATGCAATGTATTATTTCAAATGGGTTTTGGACAGGGCAACTGTGAGCAGAGTGGACAAAGAAAATGACAAAGGAAAAGATCAGTGACATTTTATTTCCTTGGCACGTGGAAATACAGAGATGTTACTACAGTGCCTACTGTTCTTACCTTTTGGGACCCAACTCATCACAAACTACAGCATAACTACATCAGCAGTGGAATTTAACACACAATTTACATTTTCAAAATGATTTAACTTTATTTTTTCCTAAAGATATCCCCAGTTTACAGGCTACAAACCTGAAGAAAATGCATTTGCTTCCAAAAGCCATAATAGTAAGTGTTTTGGGGTGTTCAAAGTCAAAGAACCAGTCCTGAGATTTCAGATGTTGAAGCTTTCTCCACAGCCACACGTTCCTTTGATGTTTGGATTATTGAAGACAAATTCACTGGACAGTTTGTCTTCTACATAGTCCATTTCAGTTCCTAGAAGTGTCAGCTGTGCCTTCTTCTCAATAAACACTCTAACCCCTTGAAGGCAACAAAGAAAAACAATTACGTACAGCAAAATCATCAGTCACTTTAAAATCAAAAAAAAAAAAAAAAAAGGAAGCTAAGTATGGGAAATAACCTGCAGAATTTGGGAATGAATCTCAGCTACGATACTTAATTCCTAGACATTACAGTCAGTAACCTATTTCCTACCTTTCTTAAAAGTGTGTGCATCTGGCAAGATGCCCCAAAACACTGAAAACTCAAATATTCCTCTTTCTAAAGGATTCTTCTTGCTTTGTCACAAATACTAGGTCTACACTGGCTATTAGTAATACTGAATCCTATAATAAGGCAAACATGTGAACTTTCAAAGACAACACAACCCTTAAGGATGAAGAATTAGTAGCTCATTTTAGGGAACTAGACAGAGCTCCCCATTCTGAAGTACACAAAGTATCTACCTCTCTGGAAAGTTACCAAACTTTCATGCTGCAAATCTGACACAAAGGCCCCAGTGGACGGACTGCTTTAGTTCTTCACGGATTACCAAATAATAAAAATGTAAATTGCATTAGTAAACAGCACCAAGAACTCATTAAGTTGTATGCGAGAGGTTGTTGGAAAGCTGTTTCACTGTAGTAGACATTGAGACAAAATATTTGCTAACATAAGCCTGTGGGCAACTGAATTGAATCTACACATTTTTGGGGTCAATTAGGACAGTAAACGACAGAGAAGATTAGGCCTAATGGAAGATTTTATGGACCTGGTCCCTGAAGCAGTCACATGAGAAAATTTGTGCTGGGATCCCAAGCCACCAGCTCACTGAGCACAGAGCTATATAGAAATCAGACTCTTCACTGAAAATCTGTCCAGAAGCAACCAAACAGAAAGCATAGACAGGCCTGAAATGCTGTCTGGCTTTGGAACTTAAGACCTCTGACCTGACTGAGGGAAACTGCTTTATCTTCCTGAAGATCCAAACCAAGAAATGCTTCCTGAAAAATCTGTTCGGAGGGATGACGTTTGTCTTCCCAAGTAACAAGTACACTTCGCAGAGCCCCGCCTTTCCTTATTTTGTTTTGCTTTGCTTTGCTTTACTTGTGTGTGTGGCTTTTGCTTTACCTATTGAACTGCCTTTACCTCAACCTGTGAGTTTTCTCACTTTTACCCACGTGATTCTCCCCGCTACCCACCAGGCAGAAAGCTCACACACCAGCATATGAAAACAATTTTAAGAATACTCTCAAATTAAAATCATAGAACCTGCTGTTACAAAGCAATGCAAAGGTCAAAAGCACAAGGAGGTTAAAAACAAACTACAAATCATCAAGAATAACACTAGTTAAGAGAAGATAATTGGGAAAATCCCTTGAAAATAAAAAAAATCTTTATTTTGCCAAGCCTTGCTTTAGGTGTGCTGATAATGTACCTCTTCATACATGCATTGTTCTGTACTATTCTCTAAATACCTGCTATTAGCCACCTCTACAGAAAGGACCAATGGACTAGACTGTCCTGGTGGAGTAGTCTCAGATGCAGACTTCCAAAGCTTCAGATTTTAACTAACTGGTTACTTCAATACAGAAACTAAGGCGATAACAATTCCATAACAAAACAGTAGGACCTCTTACTGTAAGTTGTTACTTCAAGGAAGTTCTAACCTGCATCTTGACAAACTTGTAGTAGGTTATTCTTCCTTCCCACCACAGAAGTTCAATCTGCTGCATCAGAAACTTACCATCTTGAACTACTTCTTCATCGGAGTCTCCTTTTGATTTTGTATATTCTAACGTGTAAGAAAGTCCATTGCATCCCCTTGTACGAACACCTACTTTCACACCTACCTAAAAAAAGCCAAGAAACAAAACCCAACATCACATTTGCAATTTTTTAGAAACCTGTTCTGGAACATCAAGATAAAGAGTGTGCAGAACAACAAAATGCTGGTGTTCATTCTTCTGCACCGCCTCAAAGCAGAAGCAAATCACCTTAAAGGATTAAGAAGTAACATTTTTTTTCATTTTACAAAACTGACTGCCAGGGTAAAAGCAAACATCAGGTATTTGCTACTGTGGACCAAGCCCTAGAGCATGCTAAATTTTTGAAGTAATAAACGGCTCTCCTGCAGGTCCCTCGTGTCTCAGAAAGAGTAAAATTTCAAAGAAGATATTTTCGTGACTTCAAATTGATGTTCACTCAGATGCTAATTCAGGCACTATGTTAGAATTACTGACAGTAATGTAATTATGAAGCTGCAAGGCAAAGACAAAGGCAGTTATTACATTTTCATGGAACTCTTCTAATGACACTACCAGAAAACCTACCTATTGCCAGTCCCACTTACAAGACAATCCTCTCCTCAAATCAATTATTTATTTTGCTTATGGTTTTAGTCATTAAAATCCATTTTAAGCCACATTAAAAGCCAACCAAGTCAACATGTTTGTAACATTCACAAGTATCCAGTAAGTCTGACAAAAAGAGCATCTGTGTAAGTAAAGAACTGTGAAAAGATTTTAAAGAAACACAAAACTCATTTGTGCACAACAATCTTTCAAAACTCTCTGTGCCACTTTCCACACACCAATGCATCATAACTGAAGAGAAAAATTATACTGCTCATCTCCACAATCAATGTTATGATAAATATGTATCAAAACTTTGCACTTGTCATCAAGTGGGACCTCAGAAAAACAACATTTGATCTTTCCATAATTAACACCTTTCTCTACAGAAACTGCTACAAATAATGGACTGGAAGACGCAAACACCATTTATAGCAAGGGGAGGACTGACCAGCCAAGTTGCAGGCTTAGGGCTTCCTTCAGGTGGTTAAAGCTTTAGAACAAAAAATCCAGTTAGTTGCAGATGTGCAGGAAGCAAAAGAAACAATGGGCCGTGTGTGGAAGTTAAAACAGAAGTATTGTTCTTGAAATGATACTTACTATAAAGAAAAAAACATAATGCCTGCTTTTATAATGGTTAGAGAGCAAGACTTTGCATGTTTTTGGCCAAGAAGAAAAGATGAAAAGCTCAACCATTTATTTGGAGAAATACTGATTACTTAAAAAAAGAATATATAATTTCTCAGAAACATGCCAAACAGTGTGCTTTCCAATGGGTATGAATCCAATTTCATTATTATATACTGCAAAATGAGAATTTCTACAAGAACTTAATTAATAACATCTTAACAGCTGAAGATCTCCTGCCCTATCAGAAGTCACAACTGTACCACACCATAAGGCTTCCTCAAACTACACCTCAAGAATGTTCTGAAGCTTGAGTTTTCTTCAACTTTATCCACATACAGTGAAGTGTCATTACAGTCAGTAATTTCCCGTATTTCATTTTATAAAGAAATAAGGCTTGATGTATAATTATTACCCCCTAGATGTATAAACACTCCCCTCCAGAAAAGATGCCAACACCTCTAGTTAAACACCTCAGTGCTTATGTCAAACTCCTAAGTCAGCCCGAAATATTTTGCAATGGTGAGCTGTGCACCTTAGCACATTCTACAGGCTGGCCCTGTTTATACTTACATGCTCGGGTTTATCTTTAAGAAGTTGTTTTATCTTCTGAACAGCTGATGGAGTCTGAAAAACAAAAATGTATACACCAATTTGACATTTTCTTGTGTTGTTTATCTGCAACAAGTGTTTGAACAAACTGAAGCGTGCAATGTGTTTAGTTGTACTATAAAAAATTTTATTGCAACTCCATGCACTCAAGTTTTCTCAGTTTACATTTGCCTCTTCTCTGCAAAGTGCACCTTCCCCATCACCCACCCCTCAGTACTGACTAGCCTGTGTTTCACTTGAAACTGATGAAGATCTAAAGACGCTTACTCTGCTGTAAAACAGACGATTGCTGGATCTAATCCATACAGAAGGGAATACCTCTTCACTCTCCTCCTCACCTACACTGCCAGCAAACAGATGGCTCAAGAACTGCAGTCCTTAATATTAGGGTGTTTATTTGCCCCCAACCCAATCACTACCACAATTCAATTAAGTAATTCTGCTCTTGCGCCATTTCTGTCATATATATATTACAGACGAAAATCAGCTGGGCACAGAAGTGTTTATGGCCTACTTCTTGATTCCCACTGACCTTAGAGGGAAACTGTGACTTTACGGCAGGTAAACTCACCGTTCACACAGATCTAGTTGTTGCAGAAACGCAAGAACACAACACAAACGTAAGAAGTGCCATTACACACAAGTTTCTAAGCCACTTAGAGAAGGAAAAGTTTTAGTAACATGAAGTTCTTACCATGAGCTGACTTAAAACACACAAAGCAAACTACAAGCGGACTTACAGTAGAAAACCTTTCCCAACTGCCGCTATTAATCTTCATTTGTTACAGAACCACTACTGAACAGGAACTACCCGCTCTGACAAACGGTGGAACTGTACCTGCTAAATCTGCCCCTGTTTCTGCAGGGAACCGACTGCACTTTTCTCCACAGCAACCCCTCTCAACAGGGATACAGCNCCTGCGGGGGCGCCCCCTCCCTCAGTCACTCACCAGGGTGAGGGCGGCGCGCGTGGCCTGGATCTTGCGCTTGCTGACGGCGCGCACGGTGGCCCGCACCACCGAGGAGGCCATAGCCCCCCGCCGCTGCCCTCTGCCATGGGACACCCGCGCACGTCACGCCGCCACGCCGGC
>VXBW01003650.1:26882-43850 GCA_013400375.1 Thinocorus orbignyianus | reverse complement strand
GCGGGGCCGGGCGGGCAGCAGGGCTGGTGGCGGAGATAAGGAGCAGAGTCGGGCAGGGCAGCCGCAGTGGGAGGCCCTTCGCCGGGGCGGAACGGTTTGCCTACCGCCGGCCGCCTCCCCTGCCCGGCGGCTCTTGTGGAGGCCTGGCCCGGCGGGCGCCTCCTGAGAGAGCTGGGCGGCCTGGGCACAGGAAGGCCTTATTAAGGCTTTATTAATCATTTAATCCCATTACATTAAATGGAATTTCGGGCTGCGCCGGAAGGAAAACAAGCGCCCCTGTTCCACTTCCTCTCGGCGACCTCCCTGAGTGCTCTGGGTAGTTCTCGTAACCTGTATTTACCCATCTCTCAAAGCCCGAGCACAAGCAACGCATCCGCAGCTCATCACCGCATCTGTTTCGGGTGCCCGACTCTGGGCTTGGCCAATTTGGGCAGCTGTTTTCATTTTTTTCACACGGGTAGTTATGCCGCTGTTTAAACACACAGTCAGCAAGAAGCTGGAGGTGGCAATACCTGCGCTTGAAGGGCAGAAAGCTGGTCTGGGAAGCGAACTAACGCTGCCTGCGTTATCCAGAGCGTATCACACAGGCCTGAAAAGCTTCACCCTCTTCATACCTTCCCCAGGATGCTTCCAGCCCTGGCTCCAGTCACCTGTCTGCTGAGTGACTGGGCATGGACAGCAGACTTTTCCCGAGCTGCCTTTCATCTACAGTACGTCGCCAAAAGAGGATGAAAGCAAAAGTCAGCATTAAGTAGTTCAAGCGAACAAGAAATATTATCGAAAACTTTATCAGTATAGGAAAACAAAAAATAATTCCTTTGCTAGCAAGCTCCCACTGTAAGCAGCTACTTCGGACCCCAAAAAATTACTCTGGAAGAAGCTACTGCAGCTTCTGCAGTTCTTCTAAATACGGGTCGTTTATAAAAGAAATGATCATTTATTAAGTACATTTAAATACAATTTTTAAAGGACCAGAAGCTTCAAATATGGTTTCAAATATAGCTATGAAACAAATCTCACCAGAACAATTAAATTGAGATGGATGTGTGTTAATACAGTAATTACACAGTTAAGTGAGACTAAACTGCCTATTGAAAACAGAGGTACTTGAAACAGGACTTTGTCCTTTTTTTCAGGTCTGATAAATAACTACTCGTAGCGCAAAACATTTTCCAACTTTGGAAATGGGACATAAAAAGAATGTGAAATTCCTGTGAAATACAACAGCAGCACTTTTTTTTTACTAATAAAAAAAGCAGCACAGATAAAACAGTACTACCAACTCGGTGCCCTTTCATACCATTAAATGAGTATACAGGTCGTTCAGAGGTCTTTTAAACTATTAGGTTATTAGTATTTTTTATTACATTTTATCAGTATGAACTTAGTTGTAAAGTATTATTCTAGTTTGTTACGTGTGATATAGTTCTAGAAACTATTAATGCAGTGTGCTCTTTCAGAGTTTTTCTTTGCATGTGGAAAACTGCTCCCTTGAGAATACATTCCCGTGAGGCAAGCAGGATCTTGGATATCAAGGGTTGTTATGAAGAACTTCCTTTTCTTCAACTCCAATTCCTGAATTTTACAAAACCTTAATCCAGCAGATATCCATGCCTCATAAACTGTGTTTATTCTATATCACACAATTCTGTAAGTTACGACTGTGCTCTTCAACTACTGTTTTAAGCAAACGATTTATTAAGCTACTAGTTTAATGCTTGAAACATAACCCAAGTTGGTGGGATTTATTTTAGGGCTATGAGATTAGTAATTTGTTGTTGCGTAACGAAGCAGCAGCTTCAAGGTCAGAAGAGGGGTTGATCTGCAGAATGAGCAGTCACTCAGATGTGAGTTCAGAAATTTCAGCTGAAGGCATCAGCACTGAACTACAAAGTATCACAAACAGAAGAGCATAACTATGCATGAATCAAATATTTTTATTTTTTTAAAAAATAATTTATATCTTCCCGATTATGCCATAGTCCCTTAGGAATTTACGCACTTCATGCCCATCAGTAAAACTGAAAGTAACTCTCAACAGAGGGCTAAATAAGGCATACAGAAGACCTATCAGCCTTGCTTTCTTTTTGGGCTTTGAATGACAAACTACAGGAATGAACTTATTTTTGAGGGAAAAACTGACTGCGTTTCATGGGATGAAATATGCTAAAGAACACAGAGCTGGAAAGTTGCTGCTGGCTAATATTTTGTTTGAAAATATGCTGAGGAAAGAATACAAAATAAGTTGTTCGTCCAAGTTGCACATCTAAAATTTTACACATGGATGAATACCAAAGCTGGAGTTAGTATCCCAGTCCCCTAAGACCACTTCGGCATCTCTAGCTTTCAATTTTAATAATAGTACATGGGTAAGGAAAAAAAAAATTAAATATGACATTCCTAAAACCAGTTAATCCTAATAAGTTATTATTGGCTCTATTGGCTCTACATGTAAGTCAGGAATACTGAAAACTACAGCCTAAGAAGAAACACAGAAACTTCAAGTCTTTTTTTTTTTNATTTTACCATTTAGCTAATTATCTCCTGAACAGGATGATACGGTACATTACCAGCTCTGGAAGGACTTCAAGTAAAGCTCAAGTTCATACTACTAATTAAAATTCTTGGCTGGTACAAAGATCCTCTTCACATTTTACGAAAAACAGAGACATGTTTTCCCCAGTAGCCAAATATAATACCTCTGTTCTTTAAAGCATTTTTTGTCTGTATCCCCAAGGCCTTGAAAAAGATTCTAGCAGCATCAAACAGGACGGGACCTGTTTTTTAGTCTTTCTTCTTGTACACAAGCACAGCAGCAAATGAGCTCCCATATAATCGCAGAACAGAAAAAACCCCAAGAAATCCTAATGGCACTGCTCCTCCAGAGATTGTTTCACATACATTTACCATTGTCTATGTTTTCAGTTCTCTACAGGGAAAAAAAAATAACATAGCAGTCTACAAACAATTCAAACACTTTTACACAAGGATTCAGTGAACAATCAACATTAATAAATATTATTTCCTTCTTCAAAAAATCAATTTTTGAAGAAAATATAATGTATTTGGCTTGCACACAATTTCAGTGCATTTCAAAACGATCAGGTAGAATGACAGAAACTTGGAAACAGTCCGTTTCTAGTAGCTGCCCTTTTCTACATGACTTATCTAGGAAACAAATACGAAACATCATGGCTTTCTATTAAAATATTCAAACAATCTATTTTAAAAGCAGGAGTTGAAATTAAAATCCACAGTTGCTTTTACTAGCAATCTAAAATTAACCACCCATATTTCATGAAAATTAACTTGAAGGTTGTCTGTGCTGCTGTCCTGTGAATCCGGATGCCTCAGCCAAAGAAAAAACTTTAAATGAACGAAGGGCCTGTATTGCAATTTAACAGTGCTTAATATCCCTTATGATTCTTGCTGGGTCCTCTTCTGTGAGGCTTTTCCCTGAGTCATGTATTTATTGGAAAGGCTGCCTAAGATTGGAAAGAAAAATGCATGACACTTTAAAGATTTGTTTTTTTTTTTTTTTTAAAGAAAAAAAGACAAGACATAAAACAACTGAAACAGGCAGGAGAAAATTACTGCTGCCAAACTGTAATGAAAGCATACACAGATAAGCTCTAGATTATTACCTGCTGGAAGACAATAGGAAATACTGAAAATTAGCATTTTCTTCAACTAAACATCCAATGACAAATCACCTTGTGTTTAAAATCCCCATTCCTAGATGTGAAAAAACCTTGCACTGAAAGTCTTGCCAACAAAACTGAGAATTCGACATACTTGCAGTTCAGTTTTCCAAATTTTGTGAAGACTACTTAGGGTCCCCCTTTGGGTGCTGCAGAAGGGATTTGTATATTTTATTGAAAAAAGGTTTGCAAAGTTTCACTAGAAGCTCAAAATAATTTTAAAAAAAGCAGTTGCTTCTAAAATCTTCACTATACCTGTCAGTAAGTGTGTGAAATCACTTTATGGAAGCTACACTTTTAACTGTGCATCTAATGCAAACCATCTCTGATACAGACAGAGCCTTTATATATTTTATATATAAATATTTATATATAAAAGCCTTTATATTGTCACCTGACTGAAACCTGTCACTCAACTTCCTCGCATTTTTGCAGCTCAGACCAAGGATGTGCTTTGGTGGTCTCCCCCAAGTTAGTTGATCATGTGGAATTCTAGACAATGACTCTGAAGAAGCCTCACTCCACATGTTGCCCCTGAAGAAACACAAACCCCCATGTACGCCAAAACAGGAGAGACTGATTAAAACCCACCATATACTTTTGTTAAGTAAGTCTACCAGAATTAAAGAAAAAAAAATACAAAACTGACATATCAAACTTTTGATTCCAAAAATCCCTGAAAAATTGCACACTTTTCCAGTAAAAAAAATAAAAAGGGGGCTTCCCTTCAGAATTAGCTAGCAACTTGTCCAGAGTGCTGCTGCGTTCAGCAAATTAGGCAGAGTTCCCTTAAGGACTGATGAAGAGTGCAAGTTAAGAATACATGCTTTTAGGCAGAATTTCCAAATTGAAATGAAGATATACGAACCTAATTGGGGACTCAAAAATACTTTTCCTTTTTGTTTCTTCTTTTCTTCATGTATAAGCACTCCCTATAAACAACATACACACATTGATGAATCAGCAAGATTGAATTATGCCATTTCACAGTAAGAAAATAAAAGGTTCTTCTCAGAACCTTAGGTAAAACTTGTTAATTACTTTATACAGACTTTAGAACATTCAAAGAGAGAACGATCACAGAGAAAGGACACTTGGTGCTCACCTGATTTAATCTACCAGCGTGTTTGGCAGCTCTGGGTAAAGAAGGGGATCCACACAACACTTCTGGTTTTGAACCACCTGAAAAGATCATAAAATAACAAAGTTTTCCTAATTTGAAACTAGTTTCCATTTTAGGTATCATAAAATATAAAAAATACCAAAGTAATCGTAATCTGCCTTCACAGTACGTAGAAGGTAGGACACTCGTTTTGCTCGATTTTGTAGCACAGAAAACTGGCACAATGAGGTGAGGTGCATCTATAGTTAAGCATCTAAGCTGGGAAGCTACAATAAATTAAACTCTGTATCCTCCTCCAGACCCAGGGAGAGACAGGGGACTTCAAAGAATGAATGAAAACATGGTGATAAGTAATTGTCCCTAGTCTCACAAAATGTAGCACAGCAAACAATGACGTCTGATCTCTTAGGTCCAGCTGTTCATAGCTCTCTGTTCAACTGCACAACACTTCAGATGCTAAGCAAGCAAAACCAGACAAAGCTCAACCTTACAGCAATTCTCTTCAAATTCAACTAAAATAATTCCCAAAATATAGATAACAGACAAAACCATCTACATCAGAATTCATGATTATAGACATATATACTGTACAGCCTCAGCATTAATTCTCATATACGAGTATTGTAAAATACGGTGATGTCATTGACTACAAAACAGTCAGGCATGGAGTATGCCTTAGCACCTCAGCAAACTCATGGTGAAAGGAACGCCAGAAATGCTCAATGAGACAAGGTCAAAGAAAAAGAAAGATCAGAAGTTAAATTCAGACTTGAGACAGACCTTCAAAAGGTCAGAAGCTGAAAAAAATGGGGCTTCAAGATGTAAACATCTTTCTTACCCACCTGATGCTTCCAGGTCTACTGAACTGAGAATACTTGTAAATACCTTGAAAGTTCTGAATGTATTTGCGCCACTTCTAATACATTGTTAGGACAGTCTTATGCCCCCTTCTACCACAAAAAGATTAAGATAAGACTCCTGATCTAACCTAGATAGATGTTTTTTGCTAGTAGAGAAGAGGTGGTTTGAAATTCCATTTATACAAAGGATTCTTTTTCGTCACTTTAAGAGGTCAAATCATAGAGCAAATTTTTCCAGCATGAGTTTCAATGCTCCCAGGTTTACTTACAGGGAAACAGTAATTCTGTGTTCCTTAGGAAGCTAGCCATTCATGGCCTTAAGGTGTCTCAGTTTTATCTTAGAATGACACCCCTTTATAATACTGATGATGAGAGATCTGAATTATCTAAAGGATACTGCTAAGAAAGCATTTCATTATTTCATTCTGGTCTGTCAGTCAGGATCTGGATTTGGAGGCATTTTCATAGGTTGGTTTTAAGTCAAAGTTGCAAGCTGACTCCATGCAAAGTATGACATATTGCTGTATCCCTCCGACTGCTGAGTTGGTAAGAACATTCTTTATTTCATTCACAGTATTTTGCCTGAGCAATCTGTGCGCTTTCAGCAACATCAGGGTCTTACAAAATAATTTGGGTTTAGGTGATGTGAAGAGCTGTAAGGCTAGCTGCTGTTGTAATTACGATGTACTGAAAGAGAAGCTGTGATCTGAACTGTTCGCAAACTCCTACAGTGAGGACAATGGAAATAATTTCATTGTACCAGACACTTGCACCCCTTCTATTACAAGCACTTTATCTGCCAAGAGAAACCACGTCGAATCTCTTTGGATACAGCAAACTTCTGAAAGGTAGGTGAGGATGAACGAAAAACTGACTGCATGTGACTACATTTATTTAAAAAAAGAAAATTAATGGTATCATGTAAGGTATCATTATCCTATCTAAGCAAAAACATTACCCATTAGTCAACTCTTAAAAAAAATCCCCCAAACCAAAAGCTCTGTTTAAATTACTCAGCTTGATCAGCTTCATACCTGCAGCGCCTTTGTACTGTGGGCATTCCTTTTTAATATGACCTTCCCTTCCACAGATAAAACAACGTTTTTCTCTTAAGTCTCTGTCTTCCAGACGCTTCCACTTCTCTGCTGATTGCTTGGGAGACTTTTCCCTTCCAGTTTCTACTATTACCCTTGCTAGCTTCCTCTTCTGAGGTGTACATAGATGCAACTTTCCCTCCTTGATTGAGCTCTCCTTTTCTGTTGTTTTACTCTGAGTTTCTTTGTCCTCTTTGCTTCTTTTCTCTTTGCTTTCTGAGTACCTCTGGTTTTTGGTATCTTCATAATCACGCCGCCGCCTTAGTCTGCAGGAGCAGAAAAATGCTGCAGAGTTCACAGGCCTTACATACACACAGAATTAAAAACCAAGCAAACCAAACCCAAGTGCTGTCTACAGACAGCTGATGTACTTCATTGCGTGTATTTCTTCAGTGGGTTAAACTGAATTAATACCTGTCCCTTTGACTCTCCTACCAAACAGTGCTACACTGATGTGATGTGTATATAATAATTTAAGTTTACCATTAGATTACAATATAGCCTTAAGTTCTACTAATTTTATCTCAAAAATACAAACACAACAGAAAATCTGGGTGCTAAGAACAGGACATAAAAACATCGTTTTGTTGCTACATAAAACCATAGTGTGCCTACCCCCGAGTACCGCATGTTGGTCTGGCCTCAGCACTTTAAGAAGGAAATTACATTAGTTAGAGAAGGTACAGAGAAAGGCAGTAAAGCAACAAAAGGAGCAAGTGTTTAAGAAACAGATAATAATAAAGCCAGGACTGTCCCATATGGATTGAAGCTAGAGGGTGAACACAATCATGGCTTGCAAAATCATTAAGCCAGTACTGTTACTAACTAAATCCCACATAGCTATGCCTATGGAATGCTTATGAAATGAAAATGGGATTGGCTTCAAGCAGAGGAAAGAAAGTGCTATTTTACACATCATAGTGAGCACACTGGCTAGATGGCCAGGCCCAAAGGGCTGAGGTGAACGGAGTTAAATCCAGTTTGCATCTGGCCACAAGTGTCATCTGCAGTACTGTGGCCTGTTCTCTTCAATACCTTTATCAAAGACTTGGATGAGGGGAGCTAGTGCACCCTCAGTAAGTTTGCAGATGACACCAAGCTGGGTCAGTGCATTGATCTGCTTGAAGGTAGGAAGGCTCTAAAGAGGGATCTGGACAGGCTGGATCGATGGGCCAAGGCCAACGGGGTGAGGTTCAACAAGGCCAAGTGCCAGGTCCTGCACTTGGGTCCTGCAGGCTTGGGAAAGAGTGGCTGGAAAGCTGCCCAGCAGAAAAGGACCTGAGGGGGTTGGTTGCCAAGTGTGCCCAGGTGGCCAAGAAGTCCAATGGCATCCCGGCTTGTATTGTAAGTAGTGTGGCCAGCAGGACCAGGGAATCATTGTCCCTCTGTACTCACTAAACAGTTTAAACAGTTTAGTGTGCTTAGTTTTGGGCCCCTCACAACAGAAGGGACATTGAGATGCTGGTGCATGACCAGAGTAGGGCAACAAAGCTGTGAGGGGTCTTGAGCACAAGTCTGATGAGGATCTGCTAAGGGAACTGGAGTTGGTTAGTCTGCAGCAGAGACCTTAATGCTCTCTGCAACTACCTGAAAGGAGGATGCAGCAACATGGAGGATCAGTCTCTCTTCCAGCCCTCTACCACTACTATTTTTCATTTTTCACCATGTCATTCATGTATATATGTACATGTAGGACTTCAAGTTGCACAGGGATAGATTGCATAGTAGCAAAAATTTCTTCACCAAAAGGGTTATCAAGCATTGGAACAGGCTACCCAGAGAAGTGGTTGAGTTGCAGCTCCTATAGGTATTTAAAAAACATGTAGATATACTGCTGAGGGACATGGTNCCAAGTGCCAGGTCCTGCACTTGGGTCCTGCAGGCTTGGGAAAGAGTGGCTGGAAAGCTGCCCAGCAGAAAAGGACCTGAGGGTGTTGGTTGCCAAGTGTGCCCAGGTGGCCAAGAAGTCCAATGGCATCCCGGCTTGTATTGTAAGTAGTGTGGCCAGCAGGACCAGGGAATCATTGTCCCTCTGTACTCACTAAACAGTTTAAACAGTTTAGTGTGCTTAGTTTTGGGCCCCTCACAACAGAAGGGACATTGAGATGCTGGTGCATGACCAGAGTAGGGCAACAAAGCTGTGAGGGGTCTTGAGCACAAGTCTGATGAGGATCTGCTAAGGGAACTGGAGTTGGTTAGTCTGCAGCAGAGACCTTAATGCTCTCTGCAACTACCTGAAAGGAGGATGCAGCAACATGGAGGATCAGTCTCTCTTCCAGCCCTCTGCCACTACTATTTTTCATTTTTCACCATGTCATTCATGTATATATGTACATGTAGGACTTCAAGTTGCACAGGGATAGATTGCATAGTAGCAAAAATTTCTTCACCAAAAGGGTTATCAAGCATTGGAACAGGCTACCCAGAGAAGTGGTTGAGTTGCAGCTCCTATAGGTATTTAAAAAACATGTAGATATACTGCTGAGGGACATGGTTTAGAGGCAACTTGTTAGTAGTGCTAGGTTAACGGTTGGATGTGATGAGCTTAAAGATCTTTTCCAACCTAGGACTGGTTGCCATAGAAGACTGTTAGAGGAAAATGGAAGAATCAGGTTCAGAAAAGAAACAAACAAACAAGACAAAATCATAACCAACTCTACTCCACAGACTAATACTATCAGACCAGGGCATGTATGTACCCTTACATTTCACACAGTGACTACAAATGCTGGGAGAATGTGTGATAAAAGATTACAGAAAATGGCCAACTAGTATGCCCCCAGAGACAGCATCTCCTCCTGCAATGGCTGCAGAGAGGACCCAAATGTATCAGTTGTCTTAGCCTGTAAGGCATTTATGTTCTTAGATGCAAGATCCCACTCACTGTCATCTTAATGTTGTATAGAACTGAGCTGTGTATGTGCAATGAACTCCAGAATGCAAGACTAAAAACCAACTGCATCTGAGACAGTGTTTAGTAGATTAGTAGATTTTCACACCACCTTCAGCATTCTTTATTATCAAATTATTATCAGTGACTCTGGTTACATTTGGTGAGGTTGAATAGATTCCCAAATTTATTTGGAACCTCAACAATGTAAGTTCACAATACTCTGTGTGTAGCATAAAAGCTACTTATTCCGATCCAATGCGAGTAGCTTTTTAGCAGGTGATTTTTAATTACAGTTTTAACATAGAGAGACTTTAAACAAAGGTTAGACTTCTCGATTTTTCATTACAAGTGAGCACAAAGGCTTTCAAGATTTCGTTGCCTTGAAGTTTAATTTGCTGATTTCCACTATTTTATAGGCATGAAATCTCTAAACAGCTTTGTCTTAACTAGGAAAGAAATCAATAGATCAATTTTAAGTTTAGACTTTATTAATAGAGATTTTAGGCTAATAAGAAAAGCAGGAATATCAGTTTAGCATTTGTTTGTTACATGAAAGTAGCTGCTGAATTTTAGATGTCTGGTTACTCAGGATCAGGAAGCTTTCTCCTGGATGTAAACAAATACGTTGTTTTCTTAGGTGTGTATTTAAGAAAAATAATACTGACATTCTTGTCTTGCTTTTTTACACGAATTGCTTGATTCTTGTCAACATAACAAAAATCTGACTTGTTGGGAGTTGCAGGATCCTAGAAATAAAAGCTATTAAATGAAAAGATATGAAGTATTTTCACGAGTGCTTATAACAGTATAGCTTGGATTCTCTTTGACTGCTGCTTTCCTGCATAATGAAGCGCAGTCTGCATTCATTATACTTTAAGCTAAGTAGTTTTGCAGCCTTCTGTGAGAAGATTCTGTTAAAAGACACTATAGATGATTCTGGCAAGAGTTATGTAGGGACTCAACAGAGACCAAAAATTTAAAAAACCACCACCATCCACCATCGCCAAAACTGCTATTGACACATTTTCCTTTCAACGGTAAAGGAAATAATATGCAGCACGTATGAGTTTTGCTTTAGCATTATTATCCTAAAGTTTCTTCTAAACAAACTTAAGGAAAAGTCTCACATAAATGCCAAAACTATACTCACTTTCTTCTCATAGGACAATCTTTCATGAAATGGCCAATTTTACCACAAATTCTGCAGCATCTGTCATTTGGTGCCAATTCTCCTTCTGTTAGTACCTCTGGATCAAAAAAGTACTCCTGAAGAAGAAATGGTGCATTTAAAATGAAAAACCATACACTTGGGAATTAAGACAGATAAGCAGGTGTTAAACGGCAATAAGATTTACAAAGAGCAATAAACCTGGCGTGTGTAGCTGAAGTCCTGAAAGACCTGATGACATTAATGGGCCGCTGGCTGCTTCTTTACAGGCAGCCTGCTGGCCCCCAGGTCTGCAAGGTCTTCTTTATAGCTGCCGTTTAAGAAACGGGAAGCTGGTTTTGATAGGAACTAAAATACGTAACCCTGTGCAATGAAGCTCTGAGTAGTATTTGATTAGTATTCTGCAAGCCCACACATTTTACATGCAAACAACAAGAAAACAGTACTCAGTAATAACTCCCATAGAGATTTTTAGAATACTGCTGGAATTTAAAAGAGAAGAGTTTAAAGAGAGTGTAACCACACTCCTGCCAGTGGCAAGTTAAACACCCAGAAGCATGCACACATTGGTCATACAAACAACTTACCATTTTTGATGGATATTCTTTAGGAAATATTTTTATAGGGGTCCCAAATACCCTTCTGCCATTGATGAAAGCCTTCATTATAAAATTTGTCACTGGGAAAAGGAAAAAAATAAAGAAAACATCATCCAAACATCTAACAAGCCAGTAAAGTAAGACCTAAGACAAGATCTTCACTTTGTATACAAATTTCTTAATGGGAGACTTACTTTTTCTTGACAATCCAGCTCCAAGATTGTGGTTCAAATCAAAAGGGTCTGTAGAAAAAGCATTACAGGCATTACTCAAGTCCAGGGCAAGATCAGCAATGTATATACACACACTATCAGCCCAAGGCAATTATTCCCAATGCAGAATTAATAAACTGATATTGACCTGTTTGCAAATTTATTGAAAAGAAAAATTAACTCCACAGACAAAGGATCACAGCTGTCCAGTTCTGAACTGACTGAAGTGCTATAAAAGAGCAAGTTGAATGTTCAGGCAAGAAAATAGAAATTCTTCCATGAAAGTCATATGGGCTGGAAAGTGGTTTCGGAAACACTGCTAAAATGTGTCACTGCATTTTCTTGATAGATACCATGGTATTACTTAACATACTTAATCATACACAGGATTAAATTGGTCACGTAACTATGGACTCAGCTCAACCGAGTATTTATGAGAAAACCTCAACTGCACTACAGCTAATTTATTTTCCAAAAGATTTGGTTAAATCTATTTTTGTTTTTTCTGTCAGTGACTGTCCTCAGGAAAAGTGTGAAGTCTGCTCTGCATCTTCTTTTCAGTAAAGAAAAAAGTCCCCAAGAATAATATTTAGCATGACTGAAATTCAATGGGAATTTTGTTATGATTTAAAAAAATGAGCAAATAACAATTTATAATCCAATAAAAGAAACTAAATAAGCCCTGTGAAAAGTCTCAATTTTTCAAGATGACATTAAAGAATTTCTACATATTCATGTACTTCATGTGCCTGTACCTTCAATTACAATGTATTTGGAAGTCCACTGCTTCTTGAACGTTGTAAGCAGATTTTTTCTCCTAATGCAGATGACATGCTCTTTAAAATCAAATTCTTCTGTGTAGAAACGGAGAAGACCCAGCCACAGCTGCCCAACAGATTCAGTGTTTTTGCCACAGTCTGGCCAGACAACTGACTAAAAAAGACAAAAATGTTTTTACTTCCAGTACTGAAGCGAGGGACAATAATTTTCGTAACTCTGAAACTCTAAAAAATGCATTCTTTTATAAAGAAACAAATGAGTTTCACCAGAATACTTCTCTTCCTTCTGTAATCATTATTAATAATCTGATATTAATTTTCAGATGGTGTACTTTTAAAAATATTAACAATAGAAGCGGAGAATTAATAGAACTTCTAACATTAGGTTTTGCCTGTTATTAAAAACTAATATTCATTTTATGTGCCCATTTAACACAAAACTACACAACAGGTTTAACCAGCTATGACTAGCTGGTATTTGTAGGAGTTATCTCCACCCAGTAACGTGACAAACAGAGCAACTAATCATCACTAAAACCTTAAAAAAGCTTTTTAAATCTAACCTATTTTTTCAGCTATTGCAGATTGCTCACAGGTGAATTACAACAAACTATATTCTTATAGCTTTACAGTATGAGATTGGGATTTTCACAACAAGAGGTACTCCACTTCCATTTCTACACTCAACCATCACATTTGAGGACAATATTTTTTAAAAGGAATTCTTTTAAATTTGCGAAACTACAGGTAAAGCCATTTCAAATTAACCTGATTTACTCACCAGCTCCTCTATCTTATCAAAGAAATAAACGTTCCAGCCATCAACTAAAATTTCAGGCTTTTTTGGTTCTTTGTAGATCTAAAAGCATAATAATAAACTCATTAGAAGAGCCCTTCAGTGAATCTTCAGCACTGATACTCTATTGGTCAATACTGTGTACAGATACTAATTTCTTTCTTAATATACTATACCTCTTGAAGAACAGGGATGACTGGTGGATTTCTCTGCTGCAGAAAATAAAGCACCATAAGAGTGTATGCATATGAAGAAAGGCTACCTCGAGATGCATCTCCGATGTCACATATCTAGAAAAAGAAACATAATTTGTATCTTTTATGGTTATGACTCTATGTCATTAATATCTCTTGTTGCAGACACTACTGCTTCTAGAATGTTTGAAATACGCTTACCTTTGTAAAGACTTTCATTGTGTAACACAGGTATTTTACTCTAGGATCGATGGCTGCATATGATGACAGCAGTCTTGTGTTATGCAAGGCCTATAAAAATAAGAAAGTCATGTAGAAAATACAGGAGTTCTGAAAGAATAAGCTGCAAACATGAAAAACAAAACCTCTTAATTTGTGCACTCAAGAAATGTAGCTGCAAAATCTCGCATAGAAGAATGTATATTAAAGATACATTCAACAATGAAGTTATCACCTCCTCTCTTTAAAGAGTTGATCATATTCCTGAATCTGTGCAGAAGTGGTACAAAACATCATTCACACAACAATATTTCACAAAGGGAAGTGTTAAGCTACTACTGCATTTTAAAAATATTGGTAGAAGGTAAGTTCTTGAACTAAGAGATTTCAGCCTAGAAATGTGAGAGCTATCAACTGAACCAGACTGATGCATAACTTCAAGAAAACTTGCAGACTTCCTTAGCGGGTGAAGTCTCTTCCTCAAGACCCTCCTTGAGCTCACATAAAACTTCAGAAAGCTTATTACTTGGTTCTAAAACTTACTTTTCTTTAATGTTTCAAGGAACTGGCTTTTGTAGTGCAGAGAAAGTAGAAAAACCCCAAAGGCTTGATTTTAAACATGTGGCCAAGAACTTGTGATTTTCTAACATACCTAACACTTGTAAATTCTAACACATCTTCCAGTTTAGGCAAGCTGGCTTCAGAATCACTATACCAGGCCTCAAGGTTAAGCAAGCACCATGACGGGAAGTGGAGTATAGACAAAATAATACAGCTTCAGCTTTCCTTTCTCATTTACAGAAAGACTTAAGCATCTAAACCACTATTTTTTACTATTACTGAAGAACTCAAATATTTTCCTAGGGAAGTGACACCACTAAAACAATCACTTCAGTCTCAAGAAGCAGACCCACGTTTTTCTGTTAAAAAAAATGAAAAAGGAGACAACCTTACCAGAGTATTATATAAGCTGATGTCTACTTCAAGACCACTTCTGGCATGGAAAAATTTGACAATTGGGACTTTAGCAGTTGTTATAGGTAAGACATTTCTTAAGCCTAGGATGAAATGTTTAGTTACTGAATGAGCACAATACAGTTGGGCAACACTATCAAATATTTTAAGAGTAATTCAAAAGTATAGTAAAAAGGCTACAAAATAAGATCTTAGTGAACACCAAGATTTCACCACAAGTTATATTTTAATATTGATTTTAGGCATTTGTCAACTGTGATGAATTGGCTAAATATAATATACACAAACACACAAAATACACAGAAAAGCCCTCTAATAAAACAAAGATCAGTGTAAATGTTATAGAAAAATAAGCCTAGGAAGCACTACAAAATCGTAATTTCTTGTAGAACAAACAGCATTCCCATTGCAAACTTGTATCAGCCTACCCTGTACATTTATTAGGCACTCAACATATGAACACAACATAACTACTAACTTGAAGCCTCAAGCTTCAACAAGGTTTGTTCTTTGCACATGGGTTATAAATATAATATCAGTGCAATTCAGGTGTGGTCCTGTAACAGTATAACCTCATAGACCTACGTATGCAAACAAAAAAAAAATCCAAATGTTCACAACATACAATCTCACCCTTACTAACATCAGGCTCCTGAATAGTTTTATCTTAATGTTTTTCTTATACAGTACCCCAGAACATTCTAACAACAGCAAGTGTAGTCACATAAACAGAACTTCTTTTAATTTTCAAGAAATTTACCTGACTGCTTCTTGAGAACTTTTGCTAAATCCTCAATGATTCTGATGCAATCAAGTCCCTAAGACATTGAGAAAGAAAGTTGAAACTTGTATCTGCTACAAGTATTTTAGGCAAACCTTTTATTACTTGACATTAAGCTTAAAGCTGTGTAATTGAGAGTTTCATATGATACAGTTATGTAAATACCAGAAATTGTCTCAAAATAGCTCGTGTAAAATCAATGCTAGACAGTATCTTAACATGGACTTTAAAAAAGTTTATAGTAGTCATGAAAGGAGTTTGATGTCTTGGTTCCACTGTCTCCCATTCCTAGTTGTTTTTGCTACAAAGGATGCTGTTTATCTGCATAGCTAATTCTAGAATTAATAGTAGCACAAAATAGTGGAAAACTGACTTCTGACAACAGTTGTTAAACTCATGCTAGAGCACAGCAAAACCTAATAATCTGCCTTTGTGGCACCTATTTGTGTTTTCTTCTGAAAAACTTTTATGAAGTAATAAATTTGTTACACTATGTACTCAATACAATCATAAAATTTTGCATTATTAAAAGGAAAAAAACCCACTATTCAAACTACCTCAGCAGTTTCCAGCCCATCCACTGTCATACAGATATCAAGGTCACTTTGTTTGAAGCCAAAGCCGTTTTTTGAGGAGCCAAACAAATTCAGCTTGGTTCCTGCAAGAGACGTGATGGGTTATAACCACATATAGACATAGAATCTTAAACTGTATATAGCTTCAAACCACTGCATGTCTTTTAATACAAGGCATAAAAATGTTAGCATCATTCTATGGTATATCAAAACTAATTTTCTTATCAACTTTGCTAACAATCCTCATCATCAATAAAAGAATCTCTCATTGATTCAAACAAGCAATCTGACAGAGCCAGAAACAAGTTAACAATTAAACAAGTTAACAAGTAAACAACTAAATCATCAGCATGCATGACTGAGCTGAAATTTGATTAAAAAAAAAAAAAGTCTGCTCTCTACACTAGGGCACCTAAGTCACACACGATGCTCCAGCCAAAAATCTTTTGATAATTTTAAAAGACTATGAACCAAAGCTGAGCTATTACAAGCAAGAACTTCAGAAACAAACAAAATTCCATGGATAGGTTAGATGTTGTATCTCTATTTTAAAATATTACAAACCCAGTTAAGTTTCAGTAGGAAGGACTACAAAATGTTTGTTGTTTATAAGAGCAGATACAACAAGAAGTCTAATTAATAAGTCTAAAATAACAACTTTAAAACTGTTCCATTACTGCTTTCATTGTTTTCTGTTTAATTTTGTTCCTTTCTAATAATGTGTTTCATATCTGACAAAATCAAAAAAGACTAAACCCAAAGCCCTGAAAGTCTTAAAACAGAAGTTAATGTAATGAGGCACAGCAATGCTGAGCAATAATATAGGTTAAATGTTCAAAACTCTTAATTATGCTGATATATGTTTTCTTGGAAAACATTCAAGTACGAACAAACCAAGGTACAAATATAAAGCTACAACTGCCTAATTACCTGGGAAATCTTGTCTAATGAAGTTTTCTAAACTTTCTCTCATATGTTCCCGAGCCTGATCCTCCACAG
>VXBW01003650.1:10538-26836 GCA_013400375.1 Thinocorus orbignyianus | reverse complement strand
AAAAAAAAAAAAAAGAGACAGTCATTTAGGCAAACTGATCTGCAGAAAGATTCTACGTCAAAGATTCAAATGAAAAAAATGAGGGGTTTACAGCAGGGCAGGGGGGAGGGCAAAAAAAAAAGCAAGAGAAGATTCACACGTGAAGGAAAAAAGCAAGGATGAAGTAGAAGAGAAATACCTGTTCAAAGAAAAACATTAATTAGACAAATAATGCATTTTGTCTGGTCAGAAATGGCGAGAGAGAAAGGAGGAAAGTTGGGTCACTCTGAAAAGAACAAAAGTGGAGAAGTGTTACAAAACAGTATTTTGACTCCATTTTTATTAGAACACTGAAGTCTTTGTTAACTAGAAACCACAAATTAAGGAACAGTAAAGAAATTCAATGTAGACAGAAATGTAAAAGCATCAGTCAAAAAATCTACCTAAAATTAAACTCTTCGAAACTATATTAAGATGCCTAAATGAGTAATCAGCCAATGCATAAAAGATAAGCCTAAACATTTTGCATTTCTCTAGACACACACTACTCAGTAGGCCTATAAAGCCCTTAGAATTCCAACATCTGTTCCTAAGAGTTGGATGCAATGAAGCAAATCACAGAATCATCTCTGTTGGAAGGGTCCTTTCAGATCATCGAGTCCGAAGTCCAGACAAATCAGCCCTCTTCATAATACCATTAGCCTGTGGTTATTCCATTTTTTTTTTTCCAATTAATTTTTTTATCACACAACAATACTCAAAGGAAAAAAACTTACGGTAACACTGGACACAAACTTGATCTAGAATAACTGTAAATTTGGGTGTTAGCGCTGGCAGTGGATCAAGCTCAATTTTCTTGAAGTCTTCTGGACAATCCCTCTTTAAATGACCTTCCCGTTTGCACAAGCTACACACTACTGTAGGAGACTGCATGAACAGAAAGCAAGACTGGTTTCAAAAACTATTACACTTGAATGAATTTGAGCAACACTTTCATATAACTGAAAATAGAACATAAGCAATATGTTCATGTTCTGATACAGTTTGCTTACCTTGCCCTTTGTAAAAGCTGGCTGACTGAATTCATAAAAAAGTTCAGATTCTAAACACTGTTCTATGGGTGTGTTCGCTTCAAAAAGGCTTCCCTTCTCAGCAAGATCCTCTTGACTCAAACTGATCCTGGGAGGCACATCCACACTTTCTTCAAAATGTTTGTTCTCATATTTATTGGGGGTGGAAAAACCATCTTCTTCCTCTGACAGTGCGTCGTCATCTCCAGATCCCGTGTATGCATTATGTAGTTCATATCCAGGTCTCATGTTAACACCACACTCTCTCTCGTTTAGAAGACTTGATTCTTCCTCCACTTCCTCCTCCTCATCTGAATTAATCATGTGGGATATCTGACTCTGTGCTGTACATAAGAATTTTTTGGGGGATTCATCCAGTTCATCAGTACCCTCAGTGCTCTCCTCATCGATGTTAATCCTGTCATCCATTATACCACTGCACTCTAAGCCAAACTCATCACTCTCTGTGAGTGCAGCATTTTGAAAACCTTCGAAGTCTGAAGTGCTACATGTCTCTATATCACGCTCATTCACTGTAACAGGGAGATCTCCACTATCACTGTCTTCATCTATTCCCTGCTCAGTAGTCAAGATATTGTTCCACCTTTTTGGTTGTTCATGTTCTTCCTCTTCCTCCTCTTCTTCATCTTCATTTCCACTCTCTGTCTCCTCACAACTTGGTTTAAAATCCTCATTATCTCCAGAAATAACTTCCTCAATTACACAGTCTGAGTCTTCATGGGTGATTCCCAAATGACTGATATCATCAGCCAATTCTTCTGCAAAGCTTTCTGAGCCATCACAGAGTTTTGAAGAATCAATTCTATATGCCTGGGGCATACCTGTAGTCTCCATTACATAATCTTCCACTACTGATGTGCTTGTTCTACCATCCAGGTTTTGCAACTCAGAATTTTCATGCTTCATATCATCTTTTCCATGGTCCAGCATTTGGTATTTTTCTTCATTGGTATTTGGAGAGGATTTTTTGCTGAATTTTGCACCTTTTTTGTTAGGCAATGCAAAATACTTGTAAGTTGCTCTCAGGCAGTGAAGAACATACTCATACACTAGCTGGCTGCTCAGAGTTCTTGCCACATTCCTTTTGACTGAATATGGGTCTAGTAAAAAAAAGTGAGCAAGCAGTGCAGGAGTTAACTTTTTTTAAAAAAAGACTACACATATATCCTTACAAAATTTGAATACAGTATGGTTAGCTACTCTAAAACATTGTTTAGGGACACAGATCTATGAGTTGTGCTTAAGACAATTTTTAAGTTCACTTAATTACTTTTGATGATGTTGAAAAAATACTCAAGAAACATATTAATTATTTTTTTCAAAATATATTCTACTATGTTGGGAGTCACAGTACAACATTGAAAAATTCTAAGTTATTACACACAATGTCAGTAGACAAGACAGTATCCTAGAAAATTAAAGTAACAGTTCTTTGAAATTTGTTGATACACGTACCTTCCACAGCAATGCGCTTTTTGGGCCAGTCCTTTGATTCACGAGACACAGCTTCTTTGAGTCGTATGCTAATAACCAAATCAGTCATATTGAACTCCAAGGCATAGAAACGAAGCAGTTCTACCCACAGCTGACCAGTAGGTACTGAACGCTGCTGCCCTGAATCAAATACTAAGGGAACCTGTAAATGACAGGAAAAGAAAAGCTTAAATAATATTTAATGCACAGGTGTTTAGCTTTCTTGTACTTCATCTGCAATGCAATATTACAAAATGCATAGTTGCTTCTATTCTCGTGCAATTGCAATAAAAACTGCAAACAAAAAAATGGAAGAGAGAGTATAAACTCAGATTATAAAATTTACAAATGAAAGACTGCAGTAATGGCAAGGAATGGCATCAATGACAAATAGCTATTGCTTATTTAAGTGCCATAGTTTATAGGTTCCCAAGAAAATAACACATCTAACTTAACTGGACAGAATGGATTATATAGCCTATTTTTTTTATCAAAGCCTAAGTTGTATTGTTAACTGTCACATAATGTTGTCATTAAATAACTAATTTGGAAGGATAGTTTAAAGCTAAGAGGAAATATATTTCATATGCTTAACTTAATTCTGAGATAAAATTGCTTCAACTCTACAAACTATTCTCCCCTGACAGATTAAAGCCCAGGATACTACAAAAGAGTTTGAAATACCATCTAGTTTCCTGATAGCTTCTTAGCACCAAGAGGTAAGCACAGAAAGCCTTGTACCAAGCAGTTGTATAATCTTTTAGTTTAGCTTGTGGTTTTGCAACATAAACACAAAACAAGAACAGAAGATGGTTCTGTGCTGAAGAACAGCAATGACTGCTAGACTAACACAGAAGTAAACAGTTCAGACCTTGCCCCTTAGAGGAGAAGTTTCTTGTGGCAAATCGGAACCATCAGTGGGGTTATGCTCCCAAACAACAGCATCATTCTCGACTTCTTTCAGATGAAAATTACTTAGTTTGTTTAATGAGAATCCTCCAACCTAAAGGAAACAGAAAAAGAAACATACAGCCAAATATCACGTGAACGTTAAATCTTACTCCTCTCTTACGGTAAGTCAAATTAAAACAGAACAGTTTAAAAATAGTTGTTCTAGGCCTAGAATATGATCCAATTTGCTCTTCTCTTCTCCCTACATGCCTCTACAAAAAGATGTCAAGAGGTCAGTGCTTTTGGGAGGGTATCCATATGTCACAGAAACCTGTCTTTCCACAATACAAGCATAAATATGTATTTTTTAATTATATGGCCATATATTATAGCATGTTTCTTTCATTCAGTGCAGACAGCGGAGAGGCTGTGGGAATGAGTCAGTTGTGTACTGACGGAAATTGCTAACTGCAAGGCCTGTGTAACGGGTTATGGACACTGGAACCTGCACACTACATATGATGACTATAAGAACAAAAATGTGTGCCATGAATGTAACAACTGAATGCTGTCCTAGAGAGCTGGGTACTGGATGTGTTCTTCATACAACTCCCGGTATTATTTTCATTTCAGCTTCTAAACGCAAGAAATACATGCTCTAAACCCCCAGTGTGACTGATCCTCTGGGCAGATATCACACGATCGTCCTCCACAACTGTGGTTTAAATTTTGAAGAATTAGACGTCAAAAAAACAATACTTTTTTTTTTTTCCATGTAGCTACATAAATTTAGAGTCCTCAAGGGTCTTGAAGAAAGGCTGAAGAAATGAGGAAGCTGATTGTTATGAAGTGCATTAGTCAATGCCCAGCTTTCCTTACTCACAAAATGGGCAGCAGAGCAGTTAATTCAGTGACTAGGATTGTGGTTTACATCCTTGCAGCCAAGCAAACAAACGTTAGGTGTATTCTGGCTCAATTCACATTCTTTCTGAATTCCTGAAGAAATGGCTGACTTGTGGCTTGCTCGGAGTAGTGAGAAGCTGACAGGTTACACACCACCACATGAGATTGATCCTCTCATTCACACTATTCAGTGTATTAATACACATACCCACGATCCCAGGTAGACAGGTAGAAAAGGCTCCTTCCTCTGTTGTAGAAAGAAAATAACCATTAAAGCGAACACATATGGTGACAGGCCTCCCTCTTCAGGACGATCAACACAGCACAACTGTAAAAGTAAATTCTGCAGTTACTAAGACTTCCAAGTAACAACATGAAAAATTTTCTTTTAATTACTGTTCAGAGGTCAGTCACATTAAATACTGACAGAAACTCAGCTGTCTTTGAGCTCATATGGGACAGACTTTGTTCTCAAGACCTGCATATTTACTGGAGTCATGTTATTAACATAATACTTTCAGTGTGAGAGCCACAAGATGCAGACTAGTAAAACAGACAGCACACAGCACCTCTGCAGAAATGATGACTCATTTTATGTAGCTATAGTACAAGTCAAAAGTTTTTCAAGCTTTTCCTTAATTCATATTTTAATTGCAGGCATACAAAGTTCTGGAACAAGTTCTTTAAATTAACAAGAAAGTTTTGATCTATATATGGGAACAAGCAACTTTTTCCTTTAATTTTTTTCACAATGGATTAAGTTTTAGTGAAACTGGTAATTCTATTTCACGTATTCTCCTCTGACTTGTTTGGTAACGGAGTAGGATACTTACAGTCTGTATGCCACTGGCTGAAGCTTAAAATTCCATTTATAGATTTTAAATTTATAGAATTTAAAATTTAAAGAATTCACAATTTTAAAAAATTTTTTCCAACTCTTTTTCTAAAGACAGTCTCAACAACTGTCCTAAACCACACCCACAGTTTTACCAGCGTAATATCAACATTCATTCAATATTTATTCACAGATGGAGGAACACAAGTAACTCCTACCTTTGCCCAATACCTGAAGGCAATCACTAAAGGTACTACGGTAGGTTCCAGTTTTCCAAGTGTAGCCAAATGGTTTGTTGTCAGACAGGCATTCTCATTCCCTGCACTCACTTTACAAATAAGGCCACTAAAACCCAAAAAAGGAACAAAGCAAAAGATCTTGGAGGTTTTGTAAGAACAGTCATAGGTCAAATAACATCTCACAAAACAGTGTAGCAGAAGGCTGTAAAGAAAGACTTGGCAGCCTCTCAGAGACACTACTTCAAAAGATGCATGACAAACAAATTTGATTAATGGTTACATTGATGATATAAGTGCTATAATTCTTTTCTGTAAACGTGTTTTCAAATACAATTCAAGTTTTAAGTATTTGTTTCTAATAACATTACTTCACTGAACTAAAAAACAGTTAACAGTACTCATTTCCTTAATGAATCAAAACCCTCTTCCCCACTCCACAGCCATCAGAAAACAGGTTATACGCTGCTTCCATAGAACAAGAAATATTTTCATCAGTGAAAGATCAAGGTAACAGCAAATGACTGGTAACATTTCTAAATCAGTAGATGTTTATAGAATGTTTCATGAATCTTAAGTCATATCCATTAAATGGGCAAAATAAAATGTCTTTCACTTGTTCTCAAAATATTAGCAAAGCTAAGTAGCTGATCTTGCCCCTGCAGAAATCCATAATTTAAATATGGTATTTACATTACCCATAAGGAAGGAAAGTTTCTGCTTAAGCAGTTATCCCAAATGAAAGGGTAAGGGTACATGCTGGAAGCCGTAATGGTTGAAGGGATTGGGAAATACACAGCTGAGGACAGAACAACCCTTACCCTCTTATTCTAGGCTAGGAATGACTTGCCCATGAGTGTTAGTTTGTGTTTCAAGATCCATGGAACTGTAATAATTTAGTACAGAAACGTCATTTTTCAGATGTTGGTACATATAATTTACACTGCTATATACTATTAGAACACACAAAGTGACAACTGAGACCTTTGCTTTTCTCTGCACACCACCACTGGTATTCTAGCATGGAAATCAGCATCAACTTCCATAAAAGACTCTAGGTGGGAGAAAGAAAAAGAAGAAGCCACATTAAGCATGAGGTTGACAAAATGTATGTTGAACTAAAGGATTACAACTAGAACCTTGACTTCTTAATGGAATTATTAATTTTGAAGCAAATAGCTCAGTACATCTGACAGTCTAATCCTGTCACTTTTAAAGCAAGTTTTTCCATGTATGATGGGAAGAGTATGGTCTACATTACAAGCATGGATAAGAAAATTCTCAGGAAAAAAGGAACTTTTCAGAATTCATGTACACACTAGGTATAATTAAGTAGGCATATTTCCGTTAAGTGCTGGCTTCAGTAATTCAGGCACACAGACAGACCAATAACATCTATAAACCAACGTTAGTTTGAAAGATGAAAAAACCCCAGAGTGTTATGTCAGTACTAGACAGAAAGAAAATATCCAAGTTTACTTTCCCTGGTAACCTAGAAATGAAAGTATAGAACAGGCTGACTGACAAAATGTAATGTCATCTTGCAATGCTTAATTGTTCATTTTCCTCCCTCTTATTCTTTACGTAGGTTTCCCAATACAGTTCAGATACATTTTTTTCTTAACACTGAAAAAGTACAGATGCCACTGCAGTCCTCTTTCCAAACGGGATTTTATTGATCTAAACTGGGCTTAGTTTTTGATGCCTCCTTATTTCACTGGGCCGGGCAGAGAGGAAGCTATGAAACAATTTCAGATGCCCTACTCAAAAATTCTGAAATAACAAGGTTTTCTTGATGTTACCTGCCATTGGTACACCTGCCTTCTCTGAAAAACATCTTGCTTTTGCCACTGGGGTACCTCCAACACCTAATGTATCTTCTGACTCATAGAAAAAGGCTTTGCACAAGATGTTAATGTAAATATTCCTTGCTTTCAAAACACACTGGAGTTCCTAACTTCTTATTGGATCTTGGTCTTCATTCCTCCCGTCTGGCTGAACAATAACACCATTCTCAAAGCCTGTAATGGTTATTTGACCAGACAAGAAGAATGCACATACAACGGGAGTGGGGGTGGCAATGAGAAAAAAATAGGTCAGTAAATACACACGTTTAATATAAATATTTGGAACCACACGGTCTGATTTCCCAACTGTGGGCATAAAGCAAGGCAAGAAAGTAGAAAAGCTACTTTTTGCAATCTGCATTTAAAAGGATTGAGTTTCTTTCTCATTTTTTCGTTTTTAGCCTGCACCTGCTTGAATTAGTTTGACTAAGGGCATTTTTTAAAAATCTCAGACTTCACTTGCCTATATTAGTGCACAGAGCTGTTTATTACCCGAACAAACAAATGCGTCTGTATACATTAATTTATACATGGCCTCACCATGCTAGCATATAATTATAGGAAACTAGACTACAATCTGAAATTACGTTACCAAGTTTCTGATCACGCGTTAGGGTAGCTTAGGGTACTCTTTCTACTATACATAAATCATAAAACACTCTGGGGAAAGAAACACAGCACACTCTACCTTAAGTCTTATAATGGAAAAGAAAACCTCCCACTAGGAATTTCTCATATCAACACAAATAATGAGACTTCAGTCATCATAAACTGAATACCAAACTATAGTTAGTTCTAAAGTTTGTTCTGCCAATGCATTATTTCCTGCAGTGTTTTTCAGTGTCTTTAATCTTTAGAAAGATTAACAGCACATGGTTTACCTGTTCAATAGAAGAGGAATTCAACAATAATAATCAGTAACAATTTAACACAATTTTGAAGACAGCAATATTTTCTTACCACTGTTCTGGAGACTTTCTTGCACAAGTAAGAGAACATCTGGTTGAGCCATCTGTCAATAAAAGTAACAAAGCTGTTACAGAAAAGTAACATAGCTATAAAATATGTGATTTCCCATAATTCAGAAAAAATTTAAAACATTGCCCCTAAGCCACTTCTGTTTTTCTTCCAGAGAGGGCAGCAAGAAGGTAACAAAACAACAGCAACTGAGAAAAAAAATTCTCTTCATCCTTAGCTATTGCTAGATTGTATAAAAATTATAAATTCTGCTCATTTTGAAGAAAAATCATACCAAACCATGGAGTAATTGTAAGTCAAGCTATTTTAACCTCTACCAAAGACTCGGTTGCAGAAAAAACACACCAACAGAAACACTATTTCAGTGTTCTTAAATACAACTGCCTGCTGACATAGTGGATCTACCCCACATAAAGGTTAGAATCATAGTCTTTTAAATTATATGCACTTTATGAACTTGGATCATTCTTTTTCCATACAACATTTCCATCTGTGTTTCCTAGAGGAAATACTAAATTTTACCTATGTGGCTGTCAAGTCAGCTACAGCAGGAATAAGTTTAAATATGAAATTAAAAGTTTTTCAGTCTTTAATTTATTTTCAACATGCAAGCATAAAGATGTACAGAAACAACTAGCGTGACAAATCAAGGCTTTACATGTAAATGTTGTAAGATGGTTTCACAGCTCAAAAATAACCTAGCAGTCAGAAACTCTGATAAAATCACGGAAGCGCCACTTAATCCAGCTGTAAGAGAAGATAATAAATAATGATAATAAATAATGATCCATCTCACAGGATTGCAAGCAGCACAGATGTTTTAAAAGTTTTCACATTTTCAGAAGGAATATTCGATAAAACACAAAACTGTATTATACTGCCTGACCATTACTGTTGTATGAAGCAAGGAATGCTATTTTTAGACCATTTAATGGGATAGCTGTTTTGCCCGAAGTGTTTATACAAAAAAAATGCTACTACCACACTAAGGTATATTTAAACTACAATCTACATGAAGATGCAAACATTCAAAACCATTGAGACATACTTCATAAAATCATCTTACTTACACTGGCAGGAAACTGGATATCTATGTTTATGTCTGAAGTTTTGAAACCAAATCTGCTATACGAAGAGCCATACAATCTTAATGAGCACTCTGCAACAAAAAGAATGATACTGCATTTACTCTATACCTAATTCTAAGTCTGTAGCTTCTTTACAGCATTGTCAATAGACCTACATCTACTAGTAAATCTACATCTAGTTTTGATAACCATAGGAAATAAAGAAGGGTCCTCCAACAGCACGGAACTGTGTTAGTAACTCCTGCTGTCCATGCTGTTGCTCGTGAAAACTTCCTGTGAAGGTCAAATGCTCCCCACATCCTGTTAATTTTCACTTTTTACTAGAGGTCTGTTTGGGTCATGAGCAACACTGTAACTTAATTCAGGAATTCAGGGTTATACTGTCACATTATGTCATTCAATAGACTATCAAACTAAATATACTACTTTAGCATTTAGCTAGCTGAAATTTTTAATAAAAGTTTTCACTTTATGAGTTGTTGTGGGTTGTTCTGGTTGTGGGGTGGGGTTTTTTTTTGTTTTTTGGGGGTTGGGTTTTTTGTTTTTTTCCTTTTTTAAAGCATTTAAAAGAAACTGCAAATAATACCTGGCAATTTTTGACGCAGCAAGCTTTCCATTGCTGTTTTAATGTTGAGCCTTTCTTCTAGGTCTTCACTATTTAAGCCAAACTCCTGCACTACATTTTCAATAGCAACACCAATAGCTTGTATCTGGGAAGGCGCTGGAGGAGGCAGAGTGGTCAGCAACTGTTCTTCTTGCTTTTCCTTTAAAGATAATAAGACTGGTGTTTTAATGACTTTTTTTTTTTAGTTGCTTACTGTGTTAGAATGAATGCCTGCAACTCATCCCAAGTAACACCATCACAGGTTTTCCAGGTAACGGAGGTAGTTGGAAGCAAGAACATCAAGAAAGAAACTGGACAGGAATGAAGAGTTAGATATTCCAGGAGGCGTCAGTAATATGTCGAGTAACATGCCAAATACTCACATGTATTTGGAATAGTAAAGAAAAAAGTCACCCATTCTTTCATCACCTGCAAAGTCGAAAGGGTAGCAGTTAAAGAAGAAGAAATAGATGCACTGGAGTAGAAAGAATATTCTACTGGAATAGAAAACATGCATTGGAGTTTTGTCTACTCCAAACTGAGAAAGCAGAAGGAAAAGAAGGTATTAAAGAAAAGTAAAATTGAGGTTTTCCTGGAAATTATTTTGATGTTTATGTTAAAACCAAACTTTTGTCCTTTACATATAAAGAGGCCTGTAATACTCCACACTTAATTTTTACAGTATTTTTGAACTGAAATATTCACCCTGACAGGTTATAATTTCTAATTCTGCTATACCAAATATATTTGTTCATTGCCTTTGAACCGATCAAAACTCTTCACTGTTGAAATATGCCAATGAGATATACACCAAGAAGAATACACTTATCTACAAGGAGAATTATAGAGCAGCAAAACAGAAGAGTCAGTTGGTACAGCGTCCCTTATTGCATTTCAATCACCAGTAACAAAATATTACTGAGTTATATTTTAAATGAGAACTTCTTTTAATAACAACAGGCATGAAAAAATACAAATTAAATTCCAAAGATGGGAGTAGAAGCAAAGTCCAGGTCCCAAATTTACGCCTTTTACCAGTATGACTAAATAATAGCTTTTAACATTCAAACACAGTAAAAAACAAACATGGAATGATCTAGAAGCAGTACACTTTCATTTTCATTAGTAGGATAAGGACAGATTTACAAACCTGCATTTCATAACTCACCTTCAGGCTCTTCTTGTGTCTTTTCTCTTTAATATGCTTATGAGCAAAAGGCACTGACTCAATCAAAACATCACACAATTTGCAGGTGTATTTTGCTGATGGGTAGCTTCGAGGTTGCTAAAATAAAGACAGTAAAAACTCCTAAAATGTAGAAGGATATCACCTTCATTTCATTCAATATGCTTGCTACGTTGAATGACTGACTTTGAAATCCAGAAATACTCACTTTAGCTTTCCTTTACAATCAAAGTTCACATATCAAAAATAATGCCAGCAGAACAGTGGTACTGGATCAATCAAGCCCAACATCTTACATTTACAGTGGAAAACACCCAATGTTCGTGGAAGATTAATGAAATAAACAAACAATAACACTTTTCAGTCCACTGCCCCAGCATCCAGGGATATGATGTTAATTCACCAACTAAAGGAGTAGTCATTTTTTCATGCTAAACTTGCTGCCAAACCAAGACTTATTATAGTAAAAAACCAATAATAATAACTAACCTGTCTTCCCTTGACAGCTCATTAACAGCACCCATTTTGTATACTACATCAATTCTATAACTAGACTTTTCCATCACAGTTAGAGAAATTCTTAGAACTATACCCTCTATATGGTATTTACAGACAGGAAAATGAGAGAAGGCTATACAAGTAAAGAGAGTGGCACCTTCTTTAGTCGATAAATGCAGTCTCGCTTCAGTCGTTCTTCAGCCTGCTGCAACCCTAGAAGTTCTTTTGCTGACAGCACAGATTCATCGATGACTGGACCATCCACCTCATCTTGATCATACTCATCTTGTCTAGTTCTTCTTGATCTTCTTGGTTTCCTAAGCTTCTTCATTTCTTATAAAGAGTTAATGAAAGCAAACTTGTCAAATAACTTCAAAGTACTACAGAGCATTTTGTTCGTTGTTTTCTTTTCTTTAATTACCATTCTACTTATATGCAAGTCAAATACTATACAAATCATCTGCCTTGCATAGTTTCATAACCTGTTCTGTGAAAGTCTGATAACAGCAAGACTGTATATTTATATCATAATCTATAGTACCTTTGTTCTGAACTACTAAAACCCATTCAGATCACTCACCTTAATTAGATAGCTTTGCTAAAACTGGCAAAAACCCAACACTGAATACAACAGATATCACTGCCTAGTTGAGACATAGCTGTTGTCATTATGATGAAAAGGTAGAATAAATCCAAACATTTCAGGATGCCTGCTCATGTTCAGGGAGATGAACAAGCTACAAAGTGAACTGACCTGCAGACTGCTACAAGTATCACAGAATCAGTAAGCATAGGCCAACCTGAATGACTTGTAAGAGCTAACAGCACTGCGATGTACCACTGGCATGGCTGAGATGACAATTTATTATCACCAGGAGTAACTGCCTGTTAGTGTCACTTGCCTTTCGGTTAAACTGGCATGTGGACCAGTATTGCCTTCACATTAATAAATATACAAGTGGGGAAAAAAAACCAACAAACCCTATTGGCTACATAAGTCAATAAACAACCTTACTATTTGCGTACATTGCTTAATAAAGCTATAAAACTGGCAAAATAAACATGCTTAGAAAGTTTGTTAAGTTCACAGTAGCAGTTCCGGAGCAAATTAATATAAACGCCATGTCTACTTTCAAGCAAACTTTGCCATCATTTTGAAGAAGGAATTGCTACTGATCCAAAGAATACCTGTAAAAATCACCTTAGGAACGAATATATACAGATCGCATTTTCACACATGACTTCAGATCACATCTTATCTTTCACTTGAACAGCTACACAAGATACTCAGACGCATAGAATTTCTAAAGTTCACTGCTTCTGAGAAAGTTTATGCAACTTCCCTAGACTCCAAAACACTTACCATAGCATGAGGTTTTAATTTATAATAATTATTAAAAAAAAAAAGAAAAAAAGAAAAGCCACCTGAATACGCTTACAAAGTTCTTTCCTGGAATCAGAAGTTTTGCCTCTGACAACTGGCAAAAGGGAAACAATCTGGCTGTTTCCTAAGCGGCGTGCAAGTGCTAGTGCTGTTAACAGGACCAGAACAAGAATGGCAATATAATTTCTTTCAGTATCAGCCCCAGTTTGTGCTGGAATAAACAGAACTAAGGCTTAACAGGTTGCAGGGACAGTATGCCAAATGAAGCTCCAAGGAACAGACACAGAAGTTTGAGCCTCTGAACTTCATACATCCCTTCCATTCTCCATGCTGACTCTCCAGCTCAAACTCCTAAGACCTACCACAGCTGTTCAACTACATTTTTACTGATCAGTGTAGACAGAACTTGGACAAAAATGTGTACTAAATGAATGTCTTTACTTGAAAGCATGTGACAACTACCTATTTACCAATTATCTCGGTAACTACTAAGCAACTTAAAAAATTGCAAAGTAAATAAACACTTGTAATATTTGGCAGTTAGAGTACTGACGATTTAATTATAGGTTAATGATTAAATAAAGTACTAAAACCAAGTTAAAGTTAAAGGTCCTGCAGAAAAATCAGTGTCTCAGAGATTCAGTAAACTACTTCCTTCTGAGCTATAGTAAGAAGCCATAAAGCTAAAGGAAAGGGACAACTGCATAAAAGATTCCAAGTAAAAGGAAATGCTAAAAGAAACATTCTTAGTAACTATTTGCTACTTGACAAAGAATTAGGGGTTTTGAAAGGATCTCCAGAAGTGAACTATGCCATGTCTGTGCTTCACAGCAACATGAAATTAACTTTGTCAATCTTAAGCAACGCTCACCAAAGCTGTTCTTAAAGGCCTTCAGGTACATATTCCATGCGCTGTCCAGAAAAACCTCTCCAGTACTTCCCCAGCTTTACCATTAGAAACTCTCAGTTTATCCCTCATCTGAACCTTTCTTGCTCGATTTTAGGCCCATTGCTTTCTGTCCCATCTACTGCAAATATGTAAACTAGATTACTACATCAGCTTTCAAATACCTTTCCAGATAGCTGAAGACTGTTTTCATCCCTCCCTAAACTTTCCCTTTGCAGGAAGACTGGGGACTGTTTACAGTTTGTGTAGTTTCTGTTTTCTGTGTGTCCTGGCATTCTTCTTGCTCTTCTTTGGATTGTTTCCATTTTATTCATTCAAGTGGGATGCCAAAGCTGGACAGAGTATTGCAACTGAGTTTACCAGAAAAAGGAGTACTTCAGACTGTAAGTCTGTTTTCATGCCTTATTATACCATGACACTGACTACTCATTATCATCTTCTCATTCACTATGATTTCAGATTCTTCTCTGAAAAAAATCCCACTACTTCATAATAACTTTTCCTCCTTCACTTACACAGTTGATTCTTCTATTTAAACAGTAGCATTTGCACGTCTTTTGTATTTCATGCTATATGTAAGTCATTTGCCCAATTGAGCAGTTATTTTAATTGACCTTCCTGCTTTTCTGCATTCAGTTCCTACCAGTTTCACATCACATTCAAATTTATAAGCAAATAACTAATAAGCTTGCTGTCTTCATTTATCATGTGCGTAATAAACATTGAACAGAACAGAATCTTCATAGGTGCTTGCTCAATGCTTCCTATCATTTAGACAAAATCTGTGTCAAGTATTTTCTGAGTGTGGTTACTTCATCAGCTCTGCCAGTCTCTTGTATTAATTTAATCTAGAGAATTTTCCTCTAGTTTACTTACACAACTGTCACACAAGGATGTCAGAAGTACTACAGTGCTACTACCATCAGTATCTACCACCTGCTTCTCCCACATCCATAGAGAAATGATCACTATTTTAAAGAAATAAATTGGAAAGACTTGACAAATTGGAATTGTAACTTCTTGACAAACCCATGTTTGCTACTACTCATCTCTTTTGCTAGCTTTCAAATACTTATCATAGGTTATATTATTTGTTCCAGAATGGATTCCCAAGACCAAAGTTGTAAACCATTTTTTAAATTCCACTTTTAAGAGACACTTGCCCTTTCCTATACACCAGTACCTCACCTCTCCTGAAAAAGCTCTCTGTTGAGAGATATTAGTTTTTTGGCTTAAATAAACATGTTTTAACTAGAATAAATTACTTAAGGTTACAATATGGTGTGATTTATGCTGTTTGCTTAGCTTTACATAGCACAAGTAGCTAGACTTGCTGAAGCTTCTAGGCTGCAATAGAGCTAATTTTCCTAGTAATTTTCGTAGCAGCTGGTACAGTGCTATGTTTGGCCTCCTTATATTCTTTTGTTATACCAAGAGACTACAATTGTCAGTAGAGACTGTAAATCAATAAGGCAAGAGTAGTAAATAGCCTGCCTGCCTGGACATAGAAAAAGAATCAAACAAGGTGTTAGAAGACCTCAGACAAAAAATCACCAATGGACTAAGAGACATATGAACAGCATGTGAAAGGCAGGTGGACAGATTGCAAGGGTATAATTGCTCAGGGATTTCTTCACTTGAGGTCTCTCCCTTTTGGGAGGCACCCAGCTTAGGCTGACCTTGCTGAAGGAGTGCAGATCAACACTGTATTTGGCCTCCTGTCTTGGCTAACACAAGACAGATTTCTTGTTAACAGGCAGTGGTTCTGTGTTATCAGCACCTCCTCTGTGCCACAGCCTTGCTTATTTCATCTAATTATATTCTCTCCTTTAAAACTTCCTCTTTCTGCTTTTACCTACTTACACTTCCCTCTAGTACTCACATTCAATGAAGATCTTACGCTATTGATGACTTTCTCCTCCCCTAGTATGTTCTTCCACACATTTCAATGTTTGGGCTTCTACTCTCATTACTAGTACCAATTGCCCATAGAGTTCAATATGCATGGATAATTAGTTGTGTGCTGTATTACTGTTGCCAGTAGTATGTTCTCACAGCACCTATGAGGCATTGGTTTCAATCTTCATTAAGGTATGTTGCTACAGACCTCACTGGTAACTCCAAAATCTTACCCTGTATCAACTTGATGGCCTTCTATGATACTGCCTTGAACTTGACGGACAAAGACAGCAACAGACACCATGTACCTGGACTCAAGCAAAGCATTTGACACTGTCCCGCATGACATCCTAGTCTCCAAACTGGAAGGTCATGTGTTGGATGGACGGACCACTCAGTGGATAAGGAACTGGCTGGATGGCTGCACTCAAAGGGTTGTGGTCAACGAGTCAATGTCCAAGTGGCGGCTGCTGACGACTGGCGTCTCGCAAGGGTCAGT
>VXBW01003639.1:0-21873 GCA_013400375.1 Thinocorus orbignyianus | reverse complement strand
AGAACTGAACACAGTACTCCAATGCCTTCTGCCTGCCCCGCGGAAGGAAAATATGTCTCTGAATGTGTACGGCTTGAGTAGTGTAGAGAAAATTCATGGAAAAATATAGCATGCTTGCACCAGTTTGNAAAAAAAAAAAACAAAAATAGAAAAAAGCAGAGATTAACAATACTGATGTTGTCAGTTTGACCCGTTAGTAGCTTTGGTGTGCATTGTAGCTTTGTGTATTTTGTCTGCCTATCACGTACAGGAATTCAAGCCTATTGGTACAGCTCACAACAGAAGGGCCCAGCCTTTTGTTGCAGCAGCCAATATTGATGACAAAAGACAGGTAGTGAGCTCCTCCTATAATTCTCCCATTGGGCTGTATTCTTCTGGCAATATCCAAGACGCTCTTCACGGACAACTGAGGGGTCTCATTCCTACCTCGTCGCAAAAGTGAGTACTGGTATTTACTTCTAACACCTGCTCAATCGTGGTATTTCACTACCTGTTCTGGTTTTTCCATTCAAAAGTCCAGCTCTTGCTGTTTGTTTATTGGTGCTTCAGGAGTTAATTATCCAAAAAGGTGATAAATAAAGGAAAACATTCTTTTTCAACACAGAAAAGTTCTCATTCAGCTCGATGTTGTAGCGATGCTGCAGGGAGATAAAATTTGCCCTCTCTGTCGGGTTGCAACACAATCTGCCATCCTTCCCTCTCCTAAACACATTTGACTTGGAATATTTCTGACCACTAAACTGCATTTTGAGAGCCAGGAACATACCAACCAAGCACGGTTATTTCATGGGGACAACTTTAAAACTACGTTGTAACTAGAAACAAGCATTTGCAGGCCAGAGGAAGTTATTTTAACCCTCTTTTCTTTACAGGACGTGAACTACTTTGAACACAAGCATAACATTCGGCCCAAGCCTTTCATAGTCTCAGGCCGAAGCAGGTTAAAAAGTCTTGAGTGCTGTGCTGGATTTGGATTTGCATGGTGTTCTTTTTTAATGGCTACTCACCAGTGACATTAATAACGTCTCCTGATGCATTTGGAATTTACTTACAGTAAGGAATGCAAATGAATGCATCAAGAGCCTAATCTCTTAATTCAGGAACTTCAATTACACAATATTTTCCATTATAATATTGAGGTAAATGGCCATTTTCCAGTATGTCAGATGGGGAAAAAAACTGCAAAAGCTAACCTAACAGAGATGCAAGAACTTCAGTTGGGCAAGGTCTCTCAGGTGTGTACAAACAGCAGAATCTCTGTTGCAGAGTCACATCTAAACCACCTTGGGTTTCATACTGTCTGCTACTTTTCATCAGTGTGGCTCAGTAGAGACCTTCTGCTAAACACAGCGAAAGCCAAAGCGCCACCTTGTCTGTAAATACCCCTGTAGGACAGAAGGCTGAGGCTAAATAGGACTTTGACTGCAAGAAGAGCTGGTGCTGGGCTGTGGGGCTGAGCTAACAGACTGGACACCAGCCACAGGTTTGGACTTGACTCCAGCAAAACTATACTGGAAACTATATTTAATAAATAAATATATTTTATTTGTACTTTACTTATAATTTCTGGTTTAACGCTACTTTGGCTGCTCCTAGGAAGAGCTGTGATTTTTCTAGCTATTTCCTGCTACTTTCCATTTACTAACACCCTCAGCACTGACAAAACTTATTCTGCTGCAGGATCTCAAGGACGATCTTGATTCTTCTGAAAAACAGTCAATTTATAAGTTGCTCCTGTGTGATATTTTTGGCTGGCTCATGCTAGGCAATGATGCCAAACTCTGCTTTTGCTTTAAGGCCTGTCTACTATTTGTGGAGTTACTTTTCTTTTGATGTGTCTTTTACATTTTCCTTCACATTTTTGAGAAAGTGGTCCTACACAAATTCCCCTCGGAATCAAAGGCAGGGGTTTGGGTTGTCTTCTCCTCCCAAGAGCAGATCCTGGGCAGAGTACTGTACTGTCCAATTTGGAAATGGAGTATTCTCCTAAATTTACACCTTAGAATTATCATCTCAGAGCTCTGAATGTCACCCAGGTGGTTCACCAGTGATTGTGGAACACCTGGGTTCTGTGCTGTTCCACAGCAACGGCAAAGAAAGAGCCCACAACAAAGAAAAGCCTCCGAGGTGCTACAGAGAAAAGACTGTTCAAAATAGTGAAACTGAAAAAAAAAGACTTTGGGCTCAACATTCACATTATTTTACTAATCCTTTTCCAGAGGTGTCCAATTGGTGTGCAGTAACTTTACTTCAATCACGTTAAGCAACGTGAATATTTCTAAAAACTGTGCATCTTTTTGATTATATATAAATGATATGAAAAATTATATGTAAAACCAATTCTCTGAACATATATCCATTGCTCTTGTGAAGGACCACTTTACATTCTATTGAAAACACAGTCATTTAGAAATGCAAAAGTATGCCTGGCTGCTTTAGTATCTTTTCCTCTTCTAAATGTTCAACAAATATTTAGAAAACAAAAGACATGTATTGCTAAACTAATTTTAAAAGATTCATAAATATCTTATTGTAGAATTTAAGGAAATCTAGGAAATCCTATAATTGTTATTTTTATACTACTTTACAGTAGGCTTTTCCACTGTGGACTAAGGTGGCTGTGAGGTGCAGGACTGGAAGGATGTGTTTCAGATTCCAGCACTGCGGGTGTTTACTCTGTCCCTGACGCTGACAACTCACAGAACCTTTCCAAAATGTTAAGAATTACTCACCTAGAACATAGAATTTTAGGGAGGCTTAATTAATCCTCAATAAAATCTGGCACTGGAAATGTAAAGTAATATTATCTTCTGAATTATTCAATCTCTCTCATAATTTTTATAAAGAAAACGCCTCCCAGAATTTGAGCACTGGATTCTTTGGTAGTACAAGAAGAAACGGCCTCAAGTTGTGCCAGGGGAGGTGTAGGCTGGATATTAGGAAAAACTTCTTCACCAAAAGGGTTGTCTAGCTTTGGAACAGGCTGCCCAGGAAAGTGGTGGAGTCACCATCCCTGGAGGTATTTAAAAGACGGGCAGATGTGGTGCTGAGGGATATGGGTTAGTGGTAACTTGGCAGTGCTGGGTTAATGGTTGGACTGAATGATCTTTCAAGATCTTTAGATCTGTAGATCTTTAGGTCCCTTCCGCCAAAACAATTCTATGATTCTATTTATAACTGGCATTGTAGGAAAACCCTTTTCAGTGACTGTGCATACTTTTGCTTTTCTCCACATTCTGTACTTTTGCCTTTTCTGTATCTCTTCTCTTCACGCTTTCCAGCCCTGTTAACCCCACCTTATTCCTCTACTTTTCTCTTCACTCTCCATAACCCCACACGCCTTGCCCTCTCTTCTGTAACCCCTGGCCATTAACACAGCGGATGCAGCACTCCCTCGGGGATAGACTGCGGCAGCGGGCGCAGCACCCCCTCCTCGGTCAGCACCGTGAGCTCCATCTGCCCCTCCGAGCTGAAAGCCATGTCTCGGATGGCCCCCAACATTCCCTTGGAGATGGAGCTGCCCGGTGTCAAGATCGTGCACGCTCAATTTAACACCCCCATGCAGCTGTACTCAGATGACAATATCATGGAAACGCTGCAAGGCCAAGTTTCGACAGCACTGGGGGAAACACCCGTAATAAGGTAATTGGCTCAGTGTCTAATATTTATGGATACACACAATTAGAATGTACCAAAAAATCATAAGCTGTAGCAATATCCTATCCTGGAAGGGTAGAAAGAACCTAAGTCATTTGAAGCCATTCAATATTTCCATTGAGATATTACTAACCTACCAGTTTTAACCCAAAGTATTAAAGTTCTTTCAGAACTTACAAATAAACTTTCCACAGGAAAAAATCTTAGATTCATAGCTGATAAATTAAAACTGACAATACTATATGGACTCTTAACAGACTGACCACTCCACATTAAGATTCTGATTTCCTCCAAAATTCAAAATGATTCATTACTATTTATTTAATAATAATTTAATACCTTGTTAATAATTAATAAAATATTATTATTATTAACTCTAATTCATTTCAACCGCTGAAATTGGCCAGGCTGGATGGGGCTTGGAGCAACCTGCTCTAGGGAGAGGTGTCCCTGCCCATGGCAGGGGGGTTGGAACTTGATGATCTTTAAGGTCCCTTCCAGCTCTGACCATTCTATGATTCTACGATTCTATGAAATTGAGGTTATGAAGCTTAGGAAAAATTCGAGGTGTTTACAAAGTTCTAGATATTTAACTTTCATTCAGGAAAAGCCATTCAGTACAACTAGTTGTTGTCAAAAAAAGAGTAAAAATTTAGTTTCTAGGCCTACTAATCCATCTCCGACTTACAAATGTTATCCATAGCAATGACGAAAAGTCAGGAAGGAACCTTATGTATCTGGATAACAATGTTGATTAAACAATAAAAATTTTTAAAGTGTTATTCATTCTTTCCAAGGGACAATTCATTGCTCACATGTCTTTATCTTTACTTTTGCAGAAGAGTATCTTATTTTCTAGTTTCACAACAGTACTTAAGTTAATAACTCATAATATGTATGGTGGAAACTAAAGCTAATTACTAATATTTTAAATGAGCAATAATCACTGGCACCAATGCACCTTCTTCAGCACCTTGCAGGATTGGGCTGATACTAACCATAAAAATCATATTTATGTAAAAAGTATTTAAGTTCACCCTATCTGATGGAAAGAAAACTGCAGTCATGAAGAGTGATGTTACCCTACTGAATGAATATTTATCCTCAATCACAGCAGTTAGAGAACAATAAAAGAAAAACTGTCTTTTTCTTTATTCTGAAACCATGGACTAAGCCCAGAGCAATCACACTTTACACAGGTTTGAAATGTCTTTTGTTGTGGGGTTCATTATGTATGCACTGAGAAATGTCATCTCACACCTTTGTGTCTGCTTTTTTTGCCTTCTGTATGTAATTGTGTTATCACTTGTTTGATGTTTAAGAATATTTTAGTAAGAGGAAAGAATCAAGGGTTTAATTAGCCATTGGCAAGAATTGTAAAAAACGAGCTCCTTCTATTCATTAAAAGCTTGTGAGGAGAAGAAAGTGGGAGTCTCTTCACCAGCTTAAAGACAGCTCAGAGAAATCTGTTGATTGCTGAAGATGCAAACAATTAACACAAGCTACAGGGCTCCCTGCCCCACTGTGACGAAATGAAACCATATAAAGTCTAATTCTAGGTGGAATTAGTTGCTTATTTCCAGTGGAAACTTACCTGGGGTTCAATAGACCATAGAAGGCCAGTTGCAATTTAAACTGGGGATTTATGTATGTATCAGTGAGATAATAGACTTTGTCAAGGTAAATTTGGACCTTTCTAATTAGTCCCAGTAGCAGTTTGAAATTTACAGATGCCCTATTCAGCCTAATTCCTGTAAGGCATATAAATCATCTACTCTTCCTCTCAACTACTCAGGATGTCAGTGATCATGATCAATTTAAATCCCCCAGCACAGTCTAAAATAGCATGAAATATTCTCGGTAAAATGTTTGGCTCAAAGGTCATTGGAAAATCAACCATCAGGTGTTGCTTGGACAATAAGTTACTTTATATTCTTATCATAAAAATTGCAAATTACATAAATGAAGCCATGTCCCATAGTAATTAAATTAAGAAATAGAATTTCCATTCATCAGTGATCACCTCACAATGCTTCCTACTGTGCAATACCTACTTCACTCTTTTCTTTGTCACCTCCATCAATTAAATAAGTAACAATTACCTTAGCCAAATAATCACTGTGTTAACTAGTCCTCGAACCAATTAAGAAAAGTAAAAACACCTTCACGTTGTGATACTATTCCAAAAGATGTGTTTGCTTAGGTTTCTGGCAGACATTAAAGATAATGAGCTGTGGTTTTAGCTGCTGTGAAAATGGAACTTCTGGATATCCCACCAAAGAGAGCCCAGTAACACAGCAGGTGATTTTGGGAATACAACTGCTTGAGGTTAAACACAGGAACTGGCCAATTTCCATCTGCTGTTAGAGCCAGAACTTATGGTACTTATGGAAATACTTTCATGAGGTTGTAGATTTACTTTTGTAACAATTGCACAGATTAATATTTTTTCTACACTTTGTAGATCTATAGAAAAAAATCACTTAAGATGACTATGTAAAGCAATGGTACCTGGAAGGAAGAGTCTTTCAGTAGCTGTAGAACCAAGCTGTCTTTATGCTGGTTTCCTAAATCTTATTCTCTGCCTGGTGGAGCTATTGTTTTAAAGTTATGTTTGTTCAACTGCTTTATCTGCTCTTCCTCCCTGTGATGCAGCGATCCCTATCCCAACTCGGTGCCTCAGTCCGACGTCTACAGGATGCTCCACTCCAACCAGGAGGAGCCCAGCCAACCTCGCCAGTCTGGCTCCTTTAAGGTGCTCCAGAATATAGTCTCCGATGAAGGTAGTTAATAACGATGTATTTTACCTGTTCAAAGTGTTTTGAGATGTTTGTGGGAAGTGGGAATCTGAGAAGAGAATACAAGAGATCAGAGCTATGAGAATTTCTGAAAGCCCATGTCATTCTGAATCTTAGAGACAGCACACCAGCCCCCTAACACTTTCCCCTCTTGCCTTGATACTTAGCAATCTCCTGTGGGAATAAAATGGGGATATTAAGCACATTTTCCAGAATCTTTTCTCAGATTTTCATTAATTAAGATCATTAATCATGTTGACTTTAACTGAAGGACAAAAAGTTTTATCCAAGAGAACCTTTGGGACAAGCTGCATATAGTCATGACACCAAGGAAGAAAACACTCTCTTCCACATCCAGGAAAAGAAAAATTTAAACCAACTCCTAAAATAAGTTTCACCCATCCCCTCTTCATTCTGAATAAAAATAGAAGAGGACAATATAATTTCCTTCAAATGAAAGAGTTTTGAAAATAACAGTACTAAAGGCTACAAGTTTGTTAATTTTTAGAGTAAGTGTAAAGAATAAAACACAACCAAAATTAACCTAAAAGGTAACTAATTAAAATTTTAATTTCTATATCTCAATATATACCAGAAAAGGGATAAATACATCTAATAGTCTATAAATAATATTTGGGGATTCTGCTTGGTGTTTTCTTGTATTTTGCTTTAATTTTGTGTTCATACCCTGTTACTAATCCTTCCAAATCTGTTGAATGCTTAGGCATATAAATAAGAAGCTTTCTAACAGTAGGTCTTGAGCGTGTTATGTTGCTCTGTTAAAGCCAAATCCTCCTCCCTCTGCTGTTACACCATCAGAGAAGTAGATGATGTATATGAGACTATATATACAATCACTTCTCTGCTTGCTTTTTGGCTACAGCTACACAATATCTTTTTCCTTGATTCCAAAGAGGTGGAATCTAGCCCATTAAACTTACCTAGAGGAACTTCATTGTTTGTTGCTAGAATTGAAAGCCTGTAAATACACAAAGAAGGAGAAGTATTGAACTGCATCAGGTGATTTTATTTTAGCCTGCACATAACAGGACTGGTTTGGTTCTCAGATGGACGCCCTGCGGGTACAAGAAGTGTGAAAGCACCAGTGACGAAGGCACCAAGTGCCATGCCCGGTGTCCAGAAGGTGCCACTGTGCGACAAGTGTGGGAGCGGGATTCTGTGAGTTGCTTCTTTTTCGTTTTAGAAATCTCTAGTTCAAGCACGTGTCCTCAAACACCGCTGCAGGACTGCCTTCCAAGTGATGGTCTTGGATTTCCTCTGCACTAGTAGGAAAATGCTTCTGGAGAACAGAGATATAACATTATAACAATGACATTCCCCAGTATTGGACACTTAAATATCAGATTCAGCTGGGTCACCTTGTCAAGACCGTGCTTTTGCCAAGAAAGGTTGGACCAGATGATCCTTGAAGTCCCTTCCAACCTGGGATTCTAGAAAATAATTAGAAAAATATACTGCTCTAAATCCCAAATTGTTAATCTGTATGTTAGACATTTGGGATACAGATGATTTCAGTTTCAACAACATACTGTCAAGGCTTTAATTAAGATTTTTTGGGAGCTTTAGCAAGTCAATCATTAACACATACATAGTGGAGCCAGCAGTCACATCTGCTGCGTTGTCTCAGGCTGTGAATTCTTAGAAGTTTCATGGTAGAGTAAAGCATCATTCTCCCAGCCCAGAAAGCTCTTTGGGCCTGTTTTATACCTACCAGATTTCTGTCTGAATGGCATCACTAACTTTGGCAAAGAACACAAGTAATGATGAGTTCAGAGAACGCAGCCACTGAGGAGGAGAAATGTGGAGTTTTCTAAAAAAAACCTCATTTTGTCACCGTTTTGATAGGTTACACCGTACTTTCTGTGCTGGTTTTCCAATGAACTATTGTGATCAGCTTTATGGAATTTTATGTCACTTACTCAAACTCAGCTTCCAACTCTACATTTTATAGTAGTTGGCAAGACCACCAGACAAAATACCTAAAGGCCTTGAGAAAAATACCTAGTGTCACTGTAGTTTCTTCTCATTTTAATATGAGATCAAGTTGGAAGGGACCTTGAGGATCATTGAGTTCCAACCCCCCTGCCCTGGGCAGGGACACCTCCCACCACACCAGGTTGCTCCAAGCCCCATCCAGCCTGGCCTTGAACCCCTCCAGGGATGGGGCATCAACAGCTTCCCTGGGCAACCTGGGCCAGGGTCTCACCACCCTCACAGCAAAGAATTTCTTCCTGAAATCTAATCTCAATCTCCCCTCTTTCAGTTTAAAACTGTTCTCCCTTGTCCTACGGTGCCACTCCCTGACCAAGAGTCCCTGGAGCCCCTTTAGGGACTAGATGAATAGTAATTGTGATTTTTTTCCTTTCCATTATTTCCATGCAGAGGAACAGTGGTGAAGGCACGTGATAAATACCGGCACCCGGAATGTTTCGTGTGCTCTGACTGCGACCTCAACCTGAAACAAAAAGGCTACTTCTTTGTGGAGGGACAACTGTACTGTGAAGCTCATGCCCGAGCTCGCATGAGGCCACCAGAGGGATATGAAACAGTTACTGTTTACCCAAAATGCTAGTCTTACCTTAAGATATGAAAATCTATGCATGCACACACACACACACAAAGAAAATTAAAAAAGAAAATAGCCATTAAGAGCGTAGAACTGCCATACAAGTGTCAGGACTTCTGCCTGGTTCCACAGTAGCAGCTTTTAAACCTATTTTGAGGGGTTCTGAGGGAGGTAGAAGTCCCTGTTGGCCAGCAGTAGCGTATTAGCACCAGTAAAATTCTGCTAAAATATTATCTTCTAAGGTGTCAATATAATTCAGTGAAGTATAAACTAAACCAGCTATACTGGAAAGAAAAAGATGAAACAGCTGAGGTCTTACAGGATTAATACAGTATACACAGAAGTGCTGTAATCAAGACATTATTTTTGATATAAATTAAATATCACCAAAGCCATCAAAGTCTTACAGGCTGGGTCCTACCAAACATACAAACTCCACAGATCATTAGAAAAGCAGCTATTTTACACGGACAGTAGAAAACAAGCAGTTGTTCATGCCTGCTTCCACCATCTAGCTTACATTGCTTTGAATTTGGGGTTATATTGACCTAATTTTCTGATGCAGCAGAAAATTATATAACAATTCATACAGAAAAATGGCTAGTGTAACAAAGACTGTTTAGTAAGAAGTGAAATAGAAGTTCTACATTGCTTTCGTGATTTGCAATGAAATCAGCTTCCACATCACTCAGCAGAAAACTGTTCTAAGGCATACACACACACATACATTGGTTTTGGGGGGGGAAAAAACCCAAACAAACACACATACTCTAATAGGAATTCACAACAAACTGAGAATGAAAGTAAATTTTAAAACCTTTCTGCAGAAAATGGTGCTGGTTTTTTTGCATCTCCATCTTTCCATTTCTGTGATAGAAACAATGGGGAAACGTCATCGTAGTATCTTTATCACGGGTAAATTAAAACTTGGACAACTTTAAAAAGAAATATTAATTAAAAGGTGCAAAGGAAAGATCTTTTAGAAGTAGCCTGGTGAAGTCCTAAGGAAGAAAAAATAAAAAAAGAAAGACTAGTTTTGAAATCAATTTCTGAAGTATTTTAAGGGCTACATTGCTTTCAGATAGGTGCCAGTTACATACACAGACCTGAGTGACAAACTCAATCTTAGCATTTTCAAAAAATATCAACACAACTCACAAATTATTTAATGGAGTCCTTTGCTTTAAAATAGAAAAATCTATAAAGCTTTTTATCTACAAGACTAGCAGAAATTAACAACTCGGTGGCAAACAATCTTACATACTTTTCCCATTCTACAACAGAAGATGCCTAAAATGTAAGAAGAATATGGAATCAAAAGAAAGAAGCTATAGATACTCTAAACTTATTTTAAAAATTCATATGAGTCCCACAGCTTGAAATACAATGTCCACATATTCAAAGAGGTTTCAAAATGTCTTAAAGTATTAGTTCAGAATTTAAATATTTCTAAAATGTGCGTGGCACTGCATTTGTAGTTTATGTCTGAGTAGCAAAAGCAGACATAAAAAAGCGTTGTGCCCTTTTAAAGGTTAGTTCCTGAATTGGTTTTGGGCACACAACAAAACTCTGCTCCTCGTGTATCGTGGAGGATGTGTGTAGCATTTCTATTTTTCCACTGATAAAGCCCATAAAATAAATGTGAAAATCCTTTTTGAAGTGAGAGTGCACATAATGTCTATTTTTACAAACCTAAAATGTCATCGGTGTTTTAGAATATTTGCTTAATGTTCATTTCTTTGTGGAGCAACCAAAGGTAAAAATAAATCTCCTACATATGATAAAGATTCTGTATTTCTTTTCAACTGGTATGAAAAACGAGAAAGCGCAAGTGTCAAGTGACTTGACCATAATAGAAGTTTGGCATTTTCAGCCTGACAGAGCACGAGTGTGCTTCAGATTTATCAAACCACAGGCAAGAATGAGACACAATTTTTATGTTAGGCATTCGAGTATATAATCTGGGCAAAATTCCCTTTTTGAAACGGGATGAGATCCTGTGCTTTCAGTATTGAAGACCCAAAACTTCTCCCTCTTTAAGGCACCGAACATACCAATCATCAACGTGGGGAAATTCTCAGAAATGTGGACACAAGAACTGCCAGGTTATAAGAAAGTCAGAGGACGTGAGCTGATGCCAAAACACTGGGGAAAGTTCAGTGGTATTGCATCATCACATGGGGCTATTTTGAGAGGTCTGAGGTTGGACATGACTTTGACAGAAGGTAAGACTATCTGATTGCAGTGCTGAACCCTGTGGAGACCTTTACACCAGCATAACAAAGGAAACAAAGATTTTCGCTTCATGCAGATTCTGAAATCATTGATCCTGCTAGAAGAGAAGAATGGGAAATCTCATCCTACAGTCAGTTCAGTCTGGGAGAATTGAGTTTAGAGATTTAACTGTGAGAGAAAGACATAGCAATTCTCCTGTCGTGTGCTGAAGGCCAAATTCTTTCTCTCAGCAGGGTGACAGCAGCTCCTGGCACAAGTCCTTTGCAAAGTGTCCAACTAAAGAACTACCCACTTTATCTTCTGGCTTAAGAATGGTGTAGCCAGTAAATCATCACAGCTTAATGCTACTGTGCCTCTCAGCTGTGTCCAGACTTGTTTATATATATATATATATATACATACACACATGTACATATATATATATTTACATTACAAGCCACAGAGAGCCATGGCATTTATTTTTAGGTGGAGAGAAAGATAGTAAGTGTGACTTCACACACTGGTTATCTCGCCTCTTCAGATGTCCATCAACAGGTGTCAAAAGCTTTCTTCGGCTTCGCTCCCGCTGCACAGAGGGCAGGGCTGTGCTGGGAGATGTGAAGAGCTTTTATGAAACTGTAATTCTCCAAATGACCGAGCCAAAAGTTGCATCTGAAAATACACAGAGTCATTTATATGATACTTCTGTACCAATTCTTTCATGATAAATGCTTTCGCTCTTTTAAGTAGCGCGGAAGTGTTGCCAACGATTTGAAACCTAAAAAGTTCTCAAAAAGAGTTAAAAGAAACTATGTCATTTCCATCAAGTCAGGAATGGTTTTCAGTTTTTCAACCACATTTTGCCACTTCAAAAATTAGACTAAAACTTTTGTTCAGAAGTTTGCTATTGAAAGTAAATTCAGTTTACCCTACGGTTTGGTTCACATCACACAGCAGCTTCAGGGTGCACAAAGTGGGTTCCTCTATGGTGAAATTAAATTAAAAGATGAGCACTGTTAATGAGCACTGATCATTGATGGGAATTCAGTCCATAGCATCAAACTATGGCCAACCAGCCCCTCCTTCACACCTATTAGGGAGGTGCTGAGTCCTCCACACCCACCGAGCTGCTCCTGCTGCACCAAACTGCCTGCTAACCCCTTGGAGCAGTTCTTGCAGTTTTCATAGAGAGAAAATGTCTTAGCAGAAATTAAATTACTAACTTCTTAATACTAGAGATACACCCAGTCTCAGATTTTGCGCTGAGATGTTCCAAAGGGACATCACATCCCTGCTCACACCTGGCTTCAGATTTTTCAAAGCTCACAGCTGTTTGATCAAGAGTTTGGGTTCAAATTTCTATAAAACATATCAAAAGAAAAACCTGTGCAGTTGGGTATAGATCTGACTTGTATTTAAAATACATGCCCTTGATTTAAACTCTATTTTAGGGGGGCTTGTTCACAAGGACATGATTATTATTTACCTGGTGGGTTCATACATTTATAAATAAAATGGTAGGAAATCAAACACACTTGTTGCCATATATCCAGCAAATATTCTCTCTCAAGGCAGCCATACTCTGCAGATTTGCCCTTTTGTGTCTCTTTTTTCTCCCCTCAATCAAGCAAGCTACTTCTGGAATTGTTAACAAGAAAATTCCGCAAGCAGATTACTCCTTTCTTCTTAACACATGAAGTCTTAAAGCATACAAGAGGCCTTCAGCTTATGCTCAGTATCACCAACTAAAAATCTTTGTCTCCACAGCACAGGCTTGATAAGTAACATTATCTACACAATGCCCGAGTTCACAAAGGATTTTGTTCCTATATATGGTAAAGCACAGTTTTGTTTTAACATTCTGAGTGAGTGTTTTTAGTTACACTCAGTCTACCTAATCCACCCTCTCCCCACACTGGGGCACAGTCCAAAGAGCAGGAAAGCTTTTAGGAAAGTCTTGAAAGATTGTATATTCTATTGCCCTGACAAAAAATGCTCTCTTTGGCATGGGCTAGGACAGTTGTCCAAAATAAAACTTAAAAACCCCCCACTGTTTCATAAACAGTTCATACCTGGTGAAAGCTCCAGCTGTGTTGGAGTGACAAATCCAGAAACACAGAAACTGTAGAGTAGTTAAAGCTTATTATTTATTACTCAGAAAACAAATTATTCAGTAAATACCAAGAGTGTTCTGATCAAGTCTCTTGCAAGTTTTTCACAGTCGTGGGTCTTTCTTTTCCCAGATACTGTTCAAAACTAGATTTTTATAAATGTCTCATTCTCTGTAAAATGACTTTTAAAAACATCTTTTTAGTATATTCTTGATTTTAGAGGTTTTTAATTATCCTGCTTAAACAGCAGCCTATAGAAAGTTAAATAATTATTAGACCAGATAAACTAAAAAGATCTGATTGGACCATTATGTTTAATGGCAAGAAGGAGGGGGGGGAAAAAGGTAACAGATTCAGCCAAATTGTCTCAGCACCTTCAGGGCAAAACCAAGTTTCCATATCATGATAAAATCAATGTTGTTTAAGATTTTATGGAAAACTTGTAGGATGTCAGTAGCAACAGCACCTTATGCTCTCCCCACAAGGCACAGAAATATTCAGTCTGTTTGCAGATAGAAAGGAATTTGCAGATAGAAAGTTTGCCAGCACTGACTTTGCAGGTCAGAGCACAGGCGGAGCAAGAGTAAATCCCAAAGAGAATCTAAGATTGCACAATTAGTCTTTGGGTCTACTTACAGGTAAAATAACCTTTTCAAATATTGACTATTCAGTTTGTGTACAGAACTCATTCAACCTATTAATTATATATAAATCAATAGTATCTATTTAGTAATCATATTTCTGACTGAAATTTCTCTAATTGGCAGTGTCACAACTACTTCTTACCTTGGCTGTACTTAGCAGAGATTGGACTGGTAACATTTTTACTTCTACAGCTTGCACATTTAAGCAAGTTGGGAGTGGGTTAACACTGATAAACATGAGACACTTAACGAAGACACATTTCTTTTGCCCTTTTTAATATTTTCTGAGAATTGCATCCCTTTCTGGAGTTCTACTCTTGCAAATTCCCTCACTTTCATTTTACTTTCAGTGCAAGAATTACTCCCCACCTGCCCAACCACAAAGAGCTCCCGTTCACTGCTCCACATCTCTTATGCTCCCTTAACCAGGCCAGTTCAAGACTATATGCAACCAACATGTAGGAAAGGAAAAGTATAAACATTTCAAAGTCAGATTCTTCCACTGTCTGTCTTATATCTTTTTATAATTATCAGAGAAACATATATTACAAGAAGACTCAGAACCAGAGATGGCCAAACCGCATGAGCCATTGTATAGAGAGTAATAAATAATTGGAAGCCCACAGTTTAAAATTCAGGCTAAGCAGACAAAGCAACTACAGTCTGGAAGGGAAAAGATACAATATGAAGGACAAATTCTATGATAATTTATAAACATTTTGTTCTTTTGCTTTTTTTTATATAAGGTTGGTGGACTGAGGCTGAAATAAAGCTGCAGGAGCTACAAAGTGAGAGAAAAAGGCACAAATAACCATTCAGTACAAAGAAAGAACACACAGAGTAAAATGTCTAAAAACCAGTCATACACCAAGACACCAGCAAGATCTTTTACCAGCTGACCCAGTTTCTGGCTGGCTCATAACAATTTGTCTCTTCCCTAAACTCAAATTAATTGGAAAAATGAGAGACCTGGTAAGGATGCTGCTCTGTGTTAACAGGAATAGTTCTTTACACTTCTGTTCAAATATAAATTCATTTATGACCACACAACCTCAGGGATTTCAGGAGATTCTTTGATCCTAACAGAGGATTACAATTCTAAAAATGTCCACCTATTTCTTCCCTGACTCAAAGTTCGTTTGTCCTCTTCCATTCTCACTGATCTGTTGCGAGATTCTTCTCCATGAATACACACACCACATGTTAATTGCCCGTTAACTGCCTTTCCTACATACTTCCTATTCTCTATAACAACCTGCCTCCCTGAATCATGAGCTTCTCTCACCTTTGACAGAATATGGAAAAACACAGTTTCAGAAATGATGCACGGAGATAGAGTCCAGAAAAATGCTAAGGGGGTGAGTCCCTTAATTAAGCGTATAATTCTAATGATTGTGACACAAAGGATGTTCTTTGTGCTCCTAAGTACTGATGTAGCTTTGGGTGCCTGTTAGCAAAAACTCTATCAGTGTTTTCGCAGAAGTAAGGATTGACTAAAATATGCTTTAACGTGGTAGCACCTGGGCAAATAATGAGCTGTCAAATTAATCATGGTTTTACCCTGGCATCTACAGTAAAAAGCAAAACCTTCATGGCACTCAGACTGCAGCACTGCCCAGGATCTCATCGCTGTTTGCCAACAGGCTTTCCACGGCAATTAAATTTCCTGCAAACAGCCCCTCCTCCAAAATGCTGAATGGGCTCAAACCCATGTTCTCTCTACACTACAAAAGATCTGAAAGTAGGACAATCTTTTTTTCCCCAAATTCCAAGGTCAAACAGCAATGCTAAACGTCTATCCTTATATCTTGACTAAGTACCAATAACAGAGGATACCTGGTAAAATTAATTAGTAAAGTAGGACAGCATAAGGGTCACACTCATACAGAATCCTACACATAAAAATGGGTAAGTTTCCTGCAGTGGGGATAGAAGAATCCTTTTTTGAATTTATATCTCAAACAATTCTGCCCTTGATACTTCAGACCTCCCTGAAAGACGTCAAGTTATGTAAACTGACAGCAGCTCTAACACACTGCCTCTCAAATTAGAGAACCAAACTCACATCTCCAAATATTTAACGAATTCTGTCCCTGTGACTCCCCATCAGATCCCAGTGCCTCACATACTTGGACACTTACTGCTGTCCTGTTTTAATAAACCTGTCTGGGCTGCACCTGTTCAAAGGTTCGTGGAACACGTCCGCTCCTCCTCTCACAATAATCAAGAGGTGACAGCTGTCCCCTGTAGCTGATTCTAACATTTCTGTCATATTTGGGGACACAGATGAATTTAATCAGCTGTTCACAATTAGCCCACATTTCCCTAAGAAGATCCATGTGGCTATAAAGACCTGAGCCATACAGTCTCAAACCAGGTTGGTATCTGATACTGCAAGTTATAAAAACAATGGACTGTTTCCAGACATCTCTCTCCTTTTTTTTTTCTTTCTGGAAGCACATGGGCCTGTTGTAACAGGTCCAGAGGAGGCCACAAAGATGCTGGAGCCCCTCTGCTGTGAGGACAGGCTGAGAGAGCTGGGGGTGTTCAGCCTGGAGAAGAGAAGGCTCAGGGGAGGAGACCTTAGAGCCCCTTCCAGTCCCTAAAGGGGCTCCAGGAGAGATGGGGAGGGACTCTGCATCGGGGAGGGGAGAAATAGGACAAAGTGGAAGCTTTAAACTGAAAGAGGGGAGATTGAGATTAGATCTCAGGAAGAAATTCTTTCCTGTGAGGCTGGTGAGACCCTGGCTCAGGTTGCCTAGAAAAGCTGTGGCTGCCCCATTCCAGTAAAAGGTTCCAATTCTAACTCACAGAAAAGCACTGAAGAAGCACTTCTGCAGAAAACATTGTCACTAATGTCAGAATAGGATCCAAAAAAACCTCAAAATTGTAAGCAAGGGACAAATTACAGTGATAGATTTTATGATGGATTGAAAACATGAGCCAAAATTTGTTTTTTCCCCTTATGATGTGCCAAAATTGAAAAAGAACTATTTCTGGGCTGGAAAGTAAGTAGCTAAAAGAAAAGTTTATGTTTGTTGGTGTTGTGTAATAATGTGGGACTAATTCAAGCCACTGAACTCCCCAGCTGTCCCTTGACAGGTGTCAAGTGGTTTCACCAACTTTGTACTTGTGCAAAAACAGGTTAGAGCTATTTGTAGAGCCTGAAAACCTTGACTGCTACAGCTACGCCAGCCTAAAAGACTGAGAGGCATGATCCCAGCATAACTGCTTTATCTACACCATTTTTTGCAAACTACCCTTCCAAAATGATTTTCACATTTACCATTATCAATGCCTTTGTCAATCTGTGGAACTATAATCTTCTGATGCTGAGAGAACATGCATAAGTTTTTAGCATTAGCACTGAGTGACAGGTCCTACGATTGAATATTAAAAACCTCAAATCTCAACATCTCCCACCACTAAACCAGTTAACTTATTATATTCTAGATCTCAACCATTTTCTCTCTGCCTATTAAAAAAAAAATAACTACACACAATTTGAATGTGAAATTAAAAGTTTGAGGAAATGAACCTTCCATCTACGTAAAGCGAACTGAAGCTGCTCTTGGGGAATACGGCAGCACTTAGGGAGAAATTGTGATAAATAGGTGCTGGGAAATAAGAGTTGATTCCTCACTTCGTAACAGCCTGCTCATGGTCTAGTTTTCAACAATACTTGATGTCAGTGATTATGACAAGGCCAGCAAGGCTAAAAATTGTGTATTTTTGAGACAGTTTTTACACAAAATTGTAGGTGAAATAAAGCACAAGTTGTAATTCTACTAAAGGGAAACAAGGAGCTTCGTTTCACTGTGGGTCACACGTGACTAACCTGGTTAATGCATACACTGACACTCACTTAAAAGCAGATGCACTTCCTTCCACTGCAATATCTAGTCAATTTGCAACCCAAATTACTCATCAGAAAGTGTGTTTTCTAAAAGTACACTGCAAAATTCCAGTTAAGCAATAATATGAAAATTTATATAAAATTAAATTATTTATTATCTCTTTATATTTCGAAATCGCAGATTGCATTCTCAATAATTAAACAGATTGGACTGCCCTATATACTTGAATTCCACTTTTCACACTTTATTTGCTTTGTTAACAGAGTCTTAAGATGTACCCTTCATTTCACCTTCTGTACCTAACAAGATGTCAGCCGTGCAGTCTTGTAGTTCTTTCGATTTAATGATCTGAAATACAAATAAAGAGAACTTTATTAGAGTTTTGTAGAATCATAGAATCATAGAATGGTCAGAGTTGGAAGGGACCTTCAAGATCATCAAGTTCCAACCCCCCTGCCATGGGCAGGGACACCTCTCCCTACAGCAGGTTGCTCCAAGCCCCATCCAGCCTGGCCTTAAACACTTCCAGGGATGGGGCATCAACAACGTCCCTGGGCAACCTGTTCCAGTGCCTCACCACCCTCACAGCAAAGAACTTCTTCCTAAGATCTCATCTAAATCTCCCCTCTTCCAATTTAAAACCATTCCCCCTCGTCCTGTCACTAGACTTCCTGACCAAGAGTCCCTCCCCAGCTCTCCTGTAGGCTCCCTTCAGATCCTGGAAGGCTGCTATCAGGCCTATCAGGCCACAGAATGTCACTGTGCAAGTTAGAAGATTTTTTGTAACAATTTAAAACTGTGACACAGTCAGCCTGTAATTCAGTTTAATGACCTAAATCCTCATGAAGTTAAATTTATTTCAATAGAGCTCTGCGTGAGAGCAAGAATCTTCACTAGTAAATCCAATTATAGGATTATGGTCCAAATAACAGAATATAAACTTTCCATTGGAAAGTAGTAAAGAGCTGTAATTCAGTGGGAAAGCACACAATTTCAAAAACGTCTTACCACATTTCTTAAAATCTATAAGCTTCGTGCTTATAATAAATTCAGTTCACTTCTATTAAACCTAGGAATAATGAACCCAAAATAAATACATTCTTTGAAATTCTTAGGAAGGAAACAGTAGTGGAGAACTTGAAACACTAGTTTTAATTCCCCTATTTGGTAGATCTATGATGTTTTTCTCTTTACAAGCATTTTTAATGAGTCCATCATAACTGTATCTGTGAAAGCACAGTGATACATCACAGTCATCCCACCCCTTGCAATTTTGAAACCAACTTCACATACAGTTAGGGGGTTTTTCCAATAAAAACATTTCATTTGAGAACATGAATTTCAATTCTGTTGATAAAACAACAATAGAAACAATTACACTGGTAAGAAGTCTACTCAGACCAATATATCTTATATCTTTTTGCCTTTTATTTTACTCATCTAAAACCACCATGGCTTTTGTGGAAGCTTGTAATTTCTTGCATCCGTAGTGATCACACTCTTTGGTGCACTAAAAATCCAGTTTCAATTCTTCCCAACTTTTCACTCTTTCCTGCTTTCCATTAGGAACGAAAAGCAATGTGGAGTAACATGTACCTTCTGGATCTGCCTCATCAGTGTGAATAAAACCTTCAACTATCCCTGCAACTTAGAAAGTGATGATGCAAATGCTGATATGTGGTGATTCCATGGGGGAATAAGGGAGGTGCATTTCTTAGACTTCACATATGGCATAAAAAAGACAAATCCCAGAAGTGAAGTAGATTCCTCAAGGACAGATTTTCAAATTTGAATCAAGTATTCTAATATATTTCACATTATTCATGAAGTATGCAAAATATGCTTAACTCTTCTATATGCAGTCTCAGAAGCCTGCATATGAAAGTGATTTCTCTAAATAATTCTAAAGAACACAGTCCTGATTTTCTGTTTGAGTTACAACAGGGCCAAAAGCAGCAAAAAAAATTGTTTAAATATACGGGTTATAGCTTAGTAACACAAAAAAAAGTAAAGAATTATGTGTTTATCTACCTATATACATGCACTGTGTCCTATAAGTCTCTTCTGACATTGCACAATGACAGGTTTGTAGTCAGGAATCCAACCTGAGTGTCGATGTTTCTAAAGCTTCACAAACTTAAATTACCTAATACTCTGTTTGCCAGCAGAGGGAGCCAACTTTATTCCATAAACATAAGGCAAGACAAAACCAGATTTTGTTTTTAACAGGAACATTGTTGGTCTTTTTAAATTTATCCAGTCAGAAAAGAATTTGAAAAAATATAATGTTGCAGTGAAATCTGTATAGCATAATTTGTATTTGATACATATGGCCTTATAAAGTAACTTGAATTTACAGAAGAATAGGAACAAATTTTGAAAGCCAAGTTCCTTACACCTTTCTTATCCTCTCATTAATAATTTGTTCCTCGTTTATTCAATAATTTTAGACATTAATAAACAACTGCACCAATGACTTCTGGTAGTCAGCATACATGAAATATGAAGGCAAATTAAAGGAGCTTACCTTGTGACATTTAAAGTTATTATGCTTGTAATAGGTCTGCTTTTTGGTCCAGCAGGAGGATGAAAAGTCTGCCGTTCTTTACCAGATGTGAAAGCCTCAGATTTTTTCATTACATATGGGTCAACAGAATGGCTTGGGTAAGGATCAAACGTGCCTCCTTTCATGCCTCCTGCCTGAAAAAAAAAGTAACTTTTCAAAGTGCTGATCTACAATTCAGTTATTTACAGTATTTTTAACGCAAAAGTAAGAGTACTGAATAGTAGATCACATCACATTATATATAAAAACAAAACCCAAATATTCCTTAAAATTGCAACGAAAACCGTAAGAAAAATTTCAGTCATTATTTTGATGAATTCTTAGTTTTAAATGTTCTTCNTAAACATAAGGCAAGACAAAACCAGATTTTGTTTTTAACAGGAACATTGTTGGTCTTTTTAAATTTATCCAGTCAGAAAAGAATTTGAAAAAATATAATGTTGCAGTGAAATCTGTATAGCATAATTTGTATTTGATACATATGGCCTTATAAAGTAACTTGAATTTACAGAAGAATAGGAACAAATTTTGAAAGCCAAATTCCTTACACATTTCTTATCCTTTCATTAATAATTTGTTCCTCATTTAATCAATAATTTTAGACAGTAATAAACAACTGTGCTAATGACTTTTGGTAGTCAGCATACATGAAATAAGAACACAAATTAAAGGAGCTTACCTTGTGACATTTAAAGTTATTATGCTTGTAATAGGTCTGCTTTTTGGTCCAGCAGGAGGATGAAAAGTCTGCCATTCTTTACCAGATGTGAAAGCCTCAGATTTTTTCATTACATACGGGTCAACAGAANTTAAAAATATGCAGAAACTTGATTAATTCTTTGCATTCCCTTAGTACAGCAAAACCCCACAGTCTGCTGAGGCTGCATTCCTGAGAAGTGCACCAGTTAAGGCATTCAATCAATAAGAAAGCAATTTTTCCTGTAAGCATTTACATAGCAGAGAGGCAAAGTGTGCAGTAGTTGGGAAGTACATGGTTCAGTTATATGGGGAAAGCATACATGGTGTGAAGGATAGGGAGTCTGGAGCAGGATCACCAGCATCATCAGCCAGATCAGGAGCCAGACTTCTAGCAGCTAATTTTTCTGATCAGATTTCCCTTCTGAAAGATCTCAGCTGCCTCAGCTGAGGCCAAACACCCAACACAATTATTCATGTGTAAGCATTTTTGCAGTCTCTTTCTGAATAGTTATATTTTCCTTGCTATCATCATCTTCCTCTGGCAAATTCTAAAGCGGATTCTGAATCTGTGCCTGCTGATGCACAAGCATGAGGTAACTCCTAAGTTTATTCCACAGCCTTCCCCTGAGCAGAGGGACTAACCCGAGTTTTTGTGCTCCTTCCAGCTACCCATTCCCACAATACTTCTATGGAATTACCCTCTAGATGTCTGTCTATATTGGCTGAGAGTAATTAGCAGG
>VXBW01003627.1:113984-164341 GCA_013400375.1 Thinocorus orbignyianus | reverse complement strand
CATTTCCTTCCGGAGAGGGCCCAAAGTAACCAAAACTCCAGCCTGTGGCACCAGTTCTGTAGCCATGTGTTGATTTACCAGATTTGATTGGCCCTATCAACTCCCTTCCCTTTGACTGGGAAGACCGATGAAAAAACTACCTGCACCCCAGAGTCCTGGACCACTGCTCCCAGGGCTGCATATTCCTTCTTGATATTCCTCAGGTTGCTCCTGGATGTATCAGTGGTGCCTACGAGAAACAATAGAAGTGGATAATAGTCACAGAACTGTACAAGGCACAGTAATCTCTCTGTGACATCCCTGACACGAGTCCTAGTAAGCAACACACCTCTGTGGAGAGTGCTTCAGGTCGGTAAATAGGTGCCTCTGGACCTCTCAGAAGAGAGTCATCTACTGCTATCACCCCTCACTTCTTAGTTGCACTGGTCACCTCCCATCAGGGAGCAGCTCTAGCAGACCATGTAGAACTACCCTGTTTGCATATCAGGTTAAGAAGTTCTACTTTCCTTTCTGGCTTTGAGTAGGTTTTTTCCCCCCATATTCCCAGATATTCACCACTGGACTTGGATGTGGGTCAGGTGTGGCTTTGCCATCAGCAGAATTGGTTAAGTGTTGTCAGGTGAGTCTGCAGGACTGTGCAAAGCTAATGGTATTTAGCACTGGTTTGATAAAAGCAAGGACTTCTTGACAGTTTCACTGCGTGTAGAATACTTGAAAGCAGGCTAAATTCTGTCAACTGCCACTAAAAATGTCACTTGAACCTTATCAGCAGGGAGCACTTATTTACAGACCTAGTCACACTTAAACAGACTGGCTGATCTAAAGTGTTCAGCCAAGCCATCTTAAGAACAAAAGACACTGAAAACTTGAGAGCCTATTTACATAGCACCAGCTACACTCAAAAGTACAGTATGTCCTTTTCCCCTACAGATGTTTTAGAAAATTATATTTAAAACATAAAACCTGTCCCAGTTTTCCCATTTGCCTCGCGTCTCTGGCCTTTGTACCATCTCCAAGTTGCTCCTTCCTGAGAGGAGGTCTGGACCTCTGCTGTTTCAGAAGGTGTAATTTTACAGGAGTGGGTTCTGTCTTTAACCCAAGTTTCTCCCCATGATCCCTTTCACAGGTCTGAAATGGCAAGCACACCTGTGCTTAGCATAGACTTCAGCACAGTGGGAGCTGCAGAATAGGAGATGCTTTACAGGTGCTCTCTTGAAATTCAGCTGAAATCATTGAAAGTTAGCCCAAGCAATTATGTTGGTCTCTGATGCATCACAGTGGTCTAAAGGGAACAGTCTGATCCATAAATTGCACTGTCGTGCATGGAATCCTCTGTCCTGGGCACTGGCATGATATGAAGGCCACAGCATGGCTGTGTGGATGTATAGGTTCCATTTTTACCTAAAAGAGACGGGTTTCTTCACAGAGAGAAGCATTAAAACAATTACACTGCTGAGTTTGTTTCTATAAATTACAGTGAGCATGCTTGAATATTTTAGATAGATTTGACACACCTTCAAGGTGAATTACCCTCATGGACCTTGTGGATGGTGTCTCTGGAAACCAGGCTTTTATCCTCAGCATGTACAGGAGCACGCTGAGGCTGCTGTCACATGCCATACTTGTTGCCTTCTTCAGTTCCTGCACAGTTGGAGGGAGGTACACCTTTCTGGGTCAAATATAACCTTTGTCCCTGCCTTCTCCAACCAAGCAGAGAGACCTCTGCGAATCATCCTCTTCAGCCTTGCCAGGTTTCAACATATTCTCTCCTGCCTGGTACCCACAAGCTGCTGCTCCAGGCTGCTCCTGACCCTGATGGTGCTCTAGGGTCAGGACTGACCTCTCCCAAAGGGTGGAGGGCACCTTCCTGCCAAATGCTGGTGCCTGTAGCCTGTATACACCACAGAAAAATTTTCCACTGCAACTGCCAGTTTCAGAACTGGGTCTGGCACTTACTGGCTCCAAGCAGCCCTGAGACTTCCTTCAGCCACCACAACATCCATCTGATGTTCAGCAGACCCATTTCTTCACTCTCCCACCCACAGACACTGCAGGGAGACTTCAGTCTGTGACAATTAAGTGCTGACTGGGAAACACCAGTCTCCCCTGAACTACCTAGTAACCGCTCCAGGCAGGCCACAAAAATGACACCAAAAAAATCACCAGATTTCAGCTCAGGGAGCAGACTCAAGCACAGCCTCCAGCCAGCCAGTGTCCTCAGCCTCCCCACTCGGGATTACAGCTCCAGATTATCTCACCTCTGATAATAGCGTGGAAAAATCCCACAGCTGGTTAAGCTCCTGCTGTAGGACAGATTGCTCAGTTCTGAGCTACTCCTGGAGGAACAGTGGGAAAGGGGATTTGGACTGCCATCCCATCACTGATCTTGTGCTTTAATCCACTTCATTACCATCTTCTAATCCTCAAAGTCAGATGCAGCATATGGCTAATGACCCTTTGGCTAAAGGAAATTCCTCGTGTGTGCAGAGGCCAGCAGGAGGGCAGAGATCTGCAAAAAAGCAAAGGCAGTGCCACATCTTGGGGTACCGCATGTTGTGGTCCTGAGCACTGGAGGGTCTGCAGGCTGACACCAGGGCAGGATTTGGCCATTATACAACATCCTCTTTCACTTACCCATGGAATTTCTTGTTTTACATTTCCCATTACAGTTTTTGCCAGTATCGTTTTCATATTCCCTGGAAGAATCAAAACTGACGCTGGGAAATTTTCTTAGCGGATACAGGCCTTCTCAGTGTAACTAATGCACTGATAAATGAGTGACAAATTATTTAATACACTTTTCCAAACATTCCTGGGTTTTGTCACATTATTTAATTAACAAATCGTTGTTGTAAAAGTGGGAAATAACAATAATTAGTTGTAGCTGTTTCATAAAATTGCCTCTAATCACTCCAAAATGCCTACTAAATACAATTCAGGCTGCAGTTTCCGTCTTTGTCTTTCTGTTGGCCGCAGTGTGGCCAATAGCTATTTGTACTGAGCCACACGCCTGGAGAAACCAATACAGAACAAACGGAAGATCTGCCTCTCACCTAGTGCCCAAAGGCACCGTTTGAACTAAGCATAAACCAAACAAAGTCACTGGTATGATTAAAACATATCAATATGAAAACATATCCATGTGTTTATGAACTTATTAAATAGAGCTTGATTTAGGTCATGCGAGAGAATGATTTCCTGAACTAATAAGACCATGCGCAGAACTTTGTACCCTGCAGGTGAAAGCTAACATGTTTTCATGTTACTTACGCGATTAATCTAATGTACTTGGCCCCACTGCAGGGACAGATGTTGATGCATGGGAATGAGTCCAGCAGAGGCCACCAGGCTGGTCAGGGGCTGGAGCACAGGCCGTTTGGTGTAAGCTGAAGGAGCTAGGCTTTTTCAGCCTGGAGAAGAGATGGCTACAGGCCATCACAATGCTATCTGCAGCTCCCTGGTGGGGCTATAGAAGACAGAGACAGTCTTCTCAGAGCTGCACAGCAACAGGATTAAATTCTGACTAAATATGAGGAATTATTGTTTACCACCGTGGTCAAGCCGTGGCACAGGAACCAGAGGGGCCATACATGTCCTCCCTCAGTGATTTGAAAACCCGGCTGAACAAGGAAGGCCTTGAGCACCCTGATTGGACTTTGACTTTGGCCTTGCTTTCAGCAGGGGTAGGGCAAAAGAATTCTGGAGAGCTCTTCCAACCTGACTAATATTATGTATATAGTCCTTACACAATGCTATCTGCTATGGATAGCTTGTATTAACGAAGGAACATAATACTTCTCCATGACCCAGGAGTTTTCCTACAACATTTGCTAAAGGGCCACAGGTAAGTGGTACAAGAAGCTCCCAGCACATTTTTGCAGAATCATCATGGTTGGAAAGGACCTCTGAGATCACTGAGTGCAACCATGCACACACAAAAAACCCCTATGGAGGATGACCAATATTGTGTTCTTAGGGTGCATCAATAAGATTGTGACCAGCAGGTCAAGGAAGGTTATCCTGCCCCTCTGCTCTGCCCTGGTGAGGCCCAATCTGGAGTACTGTGTCCACTTCTAGGCCCCCCAGTTCAGTAAGGACAGGGAATTACTGAAGAGGGTACAGCAGAGGCCTGAAGCATCTCTCTTACAAGGAAAGGCTGAGGGACTTGGGTCTTTATAGTGTGGAGAAGAGAAGGCTGACGGGGGATCTGAACAATGCCTATAAATACTTAACGAGTAGGTGTCACAAGGAAAGGGCCAGCAGTGCCAAGTGAGAGGACAAGAGGTAATAGGCACAAACTTGTACATAAGAAGTTCCATCTAAGCATGAGGAGGAGCTTCTTCACTTTGAGGGTGGCAGAGCACTGGAATAGGCTGCCCAGAGAGGTGGTAGAGTCTCTGTCTCTAGAGGCATTCGAAACCCACCTAGATATGTTCCTGTGCAACCTGCTCTAGAAGGACCTGCTTTGGCAGGGGGGTTGGACTAGATGATCTCCAGAGGTATCTTACAAGTGGACATCATTCTGTGACTCTGTGTACAACAGAAAGAGTAAATTATAATAATTTAAAAAAATAAAAATAAAAAGAAAAAGAAAAAAACCCACATTAAACTGTTCAAATTTGAGAATATCATTAGCTCTCAATTATTTCAAAGCGTGTCCCCTTCTGCAACAGCCCAGGCCCTCTGCCATTACAACCCTTTCCCAGAAGAGCATCAGCATTTGAACCTACAGAAGTTACCAACACCACAGAGAAGCAGCTGCCAAAATAGCAGCCCTTGAACTGCTGTGCTGCAGCCTGGACTAGATGCAAGTCTCAGCATGACCAGCTTTTTTCATACCTTCCCTTCTCAGAGAACCTTTGCCAGCTTGTGTTGTGCTCCAGTTTGTGCCGTGCTCCAGGTCTGGACGATGAGGATGTCAGGTCAGGACTTCACTGCACAAGGTAAGAATTACCCACATGAAAGGAGGAAAAAGCTAGAATGAGCAGCAGAACATTAGGCTGGACAACAGCCCAGCTATTGCTCTTTGAACTGAATGTACTGCAGGGAAGATGGCTCGGAGGTAATGCAGGAGATGTTATCCTGCAGCTGGTCAGAGAAAGAGGAAATCATTGGTTTAATTATTTTTCCTGACACTTCAGTAATCTCATCTGTGTACCACTGAGTGCTTGTTTCATCTTTGCCACAGTCCAAGCAGGAACAACGAGGAGGTGGCTGTGGGGAGGGAGCAGTTGACCTGGGATTGACACCATTCATGACTGTCTGGCAGGAGAAAGTCAACCTGGCAACTTCTGGCTGGGAAACTTTCCTTAGGGAGCTGAGGTCAGGAGAAAATCCTCTAAAGGTAGAAAAAAAATTAAGAAACTCAATAGATTCTTATCTGCAAAGAGACATTATTTATAGCTCAATGCACAGTTAAAATAGAATGAATAAGCGTGTTCTGCCATGAAAGCAAATTGCTTTGAGGTTATATAAACCAGGGGAATAGTTGAGCATGTCTCCAAAGGACAGCAGATGAGGCATTTTCAAGCTACCAGTACTCTAGCAGCACATACGTCACCAGAACAGCACACGGCAGGGGATCGTGGCTGCGTCCCTTGGATTTCAGACAGCTACGCAAGCCACCAAAGAATGTCATTGCCAAGAGATGCTCATAAGCAGAAGATATTTTAATTGACTAACTAGCAGGCCTGGGAAAAGTAATTCAATATGGTTGGGATGAGCAATTGCAACATGCTACTGAGCAGCAAAGAGGAAATGGAAGGCCTCAAGGAAGATCCTTTGATCCCCAGACAGATGCATTGGAGAGCCTGTTTACAGAAGGATAAGCATTCTGGATGCAACTGCAGTACTGAGGTTACGGCAAGGCTGTCTGGAGAGACAGGTTACAGTCTCCCATGAAGCACAGGGATCATCTTGTCACAGTAAGTTGCCAAGACTCATTAATTTATCATAGGAACATGCCTTCAGTGCTCACTCCCCTCAGTTCTGTTTCGTAAGGTTGACAGACCTACCTACAGACCACAAAGCTTTCTTGCCAAGAGGGTAATTAACCTTCAATGTTTACATCTCCCCCCTCTTGGTAAGTAATACACCAAGCTGGTGCCTTTTTTAGGAGGACTGGCTGTAAGGGAGCTCTTGATCAGAGGTCAGAAGAACTGGAATAACAAGTTCTCTGAGCTCTATCTGGAGCATTAGGTAACTGAGGAAGAATTTTCTTGAGTAAATGGTCAAAGACTTGGATTTAGGGCCTTTGGACCAGGACCAGGTCTGTGACTGAGATCCCCATCAGCCTGTAACTCCACAGCCATTTGGGCAAGATCTGGGACCTGCTTCATGCAAGCTTAGGACAGAGTGAGCTGAGACTCTGCCAGCTTGAAGGAGCTAAAGGTGCAGAAGTTTATACACAGATAATGACATACATGAGGAAGAAATTACTCCAAAGTGGTTTTTAAGTTAGATAAACACTTCAAGAGTGTGTCTCCCTGCACAAACCCCATATGGAAGGAAGTAAGCAGCAGTGCAAAGCATCTGTTCCTGGAGACACCAGTCCATCACTGCCACAGTAACCTGAAGGCATCTTTCTGCCTACTAACTGCCCCAAGAAACACCAGCGTACCACATACCCAAAATTTCCTTTCCATGCGAAACCATGGGACAAGGCAATACAGAAGTTAGTAAAGCATCAAACAAAAACATGTTTCCAGATCTCACCTTGTCACAGCCAACAAACTAGCAAAAATTCATATAAGAAACAATGTTTGGAAAAGACAAATGAAGGTCATTGCTTTCATTTATGGGAAGAAAACCAGAAACCTATGGGATTTAGCATAAATGATGGTTTGGTTTTTAAGCAAGCTCTTGTAAATAAAGCAGTAACAAGGGATTTTCTTTCTGAGGGATAGGGTGCAATAGGTTAAGAATGAAAATCCCTTGCTATCCCTCATGGGAAAGAGAGAGAATAGCATGAGACACAGGATGCATCATGGTTGAACACTTGGTTGGAATAGGAGGAACTGGACAGAAAGAGTTTTTACAGCTAAAGGACTATTAGCATCATAACCACTGAACACTTCTTCCTTCATTAACATCAAAAGAAGGGGGAACAGTTTCATTTATTCTGCAGAGTTGAGCTTTAATGAGACCACTGGCTGATTCTTTGCAGCTGGACATGGATAAAGCACCATTGGTGCTGACAGAAAGGAGTATGCTGCTGAATTACAAGATTTTGCTATGTCACAGAGGCTGAGGTAGAGAGCAGGAGGACCTCTACCATCTCTAAACTATTGCACTAGCAAAGTAATATCATTATTTACTCAGTGTGTTTAGTACACATATGACAACTGCTACGTTGTATGTGATTATATGACCCCCTGCATCCCCAGGCTTGGGTACTGTGCCCCGTTAGCAGCAAGACAAAAATTCTTGTCTCGGGAGAGCTGGATGCACTGATGGCTGCAAAAGGTTTTGTGTGTCTCTTTTTCTGATCTTGAAACAAGTTATGCTGCACTTTCCTAGTGCTGTCAGTGAAGGCTGTTTGTGTGTGCTTGCATAGCAAAGAAATAGTTCTTCCATTTGTTCATATTTTGCATCATTCTGCCATCCTTCTCTTCATACATTTGAAAGCAGCCTGTGGAGAATACTAATATTGGAAAGCTAGCGTTAAACCACTGCCAGAGAGAATGTCAACAGAAGGTATATGCATCACTTACATCCAATCATACGCTGCCTGCTCAGCATTCGGCTGATGCTGTTTGGGATGCTGCCACTGACAGCAATGGGAGTTCAGGCTGCCTCTTGGTTTGCCTTCCTTCTTAGTCACTGGCTTGACTGCTGTTCCCAAGTCCCTGGGTGTCCCACTTTCTCTGAAGAAGGGAAAGTCTGTCATTAGAGACTCAGTAGGACAATTTTCCCAAAGGGGGATGGGTGCTGGGCATGTAAATAAAACTCCCAAATGGTACAAGTGAAGGAGAGTTCATCTGAGTTAACCACCGACAATGAAGTCATTTTACTGTCTCTGACTATTATATCAGTCACCAAACCCAGGCTCTCTGAATATGCTGCACCATTTGGATTTCCACACTGGCTATTTTCTTCAGCTCTTTTCTCTGCTAAATCTTCATGATCTAGCCTCAAGCACAAACAGCAAGTGAAAAGGAAGAAAAGGAGAATAAACTGGAAAAGCACAGGGAGAGGGCCAGGGGACTGTCAATCGGAAAACATGTTCTTTCCATTGGACTGACACATTACAGGCACAGATCCCACATTCATTGGTGTAAGTGAAACCATCTGTGCCACAGATCTGCTACGGCGTTTGGCCAGGGGGCCATGACTGGCCATCCTCAGCGATGCCCCCAGGGCGTGTGCTACAGCTAAGCCATAAAGAGAACAGGTCAAAAAGAGTTTAAAGCAGTAAGTTTCCAAACGTTCCTTATTCTTCATGGGCTTTCAATGAAATTAACATTTTCTTCTCTGAATGAAAAATAGGCAGGAAGCAACACACTACGCAAACAATTTTTGTTTGCAAATTCACAGTATGTTTAAACTTACAGGGCTGCACGTCAGCTGGTAAAAATCTGGAAAACCCTCCTAGGCTGAGTGGATGTCTGCCAGCTGGAGACAGGCTTCCTTCCACTGATACCTGATTTTTTCATATCTACCGGTTGATCAGCGGAGAGCACACAATTAGAGCCCAGAGCATGGCAAAGAATCGAATAAAATTGTACCAAACATTAAATTACAGCAAGAGAATGAACGTTTCTGAGTGTGAACATAGTGATGGATGAATGGGTGGATACCGGGATTTTATTTCTTTAAATACAAAAGTCTGAGGAATTTTTTTTCAGTTCCCAAACTATTTTTTTTTTTTGCTAAGAGCCAGTTAAATAAACCTGTGCGACTGATAAAATGAGTTCGTATAATCATTTCTGGATTTCTTTTTTTTTTTTTTTTTTTGAGGAATATATAGTTATAGAAGTAGTTAAAAACTTATTTAAACATTCTGCTGCAAAGAAAACAAGTTTTAAAACCAGTAGGATGAGCCTTGTCATCCTCAAGCACCTCTCAAGAGAGTGACAGAGCATCTAGGTCCATCTACATGCCTCTCTAGCAACTGTGAAGAAAAGCTAATACAAGGCAAATTATAAACAGACATAATTTTGAAAGGTATAAATTTTTTTTGTAAAGTGTTTGAATGAAGTTTAGATAAAGACACTATCAAGGAAATATTGTGGGATTGGTTGTTTTTTTCCCAAGTCACAGGCAGGTGAGTGCTGATAAATTGTGAAAAAAACAAACTTTCGGCTCCATATGAAAAGTTTGTTTTCTAAATCTCAGTTATAAATCACGAATTAAATTATTCACCTCATTCTTCCTTCTGTTTGTGTTGTAAGAAAAATGACTGTAGACTCAGAAAACATTGATAAGGCTATAAAGATAATTTAGACAAACAAGGAAGGAAATAAGATGTTTATATTTTCAAAATACTGCCTCTGTGATATGTACCGGTGCATTTAGAAGTCACAGATCCTGAGGTTGGACTGTCATCGGTGAGAAACACATTGAAATTTCATCTGCCCCTGGCGTGGCTGAGGAGTTTGGTCCAAGCTCTCCAGAGCCTGAGGGCAGCAGCAGCGGCTGCTCAGCAGCGAGCAGAGCTGGACCAGCTGCGCTTCAGCAGTGAGGTTCAGATATCTGATATTGCAGCCACAGCAGGCACTACAAAGTCAGTTTTTCCTTCACTGCATCCTTGCCTGAGGATATGAGGCTGTACCTGCAACTATCTCTGTTCATGGCAAGAGTGCAAAAATAAAACTCCACAGAAGCAGGACTAAATCCATGCTTGCATCTGATCCTTTTAGTGTCTTTTTCCAAGTTAAAAACCAGGGTTTCCCAGTGTGACAGTTGAATGTTTTTTTCAGAGTAACCTGACCATTTTGAAGCTGCTTGGGTTTTTGTCCAAGGTGAGTAAGAGAGTCAACCTCGGGGCTGTGCAGCATTATGCACCAGAGAAGGGATGGAGCAGCAGTTGAACAGCACCAAAGCGTCTGTGCACCCTCACGCTGGAGACGGTTACTGAATGTATTTGCAGTCTGGCAAACACTGAGCTCAGGAGACGATCTCTTGCTGTTCCCCAGCACAGGAATCTCAATCCATCTATCCAGACATTCCTCTATCTATAGTCAAGCAGGCAGCCAGCTCTGTCACTTGTATCTTAAAACCACCTCTCAAGTCTCTTAGTGACACTTTAAACCTGCTATTGTTCTACCTCTCTCCTAAGCCACAAAAATTCAATGCTTCCTCTTGAATGTGCTTGTCTTTTCTTGACCACGGTTTCCTCATCATCACAAAGCAGAAATAAATCATCTAATTAACACACACTCAGTAAGTAACCCTGGAAGAGCTGAAAAACAACTTAGAGGCACAGAAAACAGTCCTGTCCCTGAGAAGGCGGCTGCCCTACTTTTATAGAGCTAGATTGCTTCATAAAACACCCCCTGAGCCTGGGGGATATTTAAACACCAATGTCAGGCTTTTCCAATTTTCTGGCCCAGTTTTAGTGATTTATTCCAATACGTACTATTACATAAAACCTACTGGTGAGTTCTGCGTGGAAATGTCTGTCTAATGGCCACTTTGGCTTTCTTCCTTGATTACTCCGACTTAATCTCAACTTTGTGCCTCCTTGACTTCAACTTTGCCTTCAGTGTCATCAGACATTGAGCTCCACAGAGGAGGCTCTGGCATGGCTGTGCCCAGCTAATGCCATGCGGTTGGATCCTAACAGCTTTACTGCAAAGACTTGCAAAAGTCAGTGGTCAGAGGTAAGTACGAGTGAAAGTCTGCCAAAGTCCACAAGAAAATATATAAATTATTCAGGTCTTATCCCTGAGGATACCCAAGTAACATTTAAACAAGACTAAAGCAGCATGTTCTGCAAGAACACCTTAACAGAAAAGGGCAAAAAGGTTATATAAACCAAAGGAACGTTTACATTAGGACACAGACCCAGGAAAAGTACAATAAGCCATTGTTAGTTACAAATCGTCTTGAAAAGTACATGCCAGCCATGGGCACTAATGGCACGGAGGTACTATGGCCTCATTCCCTGGTACAATACCCACAGTATCTCCAAGTCAGCAACATTTGCCTTCAGCCTATTCTTCTAGCCTGACAATTCAAAGAGTGGCTTTCCAAACTGATCCAAATAATTGTGTTATTCTCCGGTAAACTACAATGGGACATTGAATCAGGGAGGCCCCAGCTGCAGCCCAGAAGAAATCCTTTAACCCTGAAATATTGGACTTGCAATAGCTTCGGTGACCTGGTGTGGAGCTAGTGGTAGCGGCTATACCAACGTGACAAACAGATATTGCCCCTGACCTCCCTCTCTCCTTGCCACATGGACACCAAAATGGCAGTAAACGTATCACCAGATCCTGAGCTCTTTGGCCTCAAGAAAAGTAGGCAAAACATGACCATCAGGCAGAACTGCTTTCCTATGACTTGTTACATATTTGGTTGAGACTGGTGACAAGTGAACCTCTGCATCTTTTTCCTTCCAAAATGGCTTTAGAAGGTGGGAAGCTGCAGTGACATATCAGGGTTGTCCCCCAAGCCCCGGAGTGACTTCTGCTCACCAGTCCTGGAGATATTGTGTTGCATTAATAAATCAAGAGATTTCATGGGCTGACACTCCTGCTGCCTGTGACCCTGCAGGGAGCTCAACATTGCCTCCTGTAGGTTATATCCTATAATAGCACTTGACACTGAGGAAAATTCGGTGGAAACAGACTGGGATCACCCTTCCTGACAGCAGCTGCTGCTTCTTCTTCCATGGGACATGCTGCACAGGAAGTGGGAGCTAGGACAGGGGCACCTTTTGGCTAGACAACCGGTTTCCCTTTCTAGCTCACAGCAAGAAAATGCTCTTCTTGAGAACAAACCAACACCCACATACTGGATGTTGCCCTATGGAGGAGATGGACCCTTGAGGTGAATGTCTCCTTGTGCTGGCTGTAAAGATGGAGTCTGTGATCAGTTCGTACAGAGATATTAATGGCTAGATGAGACTAATACTGGCAAAGAGACTCTGAGTAGTAAGGAAGTGGCTGGGAGCTCCAAGAGGAGGCCAGGTCCTCATGGGAGCAGGGGTAATGCTGACACACAGCAGGAAAAGATTTGCCCACATTGCTTGGTAGAGAAGAATATTAATAGGAAGATACATACGCACCACTACAAGTACCGTGTCAGGGAGAAGGGGCATAAAGGATGAGACACAGCATTAAGACAGAAAAATGTTGCCAAGTGAGTTTATTGAACAAGTGTTTCAGGAGCTAAGGAAACAAGACAAACTGAAGCAAAGTTTCTGGGGAAGATCAGCCCAAGCGAAGTCACATGCAAGGGAGCTTGTCTTCCTGGGCTGGACTCCAGCACAGACTTAGCATTCAGTCATACTCATGAGGTTGAGAGTCCTATTGCTTTGCCTGGTGAGAAAAGGAGAGGGAAGGATTAAACACAGAGCATACTGAATGCTGAAGCCCTCTTCTTCACTTCACTGGCCCAAGTGTGTCAGCTTAGTGCTGACTGGCGAAAAAGAATGGTTTCAAAAGCCCAAAGAATCCCTTCCATTATTATCACTAAAGGAAAGATGAAAGGTTTCACACATTTGATACAATCCAATTTGTTTGGTGAAGTACTTTCCACATGCCTTGATGAGCTTGTGGGACAGATAATGTAAAAATGAGTAAAATATCTTGGAAGTTAACAAAGAGGAGGCCACATACAAGTCACAGAAATGGGCCCTTCGTATTTTCCCTTAAAATGCAAAACCCCACCAATCTCCTTGCACAATTCAAACTGCACCAAAGATGTCCAGTACATGCCCATAAGCAGTTAGTAAAAACTACATTATGAAAGCAGCCCTGCATTCATAGTAGGTACAGGAATTGATCATGGAAGGAAGGGGTTTACTCTTGTACTTACACGTAGGCATTGCAGAAAACACATCTGTTGCCATATGTTTTGCCATCAGAACCACAGTGGGGCAAATATTCCATGGTGCAAATAGGAGAGACTTCTTGGAAGCTCTTGCAATGCTCCTGTGCACAGAAGATAGACATGAGTCTCCCTGCCTAAGCACAAACTGTGCCCCCCCCAGCATAAGGAATGACACCTCACTGAGAAATGAAACTGTCATAACATCATCATAATAACCAACTCAGTTTCCTCCTGGTGGCAGATGTGCTCTTGCACTGTTTCTGTTCACTGCCACAACTTTTCCTGCTCTGTTACAGAGCAGTGGTATGCATATTGGTTGTTTTATGACCAGTGTGAAATTCCCAAAGGATCTTCTCAGGTCTGCACATCACCACCACTCCCCCAGTTTGTAACCCAGAGCAGAGGACAGTCCCCCATGAGCACAGCAGACACTGAATCTCAGTCTTTGTTCCCGTCCTTTCCCACTTACCTTTGTGATGTCCTCTTCACAGCGTCCATTCTTTCTCTTGCCAAGATTGGTCCGATGCTCCCTGGAGGATGGAGAAACCATTGTTAGCCATAACCTTCGCTTTTACAATCACAGTGCAAGAACAAACCTCTCTCCCATGACATGCACAGGAGATTTTCAGATAAACTACCTAGTGTTGCCTGCACAGCACTAACAAGAAATTGCTTTTATGAAACAGGCACACGTCTTTTGGAATAATGCTCTGCCCAATTCATGCATCCCACTTTGTGGGGCACTGGAGTTGAATGCCCACATCAAACACCAACCAGGTCAAGCAGGAAAATGGGGGTAGACAGACAGGACCCACCCAGGACAGGGTTTCAGAGAGTGCCCTTACATATTACTTGGCGCTCACAGATCAAACCACCAGCACTGTGAATCCCCCAGGCAGAAGGATGAGTACTTACAGGTTGTGGGCACACAGTGTGCACTCGCTGGCATAAGTGACACCATCAGTACCACAGACAGGATCGTAGATCATCGTGCAGGCCATCAGCTCTCTGCCGTCCTTCAGTGTGGAAGTTCTGTACTGGCTGCAGTCGAGCTGGAGAGCAAAGATGGCAAAAGCTCCAGCACAGGCTCTGCTCTGTGCAGGGGCACCCAGACACAACCCCCCCCTTGCTCATGCCACTGCCTTTTTGGATCTGCCATAGGACGAATTATGGTTATATAATTAACTCATTCTTCATGGAAAACACTAGCAATTTCCTCCTATAGCCTTCTGCTGGAGAAGGCTAAATCAAGGCTTGAAGGTATCCATCACTCATTCAACTTCATATTTATCATGATGCCCCTATACCTCGCTGAGCCTACCAGGATATTACCAAACGCAGCTCAAGAATAATTTGCAAATCAAAATGGCATGATTTATGCACTTCCTGCAAGAGCGCCGACTGTGACCAAGGAGTTTTTCACAGCCCACAAGAATGGAGGGGCGGTGTGCTGACAGGCTTTTTGTTGCAGTGGGATGGCTCCCAGTGTTGAAATCTGCCAGCAGGACTGACAGCAGTTGAGGCTGATTTACACCGGTTGAAGAGCTGCCCTTGCGTTTTAGCACTCCCAGTTTCTCCAGTGCAAGCTGTTCCTCCCTGATTTATGTATCTCACCCGGTGTGAGCACAGAGCATACTCAGGAAACAAAGGAATGACATTTCATAGTTTGTTTGTATAGAAGTGAAATATCTGACTCGGGATGTTGACTCTTTCAAACACATGCTAATGAGATGGCTTTGTTCTTCTATTCCTCAGTGAAAGTAAATAGTTTAGAGCTGGCCAAATACAGTTAATCTGGTACTTTTACAAGATTCATTGTTGGTATACATTAGATTACATTGCATTTACTGAAAAAAAATAACAACACCAAAAACAAAAACAGAGAGGAGTTTGAAATCCCTGGTACTCTGGGTATCAGCATTCAAAACACAGGCAATTTTCTGCATTCTGCAAATCTTTGCAGATCACCCTTTTGTAAAATGCAATCATCCAGAAGGCACCGGATACCCTGGGTCCTCTGTGTCCCCTTCCCATATTGCCAAAACAGACTGCTCAGTTCCTGTGGCTCCTATGATAGACTGCTGTGGGAAAAGGATTTCTTCTTGTAAACCCTTAAATCATTTATGCTACCTGTCTCATAACTCATTCCGCACCTGTCCTCTCCTCTGTCTCTTCCTGACTGCGTGCAGGAAGCACACAATGTTCTCCTGCTGCCAGGAGGGTGATACTCACCCAGAGAAGGAAGGACAGCACAGGCTGTGACCCTCAGGGGAGGCTACACTACCAAACCTCACCCGTGTTTATTCAAGTTATGCAATCAGCACCCGCTCAAGCTCTTATTTTTCTCTAGGTTTCACTTACTTGGGGAACTTCTACACACCGTCCATCATGCTTCTTGGCAACACTGGTTCCAAATTCACTGGAAAAGAAAGCAGGGTTAAAACTGCTCCATGAGTAATGGTGTTGAACTCTCAGGGGGTGACCTCCAGGGCTTACATGTTATGGGCACACAGAGCACAGTCATTGCTGTAGGTGACACCGTCTGTCCCACAGATCTCACGCAGGAAGAAGGGGCAGGCTGCGATGTCTTCACCGGTTTTGGTATTGCTCACGTACGTGCTGCAGTCAACCTGGGGAGATAAAATAACAGTGCTGGGTCAGCTGCTGGGGGATGGAAGTGCCTCATCTGTAGTCTGTCCACTCTGATCCTCCAGATTGTAAAAGATTTCCTTCTGTCAGAGGAAAATCAGAGGGTTTTTAAGTTTAGTCTTCCATTAGAAATGAATTTAGTAATTGTGGTTGGGTTTGGTGTTGTGTGCTAACAGAGGGAAGAAAGGAGCAGCTGGCCAAAAAGATGATTTCCCCAGAGCAGCAGATATGTAAGTTTTAAAACAAGCATTTAACCCAAGGAAACTGATTTAAAGTGTTTGACATTAAGTCCAGCTTGACATAGTTCTTGCTGCTGTTCTGAAAAAGCTGAGACAAAATCTCAGATTTAGTTAACTCTCAGCAGTTTCCATTGCAAAAATATTTACAACGTATAAAACTTAACAGTTTAAATATTTGAGGCTAAATAGACAGACACCTATTGGAAGTCAGTCTAGACTAGCTAAGCATCACTGACACTTCACTGTCATTTTGCATAGTTTCCCCAGTCTCTTATTACCTGTATTTTCCACATGGTCCAAGAGCAAATTAAAACAAAATTGGCATTTTAACAGTGTGTCTTTACTATAGAAAATATATTGCAGTCCCTCAGCACGCATGAAGTTATTTTTGGCGCTTTAGAGCTGCTCTGCATAAGCAGAATAAATGCGCTGAGATATTATCAGCACGTATTGTTACTGTGCTGGATAATAAAGCTATTTTTATAGGCCTATCTGGGACCAGATTATTCCTGGCCGACCAGACCACGAAGATTTTTTAACCTGCCTGTCTAGTGCAATGGAAATCCTCACACTAAATGAATACATGGATATCTAACACAGCCTTCTGTCTTCCTCTCCTACTGTGCTAAAATGGGCTGTATGGTTCTGGGATGCCTCTGATAATTTCTGTTCAGCGATCTGCAGTGCTGGGACATTTTGTTTCTCAAGTCCCAGCATGTCCCCACTCTCTCTTGTCCTCACGTACCGCATTGGCAGTGGTTGCTGAGAGCAGCAAGGGAGAACCAGAGCACCATTCCTGTGCATCACCCTCCTGTGCACCCGGGAGCACAGCAAGTGGTCTGAGCCCAGCCAGACTCATCCTGGAGGCTGGAGAGGAAAGTAGGTGGTGGTTGTTTTAGATCTACTTACATCTACAGCAGTGCTTTCCTCCTTGCATCTTCCCTCATGGCTCTTCTGAACCTGAGTCCCATGTTCTCTGAAAGGGAGAGAGGGAGAGCCTTGGTGTCAGGGAGCTCAGCAGTTAAGCCCTGTGACACCCAGGAGCCGCAGAAAGCAAACCAAACTCATAGCTGATATATATGACAAAGGAGGCATCTGATTGCCTAATGAACCATCTTCTCCTGGTCATTAACAATTGTCATCCTAAAAAGACCTTTCAGGTCTGCTCACTGTGTGCTGTGCAGCAATCCCATCCATGCTTTCCTCTGCCCAAATATCCCTTTGTTGTGTGCTCAGACTTCAAGCTGGTTCTCCCATAGCTCCCCCAGAAGCACAAACAGAGCATCAGGGAACATAAATCAAGGTGGCAGGAGCTTCAGTAGGTTGAAAGAGAAACAGAGACATACAGATATGTTGGTATCAAAAGGAAAGCTGTCTGGAGGGTTAACCGTGGCTAGTCACTCCAAAAGAGAGTCCCGTGTACAGTACTTACGCATTATGGGCACAGATGCCACATTCGTTGTCATAAGTAAATCCGTCTGTGCCACAGACTGGGAGCAGGATCCTCGGACAGCGTACCAGGGCTTTCCCACCCTTAGTCATTCTTGATGGGTATTGACTGCAATTGATCTACAAAGAGCAGGAGTGTCAAACCTAGGGAAGCCCTTGCTCTCTGAGAAAATCCCCAATGTAACCGTCTTTTATGCTGGGATGCTGAGACAACACTAATGCTACGTCTCAGTTCTCTCAAAACCAGGCTGAGCACTGCATAGTTCGTGAGATGTCAGATCACTAGGGTAAGTAGCTCCGTTAACCCTGAATACAAAGTATGCCAAAAAAGCAAAAAAAAAAACCCAAAACAAACAAAACAAAAACCACACCAAAGAGAAAAACATATTCCCTTTTTCATTCTGCTGTATAGATATAATTTAAATACCAAAATAGTGAAGGAATTGTACTTCGTTGGCAATGTCTTTGAAAAGCATCCTCAAAGGAAGATCTAACCCCAAACTGACCAACTTCCAAATTTTTGTTTTGGCAGATCCTGGATCCCAGCTCTGGAACTTCTCAGCTGATACTCTCAGATCAAAATTTCTGGTGTGATCCTTATACCAGGATATATCCCCACCCCAAAGGCTGCTGTAGATATGACTTCATAAGGAAAACTCTGTGCCTAGCTCCCATGGAGTCCTTTTGCCAGGGCTGTGCAGGCAAGGAGAGCCCAGAGGACACCAGCCTCAGGATGAGTGGGATTTGGAGGCATCCTCAGCACAAGAGGCTGACAAAACTTAATAGATGCATGGAGAAAGCCAGGCTTCAGGCCAGCTCGCTTTCAGAAAAGATGTAGCCTCGTGGAACTTTTCAGTTGATATAGCTAAGGGGAAAAATATGTCTTATATTGCATACTTACCTCAGAAGTCTCCTGTCTGCATTTTCCATTATGCTTTTTGCTAACATGGGCCCTGTGTTCTCTGGAAGAGGGAAACAATAAAGTTGAGGAACTAAATACTTAACCTCTTGGTCACAGTCACATGCAAAATGAAGCAAACCATGGCTTCAGACTCTGTAAGAGTGTATCTGAATAGCCACATTACTTTAGTCATTAACAAGCTCATCACATACTCTCCTAACATGCAATTTAAAGCAATATTCTGAATTATTCCTTCCTCTGCTCAGTCACTGCCCAGCCCACAGGCTAATTCAAGGAGCTGCTATCTGACTCTTCACGGTTTCCCCTTGTGAGCAAAAGAAGGTATCAGAAGGAAACTCAAGGCAAATCCAAAACCAATCCAGTTGCTAAGAGACTTGAAAAAACAGGGATAAGCAGAAACACAAAAGGATAGTTCTTGGGACTGCACTTACCCGTTGTGGGCACAGATCTCACATTCGTTGTCATACGTATTGCCGTCTGTGCCACAAACTGGATTCAGGATCCTTGGGCAGGATACTAATGCTTTGCCATCCTTAGTGACTGTTGTTGGGTACCTATTGCAGTCAAGCTGTCAAAATAAGGAGAATTAGCTCTGGTGGAGCCCTCTCTATGCAAAAACAGTTGATGCAAAACCTTTTCATTCTGTATCCCAGCCTCCATTGTTCCTGCAACAGGACAAAGCCCTGATACACTGAAGCTAAATCTTCAATCAGAAATGAGCTTTCTGAACACTATCCCTAGTTTTCTAGAAGTCAAGAAAAAGAACTACCTTGGAGAAGGGATCCTTCAGGCAGAAGAACACATACAAAATTTTAGATCATATTCTCATTAAAAAAAAATAAAAAATTTAGTGGGAAGTATTTTTCACTGGCTGGAAATCTGACTGATACTAGTTTGGTTTGTGTTAGTTCCATCCCCACTTCTCCAGCTCTGTGATTACTTATTACTTCAGATTCCCTGTAGTCAAGCGCAGGGTTGGAAAGGGTAGAGAAAAAATGGTAATCTATCAGTTGGAGAACGGACTTTATACATACTAGACTTTTGGTGCTGAAACATAGAAGATTCTCTTCCTGAGGCACTAGATTGTTGGTACTGTACGATAACACAGATTGTACAATAATACAATAAACCACAGAAACATGTATGCCTCGCTCTCTTATGGGTCTCACTATGTCTGTGAAACCATCCCTGATGGAAACATTTGTGATCTCCCAAGAGAAAACTGCCAGCCAGCATAAAACTTTGGCAAATGAAATCCTGGGCATCCCATTGGGCACAAAACCAGCTTAGTATGTAGGGAACTGAGTTCTGCAGCTTCTCATTTCACACTCATCTCCCTTCTCCTTTGTTGGTCTGGTGTGGTATGCGTGGGGTGACCCTCTCTCTGGAGCAGGGAGGATGCAAAGTCCACCCTCATTGTGCAGAAAGGCAAGGCATGGACCTGACCCCTTGTAAGATTTGTCATACAGTCCTCTTGCAGTTTCCTAGGGAAATTTGTGGGGTTCTTGGGATTCTCTCTATTAACATCTCTAAGAGATGGATTTCTGACTTCTACTGCACTTACAGTGACGATCTGCCTGCATTCTCCATCATGTATTTTGCTGACATTGCTGTGATGTTCTCTGAAAGAAAGAAATGTTTTGGTTAGGAAGCCTTGGGAATAACTTTTCCCATTACAGACTAGGCATTGGGACAAGACAACAAGGTCCCACCTGCTTTGTGGAACACTACAACTGCTTGACTTGTTTGAACGCACCCCAAGGACGGTAGCAGGAGATGCACAGTATTTCCATAACACATAGTATCTAAGTGTTAGGAGTAATTAGATGTTAGAAGTAACGCTTTGATTTTTTTCATGGCTCTGCTGTGGGTTGTCCTCTTGTTCTTTTGTGATTGCCCTCACAAGCACCAATAGAAAATGGGCAAGAAAACTCAGGTTGGCTGGAGAATTACAAGCAACCAGCTCCAAAGTGACCTACAGAGACATCTGACCTAAGGAAGATCTTTTAGAGAAGTGCTTCTGAGAGCCTTAACTATCACTAATTATCCAGAAGGATGTTCTATGCACAAGACTTACGCATTATAGGCACAGATCCCACATTCGTTGTCATAAGTGAGGCTATCTGAGCCACAGACTGGTTTCAATATCCTTGGGCAAGCTACCATGACATGACCATCTTTTTCAGCTCTTCGGTACATACTGCAATCGATCTGTAAAAATAGCAGGAATAGAGAAAAAACAAAACAAAACAAACACAAAACCAAACCTCAACACATTTTCAATATAAAGATACAACACTACTACATATTCTCCTTACTGTCCTCCAGCCTTTGGGGACAAATCCAGCATGAAACTAATCCCACTATCAAAAATGGAAGCCAGAGTCAGTTCTCTGGGAATTCTCTCCCAAATAGTCTAACAAGAAGGATTGTGATTTTGATTTTGTGAAGGCCTTCACAAGATCCCATTGGAGCTACCCAGGTGGTGACATCCAACCTTCAGCCAATGTGACTTTTTCATTGAACCCCCAATTATAGCGGCTAGATTTGAATTAAAAAGCACGGAGACATGGTACCAGACAGCCTATCAAAAACCCTCTCAACTTTAGCTATCATCAGAACTTAATTCCCTTTGTGCTGTGCAGTTCTGCTTTCTTCTTGTGTGGTGTTTGAACTGTCCCCTATTACAACCAGCTGAAGTCTTCCACAAACTTTGTCTTACCGATAGAGGTTTCGGATCGCATTCTCCATCATGTGCCTTCTCCACACTGGACCTGTGCTCCCTAGAAGGAGGCAGACCAGTGTCAAGGATTGCAGAGAGTGGCATCACCTCAAGGCTGGCAGTGTTGGCACCCAGCCGCTAACTCATGTGCTCCTCTGCCCAGTCCATCTTTGGAGGATGAAGCTGTCACCCTTACCTGGAACCCCCTTGCCCTGCAGCTTCTGCTGGGTTTCCAACAATACTCACGTGTTGTGGAGGCAGATCCCGCACTCGTTGCTGTACGTGTTGCCGTCGGTGCCGCAGACTGGCTTCAGGTTCCTTGGACAAGCTACCCAGGCCGTGCCACCCTTGCTGATGCCACTGGAATACAGGCTGCAATCAACCTGTGAAAGCAGCACAGATTCAGACCCAACACTGGCTCCATCATGGGAAGAAATCCCCTGTGCAGCCTCCTGCCACTGCAGCCACAGCGCCTGCAGCTCCTGCCGGGAGGTAAATTGGGAGTATTATTTTGAATCCGCTCAGGCTGGCAGGAGGAGTGAATCTTCTCTACACAAGTTTCTGATTATGCTTTCCTGCCAGGGTCCGGGGGAGGCACAGCACAGAAGAAGGACTACTGTGGGTGAGACGGTGCCTAATGAAGGCATCTGGTAATTGGGAGCCCGGTTGTACACCGGAGCCCCTCAGCTCAAAATCTGATCGCTTCGAATCGTGCTGCAGTCTCTGGTGAGTTACAGGAGTCTTGTAACTGCGTGGGAAGAACCTGCAGACAAATTCATCACGCAGACCCTGCTGTTTTCCTCTCTATGACGTAGGTATAGAAAACCCATGCAAGGAACACACTTCTGCAGGTCTTACAGTACAGAAAAAAATTACCAGAATCACAGGCTTTGATGCTTTCAAAGCATATAATCTTAAAACAGTATTCCTTAGAAGGAGATAATCTACTGCCTTTGGCTTGGAGTAACTAAATTGTGTCTAAGAGTTAATATAATAGGATTATAAAATTACTTCTTGCTTTCTTTGTTTTATTTAATGAACTGAAAACATTGTAAAAAACAGGGGATCTTTTACTTTCTCATGACATTAGCAGTATCATTCAATCATGCACTGGAAAATATTATTTGAACAGCCAAGCTTTCATTAGATTTAATCCACTTGCTCATCAGGTAATTACATACTGCTTCTACTTTACCAGAAACCTGGAATAGAACAGAATAAATAGATCTGTAGCTCACCTCAATTCCAAAGGCAATACCTGAAAGAAAAAAAATGGAGACAAAATTTAAAAAAAAAAATCAAACTATTGATATACAGAGAAGGTATTTGCAAATATTTTCATGAAATTGTTAAATTCAGTAACTGTTGTTGACTACTTTCTTTGGTTTTGGAAAATACAGAGTTTTACATTAGGCCAGTAAATGGTCATAGGATGTATTAAATGGTACTAAGCAAAATTTCACTGTACTTTTGAGGGCAGATAAAATAGGGGAGAGCAGATATATTAATCCATCCTTAAGATGTTGCAGGAAAGAGATACAGGTACTTTTGATTCAGTACTCTTAAACTTTAATCTCTTTTAAGAGACTTTATATTTGACTTTGAAATTTTGGACATCTGTATTTAAGATGACTGTGGACCACTGGCCTTGTCCATCCCCAAACATATCCTTCTCAGTTACCAGGAGCAGCACAGTAAACTTACAGAGCATATCTAGAGGTTAAAGTTTGCATTTATATTGCTCACATGGATAATGATGCCATTTCTAACAGTTTTACTTTTTCACTCCTGCTCCTTCAGCAATTTACTCCTACAAACCAAGAAGATGAAAACAATTGCCTATATGAGGTAGGCTGCAACCTCAGTCTTGAGTTCTACTTTTGGCTATACTCTCTCAGCAAGAATATTTCTTCACATTACAAGGCCCAAATACTTTTATTAAAATGAAAATTCAACTCTGATACAGCTAGATAGATCTCTGCGATATCCCGTGAAATACTCACCTAAGGAGCAGCAAAGGGCTAGAGCAGCCTTCACGAAAAGCCCTGTTATCTTCATGGCAGACAGAAGGACTGCTCCAGTGCAGCCTGCTAGCTCTCTGTGAGGGAGAGGAAGATCACAGGTAAAAGCAGGAATATATAGCACATGACGATACCAAGTGGTCCCACCTTATTGGGTCATGTTCCAAGTCTGTCATCAACATTCAAAGCCAAAAATATATTTACCCAGCCCTAGATGTCTAGCTAATGATTGACACAGGCATCTATGCCAGGAAGGGGCCTTTTGTGTTACTCGAGGGGAGTGGGGAGTGTGCCAGGACCCCTCTCCTCCCAGATGGATCTATTCCAACCCTAGGCTGCCCCTTGCACAGCTGTGGCATGTTGCAGGCATACATCTACCCTGAGACTGGCTAAAGGCAATTAGGTCTTTCTCCTCCTCTATAGTTTTCAACTGAGCTGCCAGCTGACAACCAAAAACCTCATTATTTAACCTCAGAGCATGATTTTGTACTCTTCACTGCTGTATTTCATCCCAGTTTGAGCCCAGGCAATTTCAGCCCAGAACCCTGTGCTCTGTGGGAGAAATCCTGCTCTTCTCCCGTTTTAAAAAATTCAACAGTGCTCTGCTCCATGTGCCATTTTTTTTCTGTACCACAGCAAGGAGCAAAAAATATTAAGTGTGGTCCTAAAATCCTTCTTTTTTTGCTGTTCACTGGTAACTGCCATGGTACTCTGCTCACCTGCTATCTACCTTCTCCACGGCCAGTTCCCTGACCCATCTTGCCAAGCCTAAGTGACACTATCCCACAGGGCAGCAGGCCAATTGCTTTTGATGTCTGCATAGACTAGATGTACTCTATTTCCTTTACCTAGGAAGTCAGCCAACATTACAAAGATTGACATTAGCCCATGCATGGTTTCCTCCCTGAAAATCAAATACATGCATTATCCCTTTACACTTTTTATCTTCAGTTTTCTTCAAAATTTCTCCCACTGTTTGCCCACTATTAAGGTAACAGAACTTGGATTGTCCTGAACCCCCTTTTTGTCCTTTATTTAAGGAGAGTTTGGGCTATTCTTTGGATTGGTCCCAACCTTCACAATCGGGGATATAAATTTTCCAAATTTCTCACTAACTTTTAATCTTTCAACTTCTGTACTTGGCAATCAAAATTCTTACTTGCAGATCTATTTTTTTAACGTAATTTAAACAGAGTGAGCTTATGTTGAATCATCCCAGTTTTATTTTCTAGGAGAAGGACATCTCCAACTTTTTTCTCACTTGAAAAGCAAATGCACACCACCACGATTTTTGGGATTACCTGATGGAAAATTCTATTTGCTTTCATATCCAGGAGCTCTGTTAATATTAGTAGTTTTCAGGATGCATCTGTAAAGCTAAAGTCTCCCCAAATGCTAGCATTTCCAGGAACATTAATTTCTAGTGACACCAGAGAGAACTCTATTCATGTGTCTTTTTTCCATTCCTTCCCCCTGATATCCACCCCCAGTGTCCTCCCTGTCCCTTATCTCAGTTTCACCAAGTGTCAAGGACTTCAGACCTTTGAACAAATGCAGGCCTTGACTACAAGGACCTCTGTTCATCCTGATTACAATATCCATCTCCCAGGGCTTATTCCATCAATTAATGCTTCCTGGCAGAGGAAAATGTATCTTGACAACTTAATTGCTAGACTCTGTAAAGCTGTCATGGTCAAGCAAATTCCTGCCAATGTCCACAGAGATGACACCTGAACCTTATCGGAAAGGAGATATTATTTGCAAACCAAATCTGCAGTTAAAATAGATTGACTCAGCATGTTCTGTCAAGATCACAGCAATTCTCTTCCAACTAAGTTATTAAATTTGGGAAATAGTTTGCAATAGGAGTCAGATTAAAGGGAGAGAACAGCAAACACCTGTCAAGGAACAAGGAACTGAGATTTAAGAAACATTGCCACAGCTATAGCACCTCTGCTGTTCCCTGTGTCAGCTGGGGCACACAGTCCTCAGCTTTGGGCTACTACCCTGTGCACAAGGAAGATCTGTGCTGTAACCCTACAACCGAGCCATCTGCTTCGCAGAGAGCAATTCAGCAAAGCTTTTTCCAGCAGCCATTTGTCCAGCAGGACAGAGCCTTTCATGACCAGAGCAGGAGGTGCAGCACATCTCACCTGGGCTGCCCAGGGAGACCTTTGGTTGTCCTCATGCGTTTCCACCCTTGCATTTGTGCAACCCCCACTTACAGTCATGCTGTGTTGACATCCATTGTTTATTTTCCCTTTGCCGGGAATACCAGGAGAGGGAGAATCTGCAGAACACACCTGGCTGAGCAGCCCTGGACAGGGGCAGTGTCCTCCTTTCCCTCTGCAGTAAGGGACCTCTAGTCCCAGCTGTGAATCGCCTGCCACCATTTCTGCAGAATCTCATCGACACAGATAATAGAAGGCAATAAAACCAACTTATCTGTTTTTCAGAAATATAAGTAGAAATTGTCTATCCTTCCCATCCATGAACCTATACCATTTGGAACTTTCAATCTGAAGGTGAATTGTGAATTCTCACACCTGGATTTGTAATTTGCAAGTAGTTGCATTTACATCTTACTGTTTTCAGTGAACAGCTTGAGCAGAGTCACTCATACCTTCATGCAGGGGAAAGCATTGAAGGTTCTTGCGTTGTAGCCCCAGTGGGAGGGCTGGGTGGCAGGAGTTCCTGCAGCAGACTGGAGTGGGGACATCCCAAAGAAATGGCCTGGACAAGAGCTCTCTGCAGTAGGGAGGCCCCCACAAGAAAGGACAGATGTGCTAACAGATGCCAAATTGGAGTCCTAAAGAGAAGAGAGAGAAAAACCCCATTCATCAGTCCCCAGGATGAAAGTAAACTGGTCACAGAGCAGAAGTTATGATCATCAAGGCAAATGGTATCCATATGCAGCAGTTGTTTGGTGGGATTAAGTGTCCCAGGGATGCAAGGAAGAGACAGAAAAGAGAGCTCTGCAGCAGACCCAGGGAGGCTTCACAGCACAGTTCTTGAAGAAGGAAACACCCCTGACCTGCAGGATTTCTGGCACTGTGTCAGCCTGCTCTAGAGGTGCCGCAGCCAGAGCACACCATGCTGCCATGCAGGGACTGTCCCTCCATGGTGGCTGCAAGAGCAGCTGCAAGGTGTTGGGCACAGTTACGAGGCTCCAGGCGGACAGACTGCAGCGGATTGAGAAACACCATGGTGAGCTCAAGGTCTGCTGAGTCAACTGCCAGAATCAACAGTCCTCACTACATACCAAGAGCACCATTTGCACACCCTGAAGAATTGCATAAGCACTAGGCACCTTTTATAAAAAAGAACAAGAGACTCAAGACCTCTGCAGGGAGTAGTTTAGCTCAAAACCCAACCACTTTGAGAGGCCTGGAGACCAAAGCCACCGATTCATAATGGCAGTTCTGCAAAACCTCAGAAACTGCTGTGAACAACACAGGGTCTGTGGATCTTGGCAAGAGACACCCCCAATAAAGTGTAATTTACAGCAAACTGAAGACTCCCCAGAGTGTTGGTACCTTTCCAGGTTGGTAGAGGACTATTTTAGCCTTGTTACTGTGTTAGAGGGCAACACAAAGGGTAACCAAGAGCAAATGTAGAAGAAAGGGTAATAAATTCACAATACCTCTTGAGCCTTTGCTGCCTTCTCCCCAGGAACCTGATAGAAATAACAGGTGGCATTGCTTAGGTGGAGCCCGGCTGGAGTTGCTCAGGACAGGTGTCATTGGCGAGCCCTTGGAGTGATCTGCAGAAAGGGGTGGAAAGCAAGAAAGGACAGAGACAGGCAGGCCGCCGAGAGCAGAAAGGAGTTTGCATTGCTGCCTCAGCTAGGGCTCTTAATGAGAGCACAGTCAGTTTTAGCAAGTCACTGTCCTACGCCTTCTCGGCAGACAGGTTTGGAATCTGTTTAACAATCCCTTATCACCAGCTGCGATTTGTGTGGATGATAATTTGTGCTGGCAGCAGGAAAACTCAGAAGGTGCTCAGATACTGACAGAAGAGGATACTAAGGGCACCATCTTCATCAGTTCATTGCTTTTGAAGCACAGTTAATGCAGGTTTTATGGGTGATTATTTCAAAACCTAAATACTTGAAATCACTACAAATCATAATAGCTTTCGAGTGCACTGATTTCCATTTGCAAGAATTTATTTTAAGCCACAAATTGTGCACTGCTTTTATGAAATCACGTAGATGTCCCTGAACATGATTTTAGCTGGAATCAGCAAGCAGACATCATCAGAGAACATTTTTACTGTCTGATATTCATCATTCTCTGGCTGCATAAATAACATTCAAGAATTTACTTGTTTCAAAGGCAGACAAACCTTGCATCCCCCAGAGCAGCCAACCAGGACCAAACTGGTGACTTCTACCTTGCATGACTGTACTTGGTGAGGGGGGTTTCCACATAGAAATAGACAGTAATAATTTATTTCTGAATCACAGTGTTTGCTCACATTAAAAATCAGCATAAAAAAGTATTAACAGCTACTTATGTCAGAGTCTGCTGATAATAAAATGAGATTTTAATATTATCAGCAGGGGGAAAAAAAAAAAAACCAAAACACCATGATGCGTGCGTAAGCATTTTGAGAGTTTAAAGTCAATTCTCATTAACTGCAGTAGAAAAAACGGATTTGATAAGTTAATTGAAAAAAAAATCTATGTCTTTGGTGGGAGTGAAGTTAATTGGTATTAGGTAAAATCCTGCCAAAATCTGAACGAAAATTTCTTCAGCCTTATCTGCAACAGAAAGTGTTTACAGATCAGGTCACAGCTAAAATGGACTCAAACACTGTGCGTTCACTCAAGGTCTTCTGGAAATGTCCTGCAATAACGTTTATACAAATAAAGAACATATTTGCTTTAAGTAACAGCTATAAAAGAAAGTACAGGAAGTGCGTGCAAACTGCCAGCAAACTTCTGTTAACCCACCATCACAGCCTCCTGCTTTGCAAATCCCACCCCGTTCTCAGATAACTTGTCCCCAAGGAGCCAGGGAGCTCTTAGCTCCAAGACTCGCCTTCATCTTAAAATAATTTCAGACTATAGATGAATTGGACCGTCTGTAAATCAGCCACATCTCAAAACAATGATGTTTTCCCTTAAATAGCTTAAGCCATTCAACAACATGGAACTTCTCACTTCTCCATCTCCCCCTGCACCAGGACCCTGAACAGAGGACCCCTTCCTGCACGAGATGGCTCCTGAGACGGGAACTGTCTGAGCCCTTGTGCCCACAGAGCCTTGCCTGGGGAAGGAAAAAACGGCCAAGGCACAAAGGTAACCCTTGGACATGGTGACGAGTCCATGAGCCACCAAGTTGACTGAGCTTTCTGCTTGGCCAGCATTAAATCAAGGGTGCCTTCAGTGCTTCTGCCATCTGAGAGGAAGAAATACCGTTGACCAAATTCACACCTTCAGATCCCAGAGACCTTCCCAGCTGCATCCCCAGCTCCAGCTGTGGTGGGGCAGGCCTGTGCACACCATCTAATATGGCCAATCAAGGCATATCAACTTCCCACAGCTGCTCAAAGTGGTCTGGATTTCCCAGTGCCTCAGATGAGGGGGCTGCAAGAGGACACTTACTGCAACAGCTAATTTTCCAGCCCAATACATCGGGTGCTTTAAAATCAGTTTTCCTCTGTGGGTTTCTAAATGTAAACCAATTAAATCTCAAAACAACCCTCTGAGGTAGGTAGTGTATCCTTTAATGTCTGTTTTACAGGCAAGAGAAAAGGGCTGAAAGGATGGTGAAGTGATTGACCCAAGACCCCACAATGAGTCAGAAAGAACCTGACTCCCTGGTCCCTCCTCACAAAACCCTGGACCACGCTGCTCTTCCTTGGGTCCAACATCTTCACCAGATATTTACAGCAGCTGGTGCACCCCAGAGGCATCTGTGCTTGCTTATTGCTTAAAGGGAATGCAGCATAAAGCCAGAGTGGGGGCTTCCTTGTCCCTCCCACAAGGCTTAGTGAAGAAAAGTGACATGAAGCTGCTGAGTTATCTTTATTGTAGAAGCACATGAAGACACAGCAAGGTGGCAGAGACCGCAACGATGCGCGTGGGCAGACTTGGGAAGACACCGCTCGGTTCCCACAGCCCTTTGCCCTCCACCTGAGCAAGGACGGGCCCCGTTCACTGCAGAAGGGGATGAAGGCAGCTCTGGCAGTCCTGGGGACTCGGCAGCTCCCTTGATGCTTGACATCAACTCTTCCTTTACTTGCCCTAGGGAGACAGGAGGACTTTATTGCTACAGACTCAGAAAGCAAAGGGACATGAAAGGACCACAAGGGAACATCAAAGCTGTGATTCTCCCAATGCTGTAAGGGCTCTGGACCACCCCTACCTCCACACGATTGAGGACAGCAGCATGCAACTCTGCCAGCATGCTCCCTGCTCCACAGGGACAGCTTGGCTGAAAAACCAGACCTGGGGCAAAACAAATGGCCAGAGCCTACCACTGCAGGCACTAGAAAGTCTGCACATTCCCACAGGCTCAGCTCCACCATCCCCTGGATGCAGGGAAAGGGAAAAACATACCACAGAGCCCTCTGCCCCAGTCCTGCAGCCCACCCAGACACTCCAGCCCTTGGGAAATGCAACCTCCAGAGGACAGACAGAGCAGGAGGGGGTAAATCATTGCCCCTCTCTGTACCTTTGGTCACAGATGATCCCTGGTGTTGGTTGGCAGTCTGAACTCCATTACTCCTAGAAAGAAAAAGCAAAAAATTAGACCATCTCCAAGCATGACCATTGCTGAGTGTCACTTGCAGAGCATTAGTATCAGTGTGGCAGCCCCTCTGGTCAGCTCAGCAGCCACACAAAACAACAGCAGCAGGGTCTGGCATCAGGACAAGCAGGTTGGGTCACTGCCAGTCTAGGAAAACAAGACCCATTTCAGCCCAAAAGGTAGGTGTTTTCCACACCTACTCCCTAACTGGGAAAGATCCTGTTTCTTTTCTTGTTCCTCTTTCTGCTATCTTAAAAAGAAACATGACAAAATAGAGAGCATTGTAAGAAGAATGGGAGTTGCCCATTGCAAACCTGGGAGTTATCTGTTTGTCAAGAAACACATTTTAAGAAAGGATAAACTGGATATCTCCTTTTATCCTCGATTTATTGACTAACGTGGGCAGACCGGTGACTATCACATGGGTGATTTGTGGAACAACCTTTGAACAAATAAAGGAACCACAAGATACGCAGCATTAAAAGTGAAATGTACCGGGAAGACCCAGAGTAAATTCACCTGTACGACATAGCACTGCAGAAGCTAGCAGCCAGCTAGCTTACCAATAAAGGTATCTAAATCCAGGACTCAGATCTACATTCATCTGCAGTAAAGCAATGTGGGGTCAAAGGAATTTGGTTATGGCGCAGAGAAGGTGGTGAGCCTGGACACCAGCCAACCTAAGGCCCTGGAGACAAGCTCTCTCTGCAGCAAGGTTTTCCAACACAGCAATGCACAGATACACCCTGTAGCGTCAGATCTCTCTCAAACCATCCCTTCCTACAAGCATCCCTCCCTAATGGCAATCTGGCCACCAGGCTGGGAGAGTTGCCCAGAAACACCTGGAAATCCATCAGGAGCTTTGCAGGCAGGAGTGGATATAGACACTGAGCTGTGAAAGAATGAGCTTGGACACACACTTTTGTCAGGAAACCCAGTACCCTCCATGGATAATTTCAAAATACAACTCAAGGAAATATTACATTTTGGGGTAACAATTTCTTATCTGTCTCCAAAGCTTAATGAGACATCTTTGCATTTTTGTTCTGCACATTGCAATGGTCTAAAACCATTTCTGATGCCAAAAGCACTGCTAGAGCTGGTGTTCTCTGGTTTTGGTAGCTTAAATTGAGTGCCTGCATCCTCAGCAAAAGATGAATTCATTATACTGCAAGCGACCATGAATTTCAGTGCTGAAAATAACATTTCTCTGTACATCGTCCATAAGCTTCCAACTGGGAAATAGGGAAAGTTTTTCGTCCCCCACACATTTCCAAACTGATTCTTCAGGTGACTTGACACACAAAGAATAAATCATTGTCCATGGGGGTTCACGTTTGGCTTTTTTTGCCCCAAGGAAAAAGCTTATCACTTTCCCATTTAATTGCATTCAACTCTCCTTGGAATACCTGGCATAGCTACAAGCTGTCTGACTTTCCATAAATAGCATAGTCCTCTAATTGCAAAGGCTTGAGAGCTGCAACAGCTTGGTGAAACACAGAAGATTAAGGAATTCCAGACAAGGCACAGTTTTGTGGGAATCCTCTCTATTTTTCAGTTGCCATGGTATACCCAATCCCATCTGTCTTGGGTAGTCACCAAGAGGCTCGTGTAGTGCCTGGTCTCCCCATGCTCCCAGAATGCTCAAGTTAGCAGTGGTTCCATCACACTAAAGGTCAAGACACAAAGGCCTCCAGCATGATCACAGGCAAAATTATTTCTCTCCACATCACAATTTCTTCATCTTTCAACAAAGTTCAGAGCACTTTGCTGCTTTATAGAAGAGGGGAAGGGGAGCTGGGATGTTTGCTTTTTAATGTTTTGAGGATCTGCTGGCATCCTGGCTCTGAGCGTGACACAATGGCTATTGCATGATGGCTACCCCATAGGAAAGCTCTTCGTTGCCTACAAACACATTGATGCCAATTCAGAAGCCAAAGCACCCATTCAAAACTTTACAGAACTTCTCTGTTTGGATAGTTCAATATTTTGATTATCTCCAGGTCTGGAAAGTGAGAACAAACATCAGTATTTCCCTGGGGATGAATATTCAGTTTCTCAAGAGTTCATGCCAATACAGAGGACAGTCCTCCCTGGGTGTTACAAGGCATCCCACACACTCAAGAGACAAAAAGACTATAGCTGCAAATAAAAGTATTGGAGACTGCCAAGCTGCCACTGGTGGAAAGACAAAGCACAACTGAGAAATAGTTAACTAATCTGCTATATGGTATCACACAAGATGGCAAGGCTCGATACCTTTCCCAAAACTATGTCACTTAGAGAATAATTTTCATTTTCCAACTGTCTCTCTGGATGTTATTTGGGAAATGAGCTCTTTATGGCTGACTCATTTCTAGTCTTTCTGGCCTCTAGTCTTTCTGGACCAGAGTCCCCAGAGGAAAGCCAGATGTCTTCCCAGACATGTCACTTTCCTACCCTACAACCTAGGTAAAACATGGAGACTACGACCAGGTTATATATTAAATCCAAGTCTAAACCCATATTTAAACATCTGGACTGTGAGCATCCCACTCCTAGGGCTCTGATGCTCCCACCACAGATGCAGGGGACAGGCTGGCTCTCCAGCACATACTTGGAGTGAGAAATGGGATACTACACACAGCCAAGAGGCACTTTGGGTGGCCATTTTCTCCACTTCTCAGCAACACTCCACCCCAGGGAGGAGAGGGGAAAAAAAAAAAAACAACAAAACAACCAACCTACCAACACCCTCCCCCCAAAAAAAACAACCAGAAAAAAAAACCAACCAAAACCAAAAGGAGATTGAGGGCTCCAATAACCCTCTTCCCTCCTAGCCTGCCATACAACTTCCCCAAGCTGACCCTAACAGTACTGGAGCACACTACACTACACAGCTGAAAAGCAGGCAGAGAACATTGCTTTAATTAACCCATTAGTTCAGTTAACTTGTTCTTTCAGTTAACCTGTTAGTTAACGCGCCTGCAGGGTCAAGGTGTTGACCCCCAGCTACCACTGAAGAGCTGAACAGGGCAGATGGTGGCCAAGTACTTGTGCTTTTTCACTCTCCACTGTGGCTGCCTGGATCAGGCCCCCACAAGCTGAGATGGTGCCGACAGGGGAGTCTCACAAGGGGAAAGGAAAAGATGGATGTTTCCCCAGCCCAGCCGTGGCATGCCGCTTACCACTTCAGGGGCAGGCTTTCGGCATTCACCTTGATACTCTACCGTGATGTAGTTTGAAGCTCTCCTGCAAAGGGAGGACAAGACATTGCTTATTATTCACTAGTGATGCCACAGCTCTGTGCCATTGGTGTGACAGTCCTCTGTGGACTCCTTAATACTTTGATGCTACTTCCAATATGATGGCATTTATTACTCCCCAAACAATCTTATGATCGGGCAGAAAGGGAACAGGGGACTCTAGAAACTTGTGTATCTTAATTAGCTGTCATCAGATTAGTCTCAGGCATTTTGATCTATGTTTGCTTAACAGCAAGGCACCAAGGACACACTTGATAGTGAGTCATGATATATCAAAACAAACACTGTGCTGCAAAAGACACTCGGGAATGGTGGATGGCCCTGTATTACTGAAATCTCTCCGCCTACTCACATGGCAGCTGAACACAAGTCACATTCATTTTTGTATGTTTTCCCATCAGTGCCACAGACTGGTTGTGAGGATTTGCTGCAGAAAATCCTTCCACCCTTTACCCCGTGCAGAACTCGATCACAGTCCAGCTGAAGAGAGAAAGAAATCACATTTGGAGCTGGTTCACTTGCAAGACCCTCCTTTACACGACTTAAAAGCACTTACAAACCAAGCCTTGCTGTGGGGCCTCTCTGCCTTGCAGCACATCCACCACTCCTCTAGCAAGGCCAGGCTTGTAAAGAGATAGTATCTCCTGTTAGACTGGCCAGCCAAGCTTCTGGGGGCCCTGCCCCATGACCAGACACAGACCCACTCATCTGATCCACCTTGGCAGGTTTATTTCTCTCACCAGGGATCCACAAGATGAAAACTTCTGCTACCTGTCCCTAGTCCTCCTCATCAAGGCTTTGATGCCACTTCAGCTCCAAGAATGAAGATGAAACCCATCGACCAAAATTAAGGTAAAACCTCTACAGCAGCCTGAGGGTGGTGTGACACGCAGCACAACTTCTGACACCCACTGAGTTCAGAGACACAGGCATATATGAGCAGCTATGACTAATTAAGGGTGCCCTCATGTTTCCTCTCAAGCATGACAAGAACATTTAAACACAGCTTTTCTTACAAACCATACGTAACACAACCAGGACAAACTCACACAAGGAGTAGCTTTTTGGGGACCTCAAAAAGCTTCTCGGCACTTATGTGCACCTACGGCACCTTACGAACATGTTGGGGTGTCTGCAGAGTCATAGCAAATGTCAAACAGCAGAGGTCAGAGATACAGCAGCCCGTTCCCTGGCACACTCATAGCCCCTTCCTCAGCCCAGCAGCCCACCTCTGCTCCAGGTGTTGAAAAAAGATTGTGACTAATGGGTTCCCATCCCCTCCTCCGGGTGCTATAAAACATGTTGCAATGGCTGCAAATGATGCAATTGGAGGAGAGCTGCAGCCAGGACAGAGAGGACATTTCACCTCCTGTCCCACCTGGAGATGCACCGTTTAACACAAATTGACAGTTTATCAGCAGGACTGCAGGGAGGGAAGGTTTGGCACTGGGTGGCCCAGGGGGTGCAGTGATAGCACCTGCTGGTTAAATATCACTTGCTAATTTCATTAATGTGCTGCTTCCTCTCTTATCTGGGTAATTATCGATGACATGAAGGCAGACAACGCTGACCTTTGCGATTCACTGCTAGATGCCTTCCTACAAGCCAGACATCGCTGCCCGCAGTGCGACCCCCATGTCTGCATTACTGCCCAGGGCAAGGCAGTCACCCTACCAGCAACCCCACACATTTTAGATCCCAGCAGCCAGTACCACCACTCCTTTGGAACTGGAGCTGCCTGTGACAAAACCTACAGGTGGCCCTGGAAAGAGGAGAGGAGCAGATTTGCTCTCTGAATCACCTCTCATCAGTCAGGCTCATCAGCATCCACACCTCCTCCCGTGCTACCAGGAAATACCACTAAGCCCTGATGCAGTCTAGTGTTATTACACCTAATGTTTTCTTTGGAATGCATCAAAATTGCTGTATCTGAACCACCTACTGAGATTTTCTTACTCAAATATCACTTCCCTAAAAGCAGTCAGTGACAGAGCTTCAGAGAGTGTTAAGGCAGTTTACAGTAAGATTCCTCCAGCCCCATGAAACACATTACCTATCCCTTCCAAAATGTTATTTGAATTACTGTATACAAATGCTGGAGGGATTAAAACATCAGATCAACTTTTAATGATCCTACCTCTTGACAACATCCTGTGACAGTGAGATCCACAGTTTAGTCACCCTTTTTATAGTAAGTTATTTTCTCTTATTCGTTTCATATTTTCCACTTTTAGCTTTGTTGACACTATTGCACTTTGGTTTTGTGGACACAAGGCAAAGCAGACACCTTCATTTTTCTCCCACTTACTCCATACTCAGTCATCATCACTGTTCCCCCCTTTAGCACTCCCTCCCCCTGCCAACCTTGTCCTGATCCTCTGCTGAGTTCCATCACCCTGCTATAGCCACGGCCTTTGACTTAGCACCTTCTCAACCTATGGGGGGATGTCACTCCTCACCTCCCTTTGGCTACATGTGGGGCAGGCATCCAGCCTGAGATCAATGCCAGCACCTTCATAGCTGATGTGCTTCCATGAGGCTTCCCAGAAGCAAAACTGGTTTAGGAGGGTCCTGTATGGGCAAATCCAGCCCTACTCCCCTTCCCTATGTTTCTGTGCTGGGCGATACAGGGGCTAGCATCAAGGTATAGACGCTTTCACTCGTTCAAACCCTTCCAAGGACATGGGACCAAGTGAGAAGCTTTAAGGTCACAACAGGAACAGAAGCAGCTGCTAAGAAAGTAGCCATCAGGGGCTCAGAGCCAGTGGAGGAGCACCCCATGGGACAGGTCCCCATTTCTGCCTGTGCAGAAGATGCAGAAGGTGGATTTACCAGTTGGTAGCCATTGTTGTCTCTGTCCTGCATCTCGCGGCCCGGCTTGCAGTTCCTACCACTTTGAGCCGCATTTCCTTGTGGGCTGGCAGGGAAAGAGCAGAGGCAGCTCGTCACACCTTCTCTCCAGAACAGGGAGAGCCCAGTGCAGACCTACCCTCCCCACAAACCCCCCTCCCCAGTCCCTGGGGATCTGCTTGCACTGTGGCAGCACCTACCCACCAGCAGTGGAGAGGGCAAGAGGGCCCCCCAGCCACATGCTATCGGGGGGCAGCCAACAGCAGGAAAAACTTTGCCCTGTGCACAGCCCAAGCACATCACTTCCCCAGGGCTCTTCAGCCCTGTCTGTCTGCTGGCATTGCTGGGAGGGTCGGGAGATGAAGGGATCACACCAGCTAAAAGCAAGAAATCTCAGGGTTCCCCAGCAAGTGAAAAATCAGCAATGGAGTCCAGCAGGTACAAAACAGGAATGCCTGACCAGTGCCTAGAAAGCACATGGTGGACCAGGCACTACCTCCAAGCCAGTGGGTGAGGATGAGCCAGGGCCAGGCAGCAGACACAGGGTATGCTGGCCAGAGACAGGGTTTGCTGGGCAAAGGTATCCTGAGAGGGATTATGGGCACAGCAATCACTGGTGCTTCGTGCACAAGAAAGTCAAGGACAAAAAGGGGCAGGGGTTGCACAAGAAACATGCCCTGCTCTACACATTCCTTCCACATCACCGGCTTAGCCGGTGCTGCACTGAGCATCAAACACTGCAATGTTCAATTCTCCATCACAGACAGTGCCACTTGCGTGATACTGAACCATTTCTGCTCCAATTAACCTCCTAACCACCCCTAAGAACAAACACATAGGTAGATAGGGGCAGAAACCAGTGCCAGGGCTTGTGGGGAAGTGGAGGGGAACAGGTTGTCATCCCAGGTGCTGCTGTACTCACCCTCTGTTTGACGAGAAGGGACGTCTATCATTCATGCCCTGCTGTGAACCTGAACCACCACAGTTCTTCTGGAAAAGAGCCAGGATCACATTCAACAACCAAGCACAGAAATAACTTTTACACAACTTGAGAAGCAGCAAAGCTAAAGCAGCTCCTGTCCTACCCCCTCTTCCTCCCAGACCCAGGGAGTTACGGGGCTGTTCCTAGAGAAGCAGGTTTGATGCTTGTTCCATACAGGATTTAATACCCACCGAATGCTATCATCTGAGGGCTGACAGGATTGTGGGGAGTCTGAACCTGCCCTTTATCTCATATATAACACCACGCCATTGGGCAAGCAAGAGGGGCTGTTGTGTCAGGTCCAAACATGCCCACTTTGTATGCTTACACACAGGTCCATCCCACAAATGAGCAAGGCTTTGCAATACAACCTGCTTCACCCCTATTGTTAGCTGACTCCAGCACCCCAAGCATCATGGTCACCCCAGGGTGACCACAGACAGTCCCTGGCCATCAGGCTCCCACAGGCTCTCACCAGCCCCTTTCTCTGAGCTCAGGGCAGGCTTCAAGCTCCATCTCACCTGCTTCGTACGCTCTGAAGTGAGTGGTTTGTTGCGCTGGGCAGTTCCACCAGACTGACCTCCTCTTTGGGCTTCCTTTTTGCTAGAAGAAGGGGAGAGAAAGAAAAGGGAGTGCTATGGCAGTGCAAGTGCAACCGGGACCCAGGGCTGCCCTGTAAGCCCACGCCATGCCAACTGGGCACCACCTCCCCATTCACAGTCCCTGTTCCTGATGGTCCTGTTCCTACTTCCCACCCCTAAGCCTTCCCCCTTCTCCTCACCATTCCCACTGTACGCTACATCCTGGATCCAGGTGGCTGTTTTCATATCAGGGCTGCTTCTGCATATGCTCTATGGGAGTAGAGAGAGAGCATCTGGAAAGCAAAGTACACGCATGGGAAACTCCTCAGGAGCTACCTGCACCTGACAGTCCCCTGGGAAAGGGATTGCTCTCTATCAGTCAGCCCTGCTTCTCCTCCTCTACTCCACATTGTTTCTCACCCACCACAGGGCCCTTCACACTGAAAGGGAAGTGGGAAGAGGGGCAATGGCAGGGTCCTGCTGCTGGAGCATCTCTTGGAGGGCCAGTGGGATTCAGGACACTCTCCCAGGCATCATCCAGATGCCACTCCAGAGGGAGAAGCTGCCGTTTCACAGTGGCAAGGTTGCCCTCTTTGCTATTGTTTCTCAGAGGAAGCTGTACTCACAACTTCTCAGCGCACATGAGACATTTGTTGGTGTGCTGCTTGCCAGAGGAATCCCGAACAGGGTCATTCTCCCTCGTACAGGACAGTCGTCCACCAGCTTCAAACTGGGAGCGATATTCACTGCAGTCGTCCTGTGAAAGGAGGGCAGCAGTTAGGGCACCCTGTCCTCTCATCTTATTCATCTGATTCTTAGAAACTTGGGGTTTCCTGCCAGGAAAGCACTGAACCATCACAAATGCATCACAGAAGAGCCTGGGTGTGGGCAAGAGAAAAGGGTGTGTGGCACCAGCCACTTAGAATATAAACAGAAGAGTGAGTCAGACAAATTATGGGTCCCTCTGCCTGCACAGCACGTGTTGGGAGTTTTCTAGTATGCTCCGACTAATTATTATTCCCCTTGCTGGGCTATCCAAAGCATGCCAGTGATGTGACCGATATGGTAATGAAGTCCCTCCCACTTCTCCCAACATCCTTAATACACAGCTACAGCCTTTTCCCAGATCATAGCTCAGATAATAGTTTCATTTACAAAACGAATAATGCCCCCAAAACCAACCACACTTTGGGAATCAATCAAGATGCAACAGTTAAAACATAAAAGCACAATACAAACACTTAATAGTCCGTGAGCATTGGAAGGTTGCTTGGAGAGTAGACAATTAATTCGTTCCCTGTGCAAGAATCATTGTACAGAAACAATGCTAATTTGCCCCCGAATTTCAACTATTTCCAACACTGCAATAGCTCTTTCCAGACAGCAAGTACAGAGGATGAGTAACTGGATCCCACTTGCTCTTTATTTTTGTACAAACTGGTTTTAACACTTGAAATTTGCTGCCCATTTTGTGCAGAGGGGGAGTCTTAGCTAGCTCGCATTAAGGTCCTTAGCAGGTCACCGACCTCATCCTTTGCTTTGCTCAGAAGCTTCCAGGACCTCGCCCTGTCTGCCAGGGGATTTCCCCAGTATTGTCTCCTGCATCCTATCCAGGGCACCTAAGCCTCTGGCTCCTCAGTTTTCCTGCTGGACTAACCCCAGTAAAGCTCTCAGAGCACAAACTCTCACCTTTCCCTAGAGCAAAACTAGCCACAGGTAGGAGAGAGATACAACCAGCTGGCATCTGCTGTGGCCAGCAGCCACGTTGCATTGCTCCCACCAGAAATAAACATCGCACCTCATTTCNACCCCCCCGCCCCATGCAGTTCAGGCAATGCTTTCCACCCCAAAAAGTAAAGCTCTCACAGCCCCTCTCTGTCCCATTCTCTGCGACCAGCCCAGCTCACCACTCCAATCCTCCGCCTCCGAGGCAGATTTGTCTTCCCCTAATAGACTCTCTCAAATGGTCTCCCTTTGAACTAGCATTTCTGGAGCTCTTTTAGCTTCCTGACCTCTGCTGCAAAATCCTCTCTGAGTACATCCAAGGCTCGCATTTGCCTTTTTCACGGCCTGTCACATCACTGACCCAGTAATAAATGCAGGGCCTTCTTATCCATTGTCACTTCTAACTGATGAGCAGGAATTCTTGTTAATCACTGACTGTGTGATCTTGCACTTCTAATACATTTTATCTTGTTTCTATTTCTCCAGGCTTCAGCACTATCCAATTAGTCCTGAGTGATCTGCTGATCCTCCTCTGCTGATACTGCCTCCCAGCTTTGCCGTCAGCAAATTTCACTCACACTTCCATTTTTTCATGCCGAAGTCATTAGGAAAAGTATCAAAACAGGATTATCCCCAAGACTGGAGTTTAAGGGGACCACACCAGTCCCAGCCATGGTAGAAATCAAAAGGTAAGCATTGGTAAGGGACTTTTCCCCTCTCCTTACAGAACTGCTTTTGCCAGAAAAACATCAGTGGACAGGGGCATGGTGGCTTCAGGGTGGCAGGGCAAAGGGGGCAAGTGACAGCACCACAAGAACGAAGTTTCCAACAAAAAAAATAATAATAATAATCTGAAATCGAGCCACAGGCCCATGAAGATAGTGCAGTGCTGAGCTCTCCTCTCAGAATGTAACGTTCTCTGGAACCTTTCAGAGCTTTTCATGCAGACTTTTCATTTTAACCTAATTAGTACCCTAAGCAGCACTGGCTACTTCACCGTTGAGCCAGGTTTTAGGACAGTGCAGCACAGCTGGTTTCTTATTCTGATGGGATTTGCTTGTCCCTGGATCCACAGGTCAGTGGGTTAGACTATAACGTTCAGGCACAAGTGGTTCACTTGGGGGATTCAAAAGCATGAACAAGAAATAAGGAGGGAAAGGAAAGTGGATCTCAAAATTAAATCAGTAGACACAGAGCAGCTGTGTAGAATAATGTTGCCTTTTCTCTATCTTGGGTGAAAATCCAATAAAGTTTTATATTGACCTGCCTAATACTTTAATCTCACCTTATCTTTTCCTTGTCTGTTTTTAGATAACTTCCGCTCATTCTCCCTTTTGCTGGAAGAGAAGCAAGATGAGAAAGTGAATACCACAGTGCTCAAGGGAGTGAGAGGTTTTCCCCACCACTGGCTGCAGGAGGGGGAGCAATCCCGTTCACTGGCATTGACAGCCAGGTTGCTCCAGCAGCTGCTTCTCGGTCTAACAGAAAAATCTTTTCTTTCTCTCCCTCTCCCCAGCCCTCCTCCCTACTCACAACTTCTCTGCACACATGATGCACTTATTGCTGTGTTGCTTCCCAGAGGAATCCCGTACAGGGTCATTTTCTCTGGTGCAGGAAAGTTTCCCCTTCTTGAAGAGATCCCGAAACTCTCGGCAGTCATCCTGTGGAAGTGCCAAAAACATGGGTTAACACAGATATGCTGACGGAAGCACGCATCTCCCACAAATCCACAAAGGATTATCCACCCAATGAATTGTTTCAAACACTGTTTGGTTTCCTTGAGGCGTAACTCAGTGGTAAACCATAGTTTGGCTGATGTGTTCTCTTAAACTATAGCATGCAACAGAAAACAAATAAATCCATAGGTTCAGATGAGTACATTTGTCTTTTGCATCCAGGCTAGTCTTATTTCTAACTGACAAGACATGCAAAAGCCTGCCTGAAATACCTAGGTTCTGCGCAGCTGCTAAAAGCAACAATTTGTTAGTGAATTTTGAAGGAGGAAGTCAGTTTTCTCACATTTCATGCACACTACCAAGAACTTTAAAATCCCTGCACAGTGAAAAAGATGAAGCTGCTAACATTAATCCTTACACATCTTCCAGGCACGCCAGAGTAAGAGATGGGTATTTTTACCTTCCATTTAACATGACCTTATGCATTAATTGAAGCAAAGCACTTTCACAAAAGACTTTTGTAGCAAAGCCCACTTGACGACTTCTGTCTGCTCTTTAATTTCCTCTGAACTGCTTTCCTCTGGCTTTCAAAACACAAGCAGGTTTGTAGCATCAGAAACACGAGCTACACACGAAGCCTTTTGGATCCTTCATGCAGCACTTAAGGCTATCTGCCACGTGATCTGCATTTTTCCCCTCTCACACTGTGTAAAGGAGATGGTTTGATAACTTATCCCAGCTCTGCAGGTGGGGAATTCAAGCCCAGAAAATTACTTGCCAAAAGCCAGACAGAAAAGCTGTGCCTGAACAAAGAAATTCAGTGTAGGTCTCTTCCTGACACTGTAAAACTGTCCCTCTGCCTTCAGGACCACACTGTGGCAAGTCAGGTGTTTAAAAGAGATCTCCCTTAGGACAGCTGTGCTTTACAAAGCCTTTAAATTGCCTAGAGACACAGAGCTAGAAAGCTAACCCGCTTAACCAGATACGGAAAAAAAAAATGTAGTAAATCACCACAACCAACACTATCTGATAGAAACCAGCTCACTCCTATCCAAGAACAAAAACCCAAGGCTCAAAAAGACAAGTCCCTCCACATAAAGACCTGCTATCTAGAAAAACAGCTACAGGTAAAAGAAACCAGCCAGGTGCATCGACAAGATAAACAAGGGACAATTAGAGCCAGCCTGCTCCCACACCCTGCCCTAGTCACAGCTCACATGCACCATCATTGCCATTAATTATTTGTCAGATGCCAACGGCATGTCTTATAAACAGGCAAGCATCCTCCTTAGCCTATACTCTGCGTCAGGCACAAACCACACGTGCCATGTCATTAATTGCCTGATAGGGACTAGGATCACCTAGGATTTGCCTTGAGGAGTTTTGAGGGGTTTTTTATGCATGTAGATGGCACAAAGCCTCACAGTCCTTCAGACCCTCTTGCCAAGGCAGAGCACGTTTGCCCTGCTCCCATCGCTGGGCCCTTCCCCATCAGCCAAGCCGACGTTTCCCACGCTGCAGACAAGGAAACACTCTCAGCAAGTGGGTCAGAGGTAGAAGATACACCACCACCACATCATCCTGTTCCCGGAGTGCCGATAAAACTGGCTTCAGTAGCGATGTTTCACCTCACCTCTGCCAAGGAGTTCACATTCCTGTTCGCCTCTCCACCACTCCCTTTGTTTTTTGAGTCTCTTTCCCTGCAAGAAAGGGAGGCGTGAGTGACAGAGCAGCGTACGGTCCTCGGATGTAAAACCAAAATAGCTAGTGATTAAAGGCCAGTCCTGCCAACCCCACCTCCCCATTGTGCAAGGCGGTGGGACGGATCAGCTCAGTGAGACATGCCCGAGGTATTTAGCATCTCTGCACTGGGGGCATTTTGCTATCCTTTCTCTCTGTCTAACATCCATGTGTTTCCATCCTATTAAACACCAACATAGAAATGAGAAACTAAATCCAAATATGTTTTCACCTTGGATTTGCTACTCACACCCTGTGGTATGTCACTCCCGTGTGACGAGCTGGAGAGTGCTATGGGGTTCACAGGTGTGCTGAAGAGCTACAAACTGGTCTGTATGGCCCAGGAATATGATTCTACATCACAGAGTGAGACAGAGCCTCCCCAACAGCGGGCTTATCTCTACAGAAGAGGATGGGCTGCACACGGGGAGGATGGCTAGTGCATGAATCAGTGGATGGCCAGTACTCACAGTAGCCTTTGGCACATCAGGCACTTGTTGAGGTCTCCTTTGCCACCCGAACTGTTGAAGGGCTCCTTGTTTGTGGGACAGGAAAACTTCCCACTGCGCAGAAGTGACCAAATTTTCATGCACTCATTCTGAAAAGCAGAGGAGGACAGTCAGCGGAGGCTCCCTCAGAAGCCATTGAGATCCTGAGAGTAATTTGTTTACATTTAGGCTTTTTTGGGTGAGCTACAGGCTCTTGAGAGCAGCAGTTTTTTCAAACTCCTCATCCCCATCCCTTACCATACACGGTACAAGCTGCACCCAGAGCCTTGCTCATGACTCCCGAGGCAGAAAAGACAACAAGAAAATTCAAAACCCGTTGCAAGGTCCATTATGCATGGGAAAAAGAATACATATTTAATTGCACACAGCTACAAATTGCTGCCTGCTGCAGGAGAGGACTCAATGTTATAAAGTTAGTCAAGACCGGAAAATACAGCCCTAGAAGTGCCAGTGGGATGTAAGAGTAATGAATCAACCAGAGTTACTGAAGAGCAATTCAGGTGCAAGGCTAAAGCACAGAAACACACGATCCTGTTAGGAAGCAGAGTAGTAATATTGTGTAATTCTGCATCAACCAATTGTCTCTTCTGCTGGGTAACTGAAACGCAGATGAGGGAAAATCAATGAACCATTTAGTTCTTTCTGGCTACTATGTTTTCCAATAGGGTCTTTACTAAGGAGAGACGAGCTTGTTTGATTAAACGATGAATGGAGCTGACTTCTCAGTCATTGAATCAAATAATTTTCTGAGACTCAAAGGACTCGCCTTAATTCTTTTAATTACCAAACTCGGGAATTATGAGAAGCAGGGGTTTCTGCTGGATCAGAGGCAAAACTCTGAAATATCATTAAAATATAATTCATTCAGTTTCTAACTTCATCTCTTGAGATTTCCAGCCCAGAGCTGTTCGGATATGTGCTCAGCATAGCACACCAAACATACTGTCAACTAGAGCCATTTTCATATTACAAAAGTATTGTCTCTAAACATGGAGAAATTCACTGCTTTTTCTACCACTGAAATAGCATTATGATATCTAAGTATAGTCTGTCTAAATGACTTTGCTCAGAGCATGCATTAAGCAGTGTAGTTGGCAAAACAAAAGAAAAATGAGAATAGAATAGGTTGGACTCGCCTTAATCGAAGCTTGGCTGGCAACATCTGTGACAAAAAAAAAACCCAACAATGAAACCATACAAAATCTTTGAAGTGAAATTTAAAATCAAAAGTATTTAAATACTTGATGCAGTTTCCTAATCCACCCAAATACCTCTGGATAAAAGCTAATCCAATGCATTATTATAGACCAATAGAAAGGACCAGGCATTAGAGACTCTCTGGAACACTGCACTTTTTGTCATTCAAATGCAAAAGCATATCCATTTTTTTCATCTTTGTGCCCTCCTTTAAGACTGAGAAAAGTAACACAGTAAAGTTCAAGTTTCAAGGATGATTCAGTAGCTGTTTCTCTATTATTCTACACCACTGCCTTGGTAGCACTATCAGCCTTACCCAAATGTTTTTTTATGTCCTGCGTCTTCAGTTAAAACTGGGGTACCAGAACTAGCCCATAACATCATTGTTTGTCCAAACCTTCCAATTCATTCCCTTTAAAGTACTTCATGCAAATTACCAAATTAATAATGAGTCACCAGGTGGGTAAATTATACATGTTTCTTTCTAAGTCCCTTAGAGCTGGTATAATTCGTTTTATCCTTTTCCCTTACATCATCAGTGGCATTACAAGGAACCCTCTTTCAAAAGAAATAGGCAGTAAAGTCAAAGACCATTGCATCAAACCTAAACTCCTGCTGAAGTCTCTCTATTGTAGCCATACAAAAAGGCATTCATTAGTAAAAGTGTTGACAAGAAATTCCCGTTTTACTGAATTTACAAAAAGTTGCATTACACTTTTATTCAAAGTCAAACTTTTTACACAAAAATTCAGCCTCATTGGAAAGTTGTAGTCTTCCACTTAGACAGCTGGGGTTGATTTTTTTGTTCTTAAACTGTTAACTCTACTAAAAATAGATATTTCCACCAATTAGTGGAACTTCACCACGTTCATATGCAAGAGAAAAAGCCATTATCAAGAATGTGTTACATCAAATCAATACAAGTAGTACAGTAGAAAATGATGGTCTTCTGATTATGCCACTATACTTTTTAAAGAATAAGGGCTCTCTGATCCACTCTCTCACTGTCTTTATGGGACCTCCCAGGCTGTGTCCTCTGCCAGTCCCAGATTTCAGCACAGAGAACATCAGAAGTTACTAACCTGAGAAGAAGCAGAAAAATGCCAGAGCAAGGACCACCGAGGCACCTTCTATTTTCATGGTGAGGGTGGCAGATGTTTGCCTACGTTGACTCTATTAGTGCATTGCTCAATGAAACCCAAAGAAAGGGCTCAGGTCAGATCACATATATATAGATGACCAGATCCTCCGCCTTCATTATGACATAACCTTCCCAAGAACCATCATTAGCTGCGAAAACCAGTTTGATGACAGTAGCTCTAAATTCTAATGATCCCATTAACACAATTAATTTCCATAAGGATGGGACATATTTGAGTCACTCCCTGTATTTTGTTAAGGTAAGAAAATTATAAATAGATTATTTCAGTTTCCCCACACAGCCAGAGGAATTCTTACCATCTTTAGGGTGGTTTGTAAGAAAGAGGCACCCCAGTCTAATACCCTCCATATCCTAACAAAATAGCTGAAAGAGTTTTATTTTAATAACTCAGCTCCAGCAGAGACAACAGGAGGGTCAGGTCACTCAAGCCCTCTGGAAGCAAGTCGGTCTTTATTAAAGCACCCCAGTGTGAGCCTAAATAGTAAACATTCAGGCAAGGTTGAAAAACATCAGCTTTGAGGCCCTGTTGAAACTCTTTGAGTTTGTTCATGTACAGCTGAGCTAATGAGAAAACCATGCTGCTGAATCCTCATCACTTCCCAGTCCCTCCCTATTGTCTTGAGAAGACATTGCAATGTTATTAGTGAAGACCTTTCCCCAGCCCACATGGGACCTGACAGATCACGTAGATACTGCTCTTCGAGCAGATCAGTGCTCACAGATGTGTTGTTATTGATGCTAAAGGATCCAGCAGAGTAGCCCTTCTCAGGTCTCTCCTGAAGAGGAGATTAAAAAAAAATAAAAAAATAAAGATTGCCATCCTGTGCAGGGCTTCTCAGGAGACTTGAGAGAGAATATAAAGATGACATCAAAGTTTTGGAATGTGATTTATGTAGGAAGAAGCTGTGTGCCTTGTTCTCCAGTGAAAAGAGGAGAATTTGAAGAGGAAGAAAAAAAAATAAAATAAATCATTCGCAAGATTTGAAACAAGCAGACAAATGAGAGTCAAGCAGAACAGAGCTATAAGGAGCTTGAGCAGAGGCAAACAGGCTGCAGCTGTGCAGAGAGGCAGGGCAGCACCGTTTGAGGGAGGAAGAAAACACACTTCTGCATGACATATGGAGTTTGGCCAGACAGGCCAATACAGCTCAGTTTGGACATAAACCCTTGTAATAAATCGCTGCCCATGTTTCTCAGATCAGAATAGCTGTTACTGTGTACAACTGGAGCCAAAGCCAAGCAAGTAGCACTCTAATTTGGTCTGTGGTCAACCCTAACATTTCTTGTCAACTCAAAGCAAAGTCATGTGCAGGTTCACAGAGGAGAGCTTGGAACAGAAAAGTAAACTGCCTGAGGTCACACAGATGGTTCATGGCAGATCCAAAGAACTGTGTGTTGCCCTGATTCATGAGATAATTTCTGCGTGCATATTAGGCTGGGAGGCCACCAGGAAGAGAAGAAAAATAACTTGATATAGCATGTCTCAATAAATCCTTGAGAGAGATTATAAAAGACCCAGAATGGGGGGAAAAAAGAAAGAAGAAAAAAAAAAAAGTACAGTAGTTTAAAAGTGGATTGACCTGGAAGTCTGGTTGAAGGACAAAAACAAAAGACGTTCTCTGCTACTGAGGTGTCTTCCCATGAGTCAGTCATGACATGGTAAGGTTTGGGGAGGGGAGATGTACTTTTAAATGGGTTTTGGCTTTGAATTTTAATTTTACTCCAAAAGCTCCAATTCCTAAAGAAGTAAAACAATTCCCTGATTTAAGAGAGCTGGCTGAGCACCCTATGCCTGATGAAAACAGTGAGGGTGCCAGATAGACCCAGTCAGACAGGCCAGGTGACAGCAGTGCCCAGCCAGGCACTGTAGACAGAGTCAAGGAAGAGGAGAGAGACACTCAGGTCCTGATCCCAGATGGGCCCTGTGTCCACCACACCATCATCCCACCACTGCAACACCCCGTCCACCTGCTACACCCACACCAACAAGCTCAAGAAGGTCAGAATGGCCCAAACACACCTTGATACCAATGGCATGAAACATAACATCAGGGGATGAGGAGAACTCTGCAAAGCTATGTGGTTCAAAGGATTTACTCCTGTGTGCTGGAGTTACAAAGGGAAACCTGAGCAGAATGAGGGATGACAGCCAGAATGTATTAAATATAAACCTTGCCTGATTCGTTTGATTGCCTTTATTGATGGATTTACACAATAAAGTCTCAATCCTGGACTGGAATACAGACAGCCCATTAATTTCCATAAGAGTTTGTATTGCAGAATCTGATCTGTAAGAGAGATGATCCTGATGCTTTAGCAATGGGTTTAGTACAGCATCTTGCTAACCTTAATTTAAAAATGATGCCAAATAGCTGAAAAGCAATATGCTGCAGAGAAAAGCAGCTGAGGGCAAGAAGAGATATTACAAAGACCCTTTTGTTCATGTCTCAGTTAAATTTTTAGAAAAGTAAACAGCATATAATGATGTTATGCCTGTAGGACAGCTCTCACTGGGTCCATTTTGCAACACATTCTACTAGAAAAGCAGGAAACAGGATAAAAACAATAATGGAGGAGCAACTAGGAAAATGCAGGGAGAAAGAGTAGTATAACATGAAATTTAGGTAAGCTCTTGTCAGGTGGAAACCCAAGATGCTGTGAGGAGTCCAAGGGATACAGCCCTGCAGCCACAAAGCTGGGCCAGCACCATGGTTGGCAAGACACAGCCACAGGGGACATTCACCTCTTCAGGGTCCTGAGAATCGGGAAGGGAATCTATTAATCTGCTAAATGATTGACATGCCAATTCATGCTGAATGTTATCCTCCCTTTCCCATGACAATTCTCCCATTTTCTAGTGTTGTGACACTTCACTCTTCCACAGGCTGTGCCTGCACAGGAACATATGTATACATATATGAAAATAATTTAGATGCCTTGTTCAGTCAGAATATTTTTTTTTCCTCTTTAGTAAGATGACACTATTTTGCAGATGGGATCACCTCCTTCCTACTGGGTTTAGCATCACCTAGGGATGTCTTTGTCAGGGGAAAACTTCCTGGCAGTAGAACTGATTGGGGGCTTGGGGTTTATTTTTTAAGCCATCTCTGCTTTGGTAGCTCTTCATTGTTTGGCTCCAGTTGTCTGCCAGTCTCCAAGCTGAAGGAGCTCTGAGAGCATGAGCTGTGCAGCCTCGTTCTTACCAGGCTGGAAAAGCAACACATGCTTGTATCTGTGCTGGCAGCGCTGCTTGCTCTTCCTCCTGTGTACCAGGCAAGTTGATACCACCACAACCTTCAAAGCCTCACAGGTCCCAGCACATGCTCTCAGGTGGTTTGTGCTCTGCCATGTCTCCAGGTGCCCTGTTCACATCAGCAGAGGAAGCCTTCAAGACTAGGTCCCATCCTTTGCTCTCCTCTTCCAGGAAAGGGAACACCTTCATATCCAGCAGAAAGTAACAGGAGTAGAAAAACTAGATCCCTCATATTTCTAATAAAACTACAGACATGCCTATATTGCCATAGTTGTCCTTTTCTGTCCTGACTGACACACATTTTCCCTCCCCACCATCTCTCTCCCACTTCAGGAACCCCATCAACAACACTGTTTAATACTTAATTTTTCTGTAATACTGAAATTTCTCTCTTTTCCAACCCACCACTACAGCACTTACAGCCCAGAGATCTTCAGGGCTAAAAGAGGAGAGGCATAGTTTTTTGGCATATTTAACGAAGGAAACCCAGAATAGATGATATTTTATTTTACAGTCAGAGTCCATAGCTCTAAACATTAGCACTGTTCATGAATTACACCTCCAAAATGAGACATTTCAAAATGCAGGGAATTCAAAGACACTTACCCATTTTTAATCAGTTTTTCAGTATTATTAACACTTTAGGTTCAGAGCAACCAACCCCTTGCAGCTCACTTTGGGCTCATCTACAGCTGTCAAATAAGAAATATCAAGGGAAGATTATTGTGCTGTCATACTAACACTGCAAGCTAACATAGTCTTTTGGGCTGCATCTACGCATGTCATCTGCAGAGAAGATCTGTTCTGCTCATTTTGCCTGGTGCTTGGAAAAGGACCCACCTCTGCTGGTAACAACTACACCAAGATTGTTTCCCATCCCCTAGAGACGCACAGTTATGCACGCACCCTGGGCTAGACTCTGCTGCAAGAAGAGACACAAGTCTCATCCATCTCCCTCAGCACAGCTTGTGTGGCACCTCATCCACACATGTCAAGAACAAGGTTCATCACGTTGGACTAAACTCTTCTGCTTGCATGCGATTCTGTGACCAAATCCCAATTGCCAATCAGCCAACAAGCCAGTCAGCCCCAACTGATGAAAATTGGTTTGAGTTTCCAGACTGCTATAGCCACACGTCTCAGAGCCCCCCAGTTTGTACCTACTGCTGCTGCAGCTCTCAAGTAAGAACTGCCCAGATCTCCAGTGGGGAAAAAAAAAAAAAAAAAAAAAAAGTCCTGGCCATCCTGAAATCTCACTGTCACTGTAGGTCTACACCATGGTCCTTTTCCTTCAGTCAGGATGAGTTTCCCGAGCCCACAGCAGAGCTCCACCAGCCTAACTCGTTGAAAAGTCCTTCCCAATTGGCTGCTCATTTGCACCCTGTGTTGGGTATGCAACCCACACAGCAGCAGACTCTCCACGCCACCTGGCTGCATCCCTGAAAATGCAGCAGCAGGGGGTGTTAACTCTTAACACCCCGGAGCACTATTCACTCTTCATCACCTCACTGAGGGGTGAGTTGCTACAGGGCAGGAGAATTTCGTGATTTCATCTGCCCCTGAGAACCAGGTGCACAGCGAGTCGTGTGCATCTTAGGGCACATGAAGCTTCAGCTAAAAGCTTTTCAGAAACACGTCCAGAGCATGAAAACAGGCTTCACTGAAAAATAAAATACAT
>VXBW01003627.1:85339-113949 GCA_013400375.1 Thinocorus orbignyianus | reverse complement strand
TTATCTGTGTCAAGTGGAATCATTGCTTCAAAAGGAAAAAATATGTATAAAAATTTGGATCAGTTATTTTACATATATTTGCACAACGAGAGCATCTAACAACTTCCCCTAAACCCAGGGTCTACTGCAATCTTCTGATCCCAATATCTCGTAGGTCATGCCCTTCACTGTCATCCGGTTTCCTTTCCCTCCCAAATCCATATTTTAGCTCTGATCTGAAAGTTACAAAAAAGCATCTTGGGCTGTGAACTGTCTTACATGCTGTTTGTATGCCCTCCAGCACAGAAAGATCCTGCGTCTCCTTGTCACATTTGCAATGCAATGGCAGCAGTTTCCAGCAGTCTGTGCTTGAACCAGAGCATAGGCCTCCTCTCTGCAACCCTTCCCAGGCCATGAGCCACCATGACATGTGGCTGACTGTCCTGGACAGGCTTTTGCTGCTGCTGACTTAGCTTGACAGTGCCAGGGAGGAGGGGGAAATGAATCAGGAAATGAGCAACAGCAAGAGGGATATGTCCAAAAGGGATGAGGCCAACTTTGGAAGATCACAATAATAGCGTGTAACACATGCCATCTTCAAAGGACTAATGAATCCCTACAAGGTTCCCCTGTTATTATTTGCATTTCACAGATGGGTACATTAAGATGCAGAAGGCCGCATTATCCTCTGGGTCACACCTATTTCAGTCTATTCATCCCTGGTCTTATACTGGAACTCATCCCAATGGTGTGAGAGATCCTCCCACAAGACAAAACAACAATGCTATCTCTCAGGTGAACCTGGTAAAGGAATTACCAGTATCATCTACGGTCTGGTTTGCACAGCACACCAGACCAACTGGTTCTATTGATCTTTCCTGGCCTTGAAAACTGATCAGTTTATCAATTCTTCTTCCCACTCAACAGGCTGAAGGGTACAAGAAGCTCTGGCTTATTGCTAGACTGGCTTTTTAAAATACATTTCATATACAGAAAAAGATACATATAAGATAGTGTCTAACACTAGTCTAACACTATCCAGCCTCATTCCACCCGGAGCTCTCAGTCTGGCTTGTGGAAAGGTCCCACCTTTTAGCCAGGAGCCTCCCCACAGCTCAATAACTTTTGTTCACAGAAGAATGAAGCTGCCCCGGGAAACCACACTTGCTGGGAGAGCAAAGTTGCTCCCCACGCTATAACCAATGCCATGTGGGGTTGGGGGTGCTGGAACCAATCTCTGCATTCAGAGGGAAACCCAGCATCGAAGCAATGAGTTCTCCCCACCAACTCTGGAGAAGCAGCCTGCCGTTCCTGCTGTCAACACTTTCCAGGGCAGTGTTTGCTCATTAAAAATTGTGAGGCTAGAGATGGCAGGAGTTGGGTTTTGATCTGCAAGGCCTCGGCAAGTAACATCTGCAGAGTGAAAGGATTTTCCATGGCAAAGCACCACGACATCCCACAGAGCTCCAAAGGACTTGCAGCTTCATAAGGCCACCAAGATCTGTGCTTTGATGGACCTTACCAGAGCTAGCTGATTTCATGGCCGTTAACAGTATTTGTAGCTTAGATAAGGGTAATCAAAATCTCATCATTCAGGGCGTAAACTGATTGCCTGCAGGGGTTAGAAAGGAATTTTACTTCATGTGCAGCATTGCATAACCACCCAGATTCATTGTGGGTATTTTCCAGCCTCTGTTGAGCACCAGTCATGGGCCACAGATAGAACGAAGCATGGCACACCGGCCGAAAAGCCAGTCATCATGTGAAAAAACACAGCTCCATTGTCTGGGAACAAAGTAGAAATTTTTCTGACTCTGGCTTCAAGTCACACATGGAAATAAAAGACAATGACTGTCACTGGGTTGCTGAAACAGCAGAATTTCAACATAGGAAGAAAAATCTGTCCTGGGATTGTTTTCCTGTGGACAGTGAGAAGAGTGCCTGGAGAGCCCATGAGCACAGTGCACAAAGGATTACACAGCATGAAATGACCCATTTGAGTAACACTGCCCCATCCTGTGTGGCCAGCTGGACCCTGTCAGTGCCACTCCAACAAGGGGTACCAATAACCTGCACTTCAGTGAGGGCTGACTCCTTTTATGTCACCCAACAACCCTCATCACCAGCCATCCCCAAATGGATGAGGGACAAGAACATAGTGTTTCTCTCTCTGCAAAATTATTATTTATGTTTTATCAGTAGCAAAGGTTCTATAATGTTGGAGCTGGCCACAGGGTGTGGTGGCCTAAGTGCCAGTACCCATTGCAGGAGGCCAAAAAACATGCCCCATGTGGGTGTTGGTTGCTCTCAGATGATAGTTTCACCACACCCCACTCCACTAATTGCTAATGAAACTCTGATCTCTACCCTATCCCACAGCCAGCCTGATGGCAGATACCTTTAGCCATGTGTGTGACCCACCACAGCACCAGCCGCTCCTCTGGAGGAACCTATGGGAAGATTGTACCCCGAATTTCTTTTCCCTATGGAAGGTAAATGAGAATAAGGCATTTCTGCACATGTATCTGAAAGACGACAATAGTGGCACTACTAGAGGGATCTGCTACCATGAATTGTGACTAGAGGTGCTCACAACCCAACAGGTATAATTTCCAAAGAAAACTATCAACTTTTCACTTAAAAAATAAAAATAAAAAAACAACCACAACAACAAAAACAAAAACTATGCAACTACAAAGTAGAATATGCTTGCATGAGAACTATAGATTTTACATAACCTTTTGTTTCTCCTCCCATATCCCGCAAATTTAAGAGAGAGCATACAACTGACATGCATATTTGCATTTGGTCCCTTTATGTGAGAAGGTTTAAACACCTTCCTACAGGAAAAAAAGGCATGCTGTCAAAAAGCATCATCACCATCAACAGCATCACTCCAGCTGCTAAAGGAATAGTTGGGCCTATTCAAAGCTAATGGTACAGGCTTTGATGCATCAGGGGGAGAGGAATCATGAGAAACGCATCAGGATTTTGGGAAACTGCCTTAGGTCTAACACACTTAGAGAAACCATCTCCATTCCATCCTCACTGCTCAGGCTCTTTCCACTCATACACCAAAATGCAAGTTTCATGCAGGCATTCACTGTGTAACCCTGGAGTTTCTTCCTCCATGATCAAATACTCCAGAGTGCAAGTCTGCAGTCATCAAGTCCCTTGCATGTTTGTACCTGATTTTCAGCCAATATGCTCACTACAGAACTGTTAATCCCTATGCTCCAGAGGGAGTGCTTGCCAGGCCCTTTCTGGCAACCACACTAGGACACCATGACAAATTCTGGCTAGCATGGCTTCCCTTACACACCTACATGAGACTTCTGACATGAGCATCCCACAGCAAAGCCCTTGTTAGTGTCTGACACCAAGACTTGTCTATAAAGTACCTTCTGGCCAAACACCAGCAACTCTTCTCATGCTGAGCAGAAAAGAAATTGCTCTGGCCATACTCTGAACTGCACAAAGGCTGAAGAAACACCCCACCATGAGCTTGTCCACATTACCAGTAAGCTGGGGCACACCATGCCCAGGAAGACACACTGCAGGTCCTGGCTACCCCATGGGTCTGGCCTGCCTCTGGACTTCCTTACAGGTATGGATCATGCCTCCTAAAAGGAGTGCTAATTAGTGATCTGCTGAGCTAAAGGCACCTTCCAGCATCTCCAGCAGACATGACTGATTTCCGTGGCAGTCTTAGTGTTTTTTTCAGCTTTTCCCCTGGAGGGGAGCAAAAAGTGAACCATCTTCCTTCTTTACATCACATTTACATCACCTGCGCTGTTGGCTTCCTTTTTAGTTCTACACTTGCTTTCCATCAAAGTGGAAGAGGGTTGGAAGAACCATTCCCAAAGAGTTTGTGGGTGTTGTGGGCATTCTCATCCTTTTTTGTGTGCTGTCTGAAGCATTCCTTCAGCTACTGCAAACCTTCCTTAGAGTCCTTTTGCCCACTTCTCAAGTACATGCACTTGATGGCAGTTCAGCACACTTTTAACCTAACCTGTTCCTCCAAGGACTCTTATAAACCATGCCTTTTTCATAGGCACTCCTCCACATGCAAAGCTCTGTTATCCCTGCAGCAGGAATGTGCTCACCATGGGAAAGCCTGAGGTTTACCTGATTACCTTTAACTACCTGTGGCTTTTTGCTTGTATTTAATAACACTGTTTCACACAGCACACTAGCCTGTGCACCCATATCCAACTTAATAAGCACCCCATTGCAGTTGGGTCACCAGCCCAGTGGTGGAGCAGATCAGCTAACCAATGCCTAATGGCAGCAGTGGAAAGCAATGTGTTCACTAGCAGTGATTGATTAACAAATTGGCAAGTAGGAGTGGCATGTGGCAGACACCAACAGCATCTCAGAGCTGAAACGAAGCCATGGAAAGACCCAAATCAGTCCCGTTTCAGTTTTTGAGTAACATCTAGGTCATGATCTGGTCCTTTTCATGATCAGTCAGCACTTGGCTGGAGGGCAAAACCAATGAAACTTCAAATAGTCAGTAGGCAGCAATGGAGCCCAGCTCCTGTTGGTGTTCACTTTGTCCTAAAATATCTAATGGTTTGGCTGAATATACACCAAGTGTTTGTCCGTGATGGTGCGAGACCAACAACAAAACTGTCTTTCCTCGTGAACTGCTGGAATGTCCCTGCCTGTGGTCCCTTCCAGGGCTGGGATTCTATTCACTCTTTGTTTCTCAACTAAAAATAAAGCCATAACCCAACATTTGGGCTGCAAGAATGGAGCTTTCTGAATATAATTTAGTAAGTTTGCACAAAGTTTGCCTTTGCACCTTTTGTGAGAGCTGACCATGGATCTGAGGATGCCACACACCAGCTGTTGCAGGAAGGAGACCTCCCCTTTGCAGCACTGAAGCAAGGAACCCAATGACACAGAGCCATGGGGCTGGGTAGCAGGGACCAAGCTGCTGCGTCAGCAGTTCCCCCTTCATTTCAATGAAATAAAATGATCTCTCTTGCTATTTGTCCTACCATCCAGCTGCCTTCACTGCAGCGGTTCATCCTTGCGAGTTCCTGCCTGTCCAGAAGGTCTGTTCACCTGTCACTGGTTCAGGACTAGATGCAGCACACAACTATCACTGTCCAAATGCTATTTTCTTCTAGTATTCATTGCCATACATGTTTGGTCCCCATGGGCTATTTACCTGGTGTGTTGACTTTAGGGACACACTTTGCCTGGTTAATCACAGTTGCTGGAGATGCCATGGAGACTGCTTCCAAAGAAGCAGGACAGACATACACCCATGATTTATTCTGGTATTAACACTGCACTACCTCCATGGAGCACAGAAGTGGAAAGGACCTCCTGGGTCATCAAGTTCATCTGTCTGTCATCACTAGTAACCACATCACTAGAACAATTAGGAGATGTTTGATTGGCCTATCACATCTAACGGCTTCCTTAACCTGGCAGAGGAATAACATTATCCAAAGGCTAGAAGTCACAACTAAAGGAACATCAGGCTGGAAACAAGGGATGATCATTTAACAGTGCCTGGATCTGTGCAGGAGAAGAGCTTTCCAGAGCATCCCAAGACACCAGCAAACTGCCAGTTTAGTCTGAATGTTTTGCAAAATTTTAAGGCAATTTTATCCAGTGGCTTTCTGCCCTAAACCCACAAGTCTCTGCGAATCTCTGGACCGCTGCTATGTGGTTTGTGAAAAGTAACAATGAAAAGTAGTTTCTATCAGCTATGTAATAATATACTCACAGGGAAATTGTTTCTAAGGAATTGTACCTTCCACAGGAGCGGATCCAGGGGAATCCACAAGCTGAAAGAAACATTTAAAAAAATAAATCACTACTGTGAGTGAAACAAGAATTAACCCAGAACAATCTTCTGGCTGCAGCTAACTGGTTTAAATCCCACACAAAGAGTTATACCCATCACCAGGTTTACAAAACCAAGCAGCTAAATGGAATTATTTGTTTTTAAGGTATGGCACTAAATAAAATAAAAAAAAATACCACATTCATATGCCCTAGGCTTTTTTCCACATGTTTTTGAAGATGCTCTCTTAGAGATTAAGCTGACATCTAAGATAATTACCGTATCTTCAGGCTGGAGACTTAATTAGTAACAAACAAATAAGACTGTCATATTTACTAGAAAACCTGGGCAACTTTTGTTGTAATATTTTCTCCTAGCTGAACGCATACACACCACACTGGGGTTAGGGTGGTGCTAATACCCACTTTCTGTTCACTATCAATTCTAGAAAAAAAAAAAAAGAAAAGCAAACAAACCCCCCAAAGCTGAGGAGAGTTGAAAAATTTTCAGGCCAAGATGCTTTCCTTCATTCTTGAGCTTTTCTGTACTTTTCATCTCACTTTCAAATTATACAAACCACTGCAACAAAAACCACAAGTCACTGCAACATCCCAGACACATTCAAAATGAACACTTGCATTGCAAAGAGTTATGTTTCAGGCTTGTGTGGGATGCTTAGACTATATGATTTTGTGGAATTGCCTAAAACTCACAAGGAATCCTGAATTTTTGGTGAGAATATAACAGAGGGGATTTTGAAACACTCAGTGAAAGGACATGAATTCACCCTGCCACTGAGCAACAGGACAAACAGTTTTACTCAGGAATGCAAGACATCCCTATAGCTTCTTGCTGGATATTTGTAGGATTTCTCAAAAAGCAACAGCTTTGAAAAGGTGCAAAAAACCTATAACAAGAAAAAGAGTATAAGCGTTTACACCAGATCAGGGGGGAATAACGTATTCAGTCTACTCATTTAGTAGATTTCTGAAGACTTTTCAGATTATCATCTCATTCAGTCTATCTTAATGCCTGAGCAGAGGATTGGAGCTGCATTAGGCTTGTTGCACCACACAGACAGCTTTGTGTGCACATTAGGACTGGTCATGGGCAGATCACTCAGGTCTGACCACCACTGAGGATAACCATGGACCTCAAAGTGCCAAGGCTTGTAGCAAGAAAAGCCAAACTGGAGGTCTGCTGAGACCAGAGAGATAGCAGTGACACATTCAGGAACACCACAGAACAGTCATGCAGATCAGCAGCTTCAAAAAAAAATATCAGAGGGAGGTATATTCTTTTATACTAAAGATATCCCTCTGAAAACAGTGAATTCTGACAATAGGATGAAAAAGGTCAATGCAATGGAAACGGACAACTGAGGACCAGAACATCAATCGCCTGCTGGATGCTGACAGGGTGGTCTCACATCTGGACTGTCCCCTACTCTGGGCTGGGGAATAACTCATGGTGTGGTCCACATGGCCACCACCAATGCAGGATGGAGAGAATAATTTTGAAGGCAAGATTTAGCTAGTAGCTACCAGGCTAAAGGCCAGGACCAACTCAGTAACACACTCAGAAGGGCTTCCTCTGGTGCCCTATAATGAGATCCAGAGTCACTGCACGGTTCAGATTGTAGTACCTTGAAGACAGGCTGGAGTAGGTAAAGTCTATACAGTAAAGATCCAAATACATTTTCATTTGGGTTTAGTATCAAGGCTACTGGCACATAAGGGTGTTAAACCAAGCATTGTGGGAAAGCCAATAGCTTGACAAGACATATGGTTTGGGAAAATGCAGTCTCCAGTGGAGAAGACATGAAAAATTTGTATCCTGGAATAAAAGGATAGAAGAAAAAAAAACAAATCAGAGAGGAAAAAGCAGAATGCAGCTCCAGCAGACGTCCCTCTCAGGCCTGCAGAGAGAAGGAACAGAACAAGACACCACGTGTACATTTCTAACCAAGCATCAAGGGTCTAAAAAGCAAGGCAAGCGAACAGCAGTGCCCTGGTTCCAGAAGGCACTATTAACATAACCAGCACCTCAGAAACCTGGTGGAGGGAAGATAAGCAGCAGGACATGGTAATGAGCGGGTACAAATTATACAGGAATGAGAGTAGGCTGTGCAGGTGGAGGAGCTGAACATCAAAGAGTTGGGCATTAAGGTATACATTAATGAGAACTTATCAAAGAGCACAACCAAGTTAACTGTATCAACAAGTGCCCAGGCATTATAGTGTTAGACTTACTCCACCATCCGCCCATTCAGCATAGGGCAACAACTACAAATATGAAGTGAGATGAGTGAGGCTGTGATGGATATGAGAGGACACAAGCACAAACAACAGAAGATATCCATCTCCCTGCACAGGTGGCATAACTGACAGGAGGGAGGCTGTCTGCATTTAAGATGGAAGACACTGCTCTCTCCCAGCAGCAATTTATGACCTCTGATGCAGAGACCTGCTTCTTCAGCACATCCTGAGCAGCAGCCAGGAGCTTGTGGGTTTGATTTCAAGTATATTGCCAGTGGCTCTTTGCACCTGAAAACTGACAGTCTTGAAGGTAGCCTTGCAAACCTGCTACTGCAAGTTTAACTTGAAGAGGAAGCTGCCTAAAAACAGATACACTCATTCAAAGAAAATTAAAAAGGAAAAGCCAGTACAGAAAAACATACCCAGGAGGTGGGAAGACCATTTGAAGAAGTCATTAGAATAAGCATGCATCTCCTAAGGGTAAAAAATTTAGATTAAAAGCTAGTATGTTTAACGAAGTTGGACAATTAACAGTAAAATGAGGCTTCTAAGTAGATGCAGTGTCCAAATAATGAAAAATGAAAATGTAAAAACAAAGTCTAAAATGTAAAACGTGCAACTGTGCCCAAATAAACCAAATACTCTAAGCCGAATTTTCCAAGTCACAGGCACTAATAACAAAATACATTGAAGAGTCCACGATCACAGGGCTAAGGGAGCCTCCCAGGAAGATAACACCATAGTAGAGAGCTAAATTAACTCTTATTCACAATAAGCTGATAAACCCTGGTCATACATATTAAACCCCCCCAGCACTGAAGGGGCTCAAGCATGCAATCACCCAGCTCAATACTGCATTTTTGGGGGAAGGGAGAAAAACTCATATAAACAGTACACAAACAGTACACAAAGAGAAGTGACAGACTGGGGAAGACTCATCATAGGTTTTGGGGAGGCATATCCTGTCTCATCAGTCCATTGGAATTCCCCCAAGTGTGGGCAAGCAATGGCATTGCTTGACACAATGAACTTTTGTTTCTAATGAACCAGTTTCAAGATCCTTCCTCTAAAGGCTTCTGAAGAATGCAAGATACCATAAAGTAAAGCAGCAGCTCCTTTAAGTTAGAAACGGCTAAAAATGAAGATGGTAATGAGAGGTCAGCTCTCCCAGTGGAGATGAGACCCAACAGGATTCCCTGCAGCTTGGCTTTTTATAAATTACTCCGAAAAATCAATTAGCAAAGGGACAAATGGAATGATTCAGAAGAGTTCAAAGCTTAAAGTTAACTGAGAGAAAAAGGCAAGTTGCTCATGACACAGTGGCTGGACAAGAAAGCAGAAGATAAATTTCAGCATTGAAAAAATGTAGATGGGAAAAAGCCAGCCATGCTGTACCTGCACACTACAGCTCTACATTAGCAATCACTGTCAGGACGTGTATTATGGAGACATTGTGGGTAAGGTCACAAGTAAGTGTCACCTCATTGTTGAACAGCGATCAGAAATTTTTAACACCTAATACGAAGTGTTAAGAAAGAGAGGGGATAAAACACATTATTTCTGTCATGCTGCTGTAGGACCTCTGGGTCTGCTCAGCTGCAATATTCTGCACAGTTGTGACACTGTGGCCTTCCTCATCGTTATCATAACAGCGATGTAGAGAGCTAGAAAGGGCACAGAGAGACTTTCACCTGGTCACAGAGAAGAGCAAAACTAGGAAGGGCTTTTGTCTAAACTCATAGCAGCTCCTATAGTGGAAAACAGGCTACAGAGGGGACTATAGTTACAACAGAATCCATAAAATCAGGAGTGACCCAGAGAAAATGAACAGTAGATGTTGTTCAGCATTACTCATAGCACTAGAATTAAGGGATACTAAATAAATTATCGTATAGTAGGCTTAAACAAACAAAAGGAAGTGGTTTTTTTTTCCCCTCCCCATACAATCTAATTACATTGTGGAACTCATCGCCCCAGGATGTTGTGGATGCCAAACACATCAAGAGAGTCAAAAGTCAATTAAACAAATTCACAGACTGGTCCATCAGTGGCTATTAAACACGATGATGGAGATGCAGCCTCTGGCTGGCAAGTCCCTAAGCCACACGAAGCTTTATCACAGGAAGAATTACTCTGTGCTTGCCCTGTTTATTCCCTTTGGCATCCACAGTCAACCCTGGTCAGATCCAGGACCCAATTAGGGGAGTTATCCCAAGCTGGTGCAAACTCTCAGAGTTGTGGACATTCTCAGGTATTGGAACATGGCAGTTCTGGTCTAGCGATCTGGACTGCCTCTTTGTCCCTGTCCTGAAGTGACACTAAACCTTCTGAAAATAGGATAGATTGCCAACATCTTGGGCTAAAATTTTGGGCTTTAAACCTCAGGAGATTCCTAGGACATGAAATCCAAAATCACACCCAGATGTCAGTCCTTTGTTTGGATATCATGATTTATATTCTGAGTGACACTTCCTCTTCAGTCTCCCTAACAATGACAAAACAAAGAGCTATAAACAAATCCTGGCTCCAGATGTTCTTTTGCCCTCATTAGCGACCAGCTTGGCTAATGCTATTTCATCAGCCCTTTGTTTCAGGGTGGCAAGCCAACATCAGCAAGTCGAGGACACTTTGATGGGCTCCCCCCTCTTGGGATGTGACAAATTCCCAAGACGCTCCTGCCCAGCACTCACTACAATAACAAGCATGAGACTGAATTACTGCCCTCGACAATGTTTGGTACGTGGAAAAACTTGTGTTTGCTAATTACTGTGATTGCTCCATAAAAATCCCCCTCGGGCAGTCGCATGCAATCCCGGTGAGCCGCAGCCCTGCCCCTCGGCAGCCCACAGCAGCGACCCAGGTGGAGACGACGTTTCCTCTCTTTGAAGAGCCTCCCCAACGTTGGAGGTGTCCCACCCACTCACCAGATCTATTCCTAGACATATCAGTTTCTATTTATTTTCCCACTGACTGTTACGTTGGTGCAAAGAAACAAGGTTGAGAATCAGTCAGACCAGACACATAAGTAGGCTACAAAACAAAGATTTTCTTCTTCCTTTGAAGCCTACTATCCATTATTTTTGATAAGAGGTGCAGCAGATTTATTTCCCTGGTTTGAGCACTCCTAAGCCTCTTTACTAAGCCTGGCAGCAAGAACCTCAAAGCAGATGCCAAACCCTGCAATCTTTTTATGTGTGGTAGAAATAATCCCTTCGCCTGGTGCCTGGGAGAGCTGAACCCTGACATTCATGCAAGCCGCTGATGGACTGGCACTCAGGAGCTGAAGCAGAGCCAGCAGCAGGATCTCTCTTCCCCTTAGTGCACCTTCACTCTGCAGCAGCCAACAATCACACACTTTGCCTTTATCTGAGCCCCAGGCTTGCGCCAAGGTGGGAAAGAGGTACACAAATCTGATTCCATAGCCCATCAGATCTCCTCATGCCAGGTCTCCGTAGGGAGATTTGGATACTTTCCTCCCTGTAAGGGATCCTTTACTCCACCTCTTCCTGCAATTTCAATTCTATATTTAGAAGCTTTATGAATTGAAGCGTGGAGCCCAAAAAAACCCTTATGAATGGGCAACACAGCTCCCAAAGCCATCCACGCTTCCTGATCAACACAGGCCATGTTAACCAGGTTCTTCTGGCTGGCTGGCTGCCTTGAATGGATGAAGCCAAACTTCATGAGTCACAACACCATAACCAAATACCCACAGTACCATCATAACTGCAGGACAGGAGGGAGCTAGTCATAAAAGGAATAAATCAAGGGGAAATACTCGGCACTTCACTTACGGCAGGGAGGGGCTGATCAGCTTTTACTGTGGAGGAATAAGGAGTGAGAGAGGGAAGATCCACTTTCACTTCACTCCCAGGATGCCCAAGGACTTTCACATCCCTGCACAGAGAACAGCTGCTGTAAGTCTTTACATCTCATAATGATAGATTCCTTGTTTAAAAATAAATCAGTGCAGCCTGGGATGAATGCCAACACATTTCCCCCAGTTTTCCCACGTCCTACATTTTAAAGGCAGCTGATTAGCTCCATCCTTGCTTATTCCTGATCCTTCCTTTAATAACTCCCCGTGCTCCCATTAAAACCAGTGCATTTCCTTCCTCACCTTTAAAGTTCTCTAGAGCTGCAACCCCCTACTTCAGCTGCTCTTGGTCAGTTTTGCATCATATTGTGCTTCTGCTTCAACAGAACTATCAACTTTGAAGTTCCTTTCAGTAACTTCCACAGACATCACCATTGACCCCTTTGTGTACCAGGTCTAAAAAACCACCTCTACTGAGTTTTTCCATCTCCAAAAATACTGACAAGTTAACAGTTCAGGGCCATTTGGAACCAACACTTATTCTTTACACACTGATCTTGACCTTCAGATTGATATCATTCCCTAAAACTTACAAAGAGGGACCCAAGGTTTGCAAACAAGGTGCTCAAACACACCATGTTGTGCAACACATAGGCTATCAAACCTGGAATCTCATTACACCCTCTGCCTCCCACTCTGGGTTGTGTTCCCTTGTTACATCTTGTTTCAAATTAGACTGAAAGCTCGTCACGCCAGCGGCAGTGGCTCCCTGTGGCACCACTGCAGCAAACTGGATTAATAAGTGAGACTAAAAACAGCTATCAAAAGCATCAAAAAAACAAAGAGGAAACCAAAGAGATGCGGGAAAGCCTATGACCCTGCCCTGAATAAACAATTCTCAAGATGCTTGAATAACTTCAGGATATCCGTGAACTTGACTTCTCTATCATGAGTCTCATTTTTCACTTCGAGCCTCAGCACTTCACAAATTAAGTGAACCAAAGTAAAAAGATGCTTTGCACAGTCTGGGAATTTTTTTTATGTTGTGTTTCATCAGCATAGCTTAGAGATTTAACTAGTCCATTCAAACTGGGTCATTTGTGTTGTAGACAACAGGGCACACTCAGCAAGCAGGGGATATAAGGATTTTAGTGGCATGAAAATAAGAAACCTGTTCTTTTTCAGCAGACTGCTCTGTCCTAGCCCAGGATCTCACACCCTCCAAAGCACAGTTTTGCCATTGCCTTACTCCCCAGACTTCTGGTTTAGGACTTAACTTCAAAATTAAGCTATCCCTCCCACAACAACGGCACGTTGGGAGGGTGCTATCTGATCAGCTTTCCACCCAACTTCACCCAGGGTCCCAGGTACTGCCCTTCCATTAGGGCATACAAAGATCTACCATTGATATAACTACCTATCACCTCCTGGGGGCTTTACACCAAGCCAATAATTTTTCCGATAACCTGAAGAGGCTGACACAGGAGCAGCATCTGCTGTTTATCAGCTGGGCTGTGGAAAAAAGGAGAAATTTGCCACCAGTCACCAAATGAGTCAGTGGTTAGGGTAAGATACTCTTTGCCTTCCCTGGAGTTGAGTCTGGGGTTCAGTCCACCATCCCCCCTCATCTCCCCAGATGCACATTCCTCTGCTGCCAAGGTCCACAATAACAGCACTGAGGTTTGGGAGGCGAGGGAGAACTTGCATTGCATGACTATTTTGCCCAGCTGCAGAAGAGACAGTTTCATCCCTCTCCAGTGGACACAGTCTGTAACAAGCAGCTTTTAGTAATAAAAATTTCCAGCTCAAAAAGTATAATCCTAGTAGTTCAGGTGCATAACAGCAGATTAGATGTCACTGCTTCCCTCCCAGGTGGCCTTAGCTCCTTTCTTCTCCCTCCCCCCCCGCAAAGAGCATCATCTCTGCAGGTCTACCTCACCCAGGACTAGCACATGATCACTGGATTTTTCTTCTACAGGAATTGCTGACACCAAAAATAAAGTCTAAGAAGTGGCTCAGGTAACTTTAGTGAGACTGCCCCAATGGCACTGCCAGTTTCAGAGCAGCTTATCCTTGGACAACGTTGCTGACACTGGCACCGTGGACCTCCAGAGAAGATGGCTCTCCGGGTTACAGGAGGAACATGCAGTGCCCACACTCAAGTGTGCTCACTGCACACTTATTCACAGAAGACAACAGCACTGGAAAGCAAAGCAGTCATTCCATGGGAAATCACCAATTTCAAATAAGATTAACTTTTGCTCTTTTAAGCATCCTTCATCCAAAGGCACTCAGGACAAGAGGACTTGCAGGCAAAAATTTAACTGCCCCCTCTTACTCCTTGCTTGCAGCAGTAGTTACACAGCCACACAGATGAGACCACTATATTTGTATACCATTTAACTTGGGACCACAGCTTTCCTGCTGGGAGGAAGGGTTCCTTTGGCTGGGTAGGGTACAGCTGTTCAGGAACAAAACCCTTTTCTACAGAAAAGGAAAAAGTTAGTTATTTCCTGCCTCATCCCAGAGCTTTGGAGTGAAGACACTTACAGCATCAGTAAACAAGTGCCCAGCAGCACTGCAGTGATGTNCAAAAAAAAAAAATCCCCAAAACCTTTCTTGAGCATGCAGCTAAGCAGGCCCCAGGCAGTAATGGGTATATGATGAATAATAAACCCATCTGAAGCAACAAGCATGAGTCAACACAGATGAAGAGTTCCTCATAGTTTTCCCCCCTTTCCTCCTCTCCCCCACCCCCCGCTGCCTCCTTTGGCTGTTCCTTGGAAAACCCATCTGCGTTATGAGGGTGTCCATAAAACAAACATTTGGCTGCTTTCTTGAAGAAACCTTGGAGAGCCCAGAACTGGCTGTGTGGGCTGAGTCCTGAGTCCTCAGCAGGGCACAGTAACCAAAGCAAAAAGAAACCTCCTCAGGGCCTGTTATAGCATTTGGGATGGAGGAAGTGGAGCAGAAATCTTTGTAGAAAAGCAATTTACATCTGTTTGACCCTTGTAAAACAGGTCCCCAGGCTCTTCCCTGCTTGGGGGCATTTAGATGACAGACTGCAGCAGCAGCAGTTTTCCCCTTCCCAGGGGAAAGGAGTGGTGCAGAGTAACCACAGGTAACCACCAAGTAGTGTATACAACCTGTGCCAAGAAATGGGTGCAGGCAGAGCTGTCCCACCTGCTTTGGAAGGCAGGAAAGGGACCACAACAGGCTCCCTGCAAGGACTAGGATGCTGTCTGCAGTGCCGCCTCTTGGCTCAGTCCCACATCTGCAGAAGCCAATGAAAGTGAAAGATACCTGCACTCTTCTCCAGACTCCACCTTGCCACCCCAGCCTTCCCTAACAGGCTGCTCCTCCCTACGAGGCTATTTATCTTCTCCCACTCAAATCCCTTGATCTGCTTGCCAAAGCCCAGCCTGTTCCAGGAGGGTCTGGTTGCCCAGATACTGCAAATTACTGCAAGGCTGAAGCTCACCTCTGGGCTACCACAGGACCAGGTAGCTCTAGGTCTAGTCTTCCCATGTTTTGTCCCAAATACCTATTGGAAGTTCACAGGTTCACCCATCCCAATACCACATGTTGGCCCCAGACCTTGTAAAGTCAATCCCATGAGGTACAGAAAAGGGGGATCCCATGTACTAAGACCAAGAATACAAATCAAACTTCTGCTGTTGCTGAAACAAGTACGGATGCACAGAAGGTACCAACCCATTCAGTAGGCAGGCAGAGCTCTGAGCAGTTCCCACTGGTGGTTTGAAGCCAGGCTCACACAGATTACTATCCCAGCCTTCCTTACCCAGAGACCAGCACCATTTCCAGTTCTCCCTACATCACAAGAGGGTCAAAAACCAGAAGAACTATGGAGGTGTTCTGCTTGCTAGGGACCATGAACAGTAGGCAATTGGGATGACAGAGGCCAGAGTTGCATAGTCCTACATCCATCAATCCCCAGTAACTTTGTGCCATGGAAGGCAGACAACAGGGTCCACAAGAGGTAGCAGATAAATTCTGACCCATCTCCACATGCTCTGTCCTTCCAGAAGGAAAGTTTCAAGTCTGATCTCATTCAGGACAGCACAGGGTATGACAGCCAGCTCTGATGCTGGCTTCTGTCACTGCTCCGCATCCTGCAGAACAAAGTCTTGCCCTGTCCACTACTTCAGGAAGACAGAAAATGGGTTCTTCCACTTTGGATGCCCTACAGTACATGGGCAACACAGCACAATGCATGGCATGCAGAGAGCTTGTCCTCGGGGCTGGCACACAGACCCCAGGAATGCTCTACCCCAATCCCAGATAATGGCCACTCCACAGCAGATCCCCTTTCCCTGGGGGTGGAGATCCCATTGTGTCTGGGGCTTCTCACCAGGCTCACCCCCAGCATGTGCCCAGCACCACAAGCAGCCAGGCAAACATCGCCTCTTCCTTCTTCAGCCTGTTGAGCAACCACCAGTGGGTGGACACACACCCAGGCTAAACACAGCTCCAGTACCACCACCCCCACCCGCCATAGCTTATACCCAGGTCACCAAACACATTCTTGCTTTGGGTGCACTAGTTCTCACGCTCCTCCCGGGGAGGGAGCCCGCATTGCTCAACCCTGCTCTAGCTCCGATTTCCCCTACACTGAACCCGGAACCAGATTTCACTCCTCACAAAAACGTGCTGGCCCTCCTTGCCCAGATAAATTCTGTCCTGAGGATGAGGAGGATGCAATGCTGCCACCACCACAGCCAGAGCTGGCCTGTGCATTGCCAGTTGGGCTGCAGCATGGCAGCCTGTCCTAGCGAGTGGGGGTGCGGGCTGCCCAAGGACTTAGTGGGGAGGGAAAGGTCTCGGCGTCACAGCTGCCATTCTCTCTAATCCCCGTGTTTGAGTGCCTCAGAGCACAGGTGAACCTGTGAGGTGCCTGACATCTGAAGGACAGGGGGGTTAAGGCTCTCAATGCCTCCTCAGCATAGCCTTTACCTTTGCGTGACACATCCAGCTTTTGAAATCCAGGCTAGCACTCATCTGTCCTATTTCAACTTCAAAGCACTTCACAAACATTAACCAATTAATCCTCTCACCACCCTCAGAGGGAGGTGAGCATCTTTATTTTTATCCATTTCCCCATCAATGAGAGAGTTAAGTGCCTCTCCCAAGGCCATTCCTAGCTGACTCCCAGCTGACTGCACTTGACTCCCAGCCCCAGGCTGGGGCCATCAGGGGAACTACACAGAGTGCTCCTCAGACAGCAGAAATGCTGCCCAAACAGTCACAGCTGCCCAAGTAGAGCTGTCACCAAGAACCTTTGTTTTCCTCCATGCCCCATATGCTTCTTGAGCACTTTCTGTTCATTATCTGTCAATGACCTGGAAGGAAAACGATCTGAGAAAAGCGAGACAGAGCAGACCACAGACACACAACCACCAGGACCAGCTAGAAAGCCAGGGGCACAAAATAAGTGTTTTTAATGGGCCCATTAAAAGAGTCCTACAACTTGAATGAGGGAAAAAAGAGNAAAAAAGAAAAAAAAGAAACCACACAGAGGCCAGTGGGGATGACACCAGATTACGGGGACAAACTTTGACATGACTGAAACTATGCAAGCAGCCGAAAGCTACTGGCAGTGCTCAGCATTTGCTAAAAACTGAAGCAGAACATCCCAACTCATTCTGCACTTGATATCACGCTTATTTCCTCCATCTCAAGCAGAACTTGGTTTAGGGAACCCCACAACCATCTGAGGCAGGGAGGATGGAAAGGGAGCTGGCCTTCAACCGGGAGACTGCAGGAAGTCATTGTGTGTCACATCAGCATGGTAGCAGCTCACTCAGGGTGGGGCACATGTCACCAGCAGTGATGCTCCCCCTCAGCTAACCTGAGCTATATCCTCAGATATCCTCAGCTGTGAGTCATCCTTTACATCAGTCAGGACTCACTCAAACACTGCCAACAAGCAGTGCAGCACCCACCTTCACCAGGTCCATCATATCCCTCCAACACGTAACCAGCCCAAAAGATGTTTTATCACCTGAAATGGCAATTTCTTGGTTGAAGCCACAGCCTGCACTCCTTCCTCGGCCAGCAGGCAGGCGGGCAGAACTCCCTTGCCAGGGCATCCAGGTGTGCTCAAGAGAAGGGAAAGAAACATCCTGGTCCCTTAACAGCCCTCAAGACATGGGGCTGTGGAGAGGGAAAAGCAGGGTGCACACATGCACAAGGAGGGGTTTCCGATCAGACCCAACTATCAGTGATGGCTAAATTTATTGTAATCTTTTCACGGGTCAAAATACTTGCTCAGGAGAAGGGACTGCTCCAGCTGCAGAAGTGCTCCCACACTTCCCGTAGTGCCCTGGGACAGACCAGGCAGGGCTGGGATGTTGCTCCCAATTCCCTTTCACTTCAAGAGTAATTTCTGTCCCCAGCATTCCTCAAGGCATGCAAGTGAAAGTCTCCCTGCTTTTGCAACACCATTGACCCAGAGTGGGACTCCTGCTCCTCCAGTGACGGGGAGAGCCCACAATTGCAGGGTTTACAGGGAAGGACTGCTTCATTTTTCCTCACCATTTCCGATGGCTGTGGCTCAGCGCTAACTGCTGGCAATTAGTCATTACCATCCATCCTGAGGTCGCAGATTGCAGACTAAACCCTGTGAAGATGTCAGGATCCCAATGCAATTTTGGATGGAGAGGGGCAGCCTTTAACCAATGCTCTGCAACAGCAGATCAATACTGGAAAGAGCTGAAATCAGTCCAACGTCTCACTGAAGCGGCAGGAAAATTTCAGGCAGATCAAATGCAATTCTCCAACTGCAGTTATTAGAGGCAGTGAGGGTAGAAGCCTTACTTCTATTACAGATATAATACCATCCCAAGGGAAGGTTTTTCTTAGCATCAAGAATCACTCTGAATACCTGTTTAAAACAGTGCCTACAATGTGTGTTAAATTTATTGCTGAGCATAGCCCTTAAGTCACAGTAGCACCTCAAAACGCCAGATTTACCCCCGTGTAGGGGGTGTCACATCTGCACCTACAACATGGGTGCAAACCCAGGGAGAGGAGGCAGAGCTGCAGCTCTCCAGGTCCTGTTCCAGCACGGGACTGGCTCAAAGCAGACAGTGCCACCTGCTGACACCCAGTCCCCATCCCATCCCTCCCGCTGGGGGCCCCAGATACCCTCCCAACCCATCCACACAACTGTAACTCCTCATAGGCTAGTCACACTCCAAAAGCAGCAGTAATTCTGTATAATATCCTCGGCTGTTCGTTGGGTCATTCCCCATTTCCACATGGTTGTGTGGCACATACACCAAGCTGACGGATGACACTGGCCACAACCATCAGTGTACCAGGGGAGTTGGCACCACATGCCAAGACTGTTCTTCAAGGAGAGGAGGGAAGGAAAAGTACCTGCACCAGGATACAACACAGAACAGTTTCTGGGTGTGCTTTTGTCTTCCTCCCCTACTGAAAACCATTTTCTTAGACGATAGCAATGCTCAGGACAGATATCTATTCCTCTGCTGAACATCTCCCCGCTTTTGGGGGCATGGAGAAGAGGCCAAGCTACTTAAGAACAACTTGGTGATGAGCAGGGAGACCACCCAACCGTATTCATGCTCCATGAGTAGAGCTGCATTTAGATACTACAAATGCACTGCATGCCCAAGGACCCAAAATGCATTTGACAATAGTTGTGAGGTTTAGCTTAACGATGTAGTGATACGACATCCTCACAAAACCCCTATGTACTCCTCCAGGCAGCATTCACCCAAAGCAAAATCAAAACACAGAGCAAAGCCACCAGGCACAGCAGGACTCTGGGGTCCTTAGGGACTGGGAAAGCTCTTGATGTGCACTACAAGATGTTTGTTAGCACATGGGTGAAATTTTTATCACATTCCCAAACTTATTAACCTCTAGCTCGGTCATCTTTGCTTATCTTATTTGGGAATTGAAAGAGAGACCAAAGGACTCTGAAACAAAGAAACTGGACTCAATAGCCAATAGCCCACCATCAACTCACTAGGTCAGATACTTAAACCAGTTTACAAAATGAAGTTTATGTTAAAAGGAAAATCTCCAGAAATAAGTGTTGGCACATTCTTTGTGTATGAACTACCATTATTACTAATTATTTACCCTGCAGCAGTCACTACAAGCCCTAGTGCCATTGTGTCAGGTACTAGATAATATGTACATGTTAAACGGTAGTATTCTTTTCTGTAGAAACTATAAAGAGAAAAGAGACAAAAGACAAGAAAGCATCGTTCTCATGTGGAAGCAAAACCAGAAATTAATTGACTAAGTTATACAATGAATGGTAATACTGAGCTGTGCACACTAATTTGTGTACAAAACGTGCTTATTAAATATATTAAAACCCATGGGACACTAGTATCAGTCTGTATAAACAGCACCAGCCTGTACTCCTCAATTCTCACTTATGAAGCCTACCCCTAAATCTTCCTTTCTCCTGCCCTGCCTTCCCCTTTCAGACACTCTACTCTTATTTTAGAACTAATTAAATTAAACCTCTGACTCACCTCAGATCTCAGATTTAGGCTTACATGATCTTTGCTAGAAGACCTTTCCTTGCTGTCATTTGGCAGCACTCCCCCAAACACACTCAGCTCTGCCTCCACCACAGCCCAACAGTGATCAGCTGCTCATGGAAACATACACAGGGTAAGAGCTAAAATCCAGAGAGCTCTCCCCACCAAGGAAAAAAAAAAATATATAAAAAAAATTAATCACCACCTTATACATCCGTGGTTGGTTTACAAGTATCACAGCGATTTTACACTGCCTCGATTCCATGGGAGAAATGCCCAAGGATTTAGTTAACATGCAGGTCTCACTCCAGAAATGAGGAAGACAGCATTCTGACCTTTCCACCTAAGCATCTAACATGCAGCCAGAGATTGCAGCCAGGCTCTGGATGCTCCCCAGAAGAAACAAAACCTCCAAACACCCCAGAGATTTCTGATCTGTCAATCTGTGAAAAGGGAATAATGCTCATTGCCCACAAAGCTGCTTCTCAAAATCCTTTTCTAACAGAAATACTACCAATACAAAAAAAAAAAAAAAAAGGAATAAAGCGACCTGTTTCTAAAGACCCCACTCTGTCTCTCTTGCTGTGATTGGTAAGCACAGAAACTGGTGCAGGTGCCAGCACAGCAGGGCTCCTGAGAAACCTGGCACATACCAAGAAACCTGCCTGCCCATGAGCAAAGGCAGATGCAGACACACCTCTGACAGGACAGCTTGTTCCTTCCTATGAGCCATCTGTGAGAGGTCTACCCTGGTCTACCTATTCAAAAATCACCTTTGCTGCCCTGCATCCCCCAGCACTTAGTTTCAAAGCCCAAAAAGCCTGCCACAGACCACACAGCAGCTTCCAAATCAGACCATACAGAAGCAGTGTCATCCCTAAGAGTATACACAGTCTCCTGCTACCCCAAATATCATCATTACCTGGAATGATTAACTGAAAAACTCACATTCAGCCCACAGATCCCTCAAAACTCAATTGCAGCAGGAACTACTTCTTCCCAGGGCAGCACCCACAGCACTTCTGACCACAATCCCACTACTGCCTTCCCAAACCAACCAGCCTCACCCCACACCAGATTCCCCAGATCAGGAGGAGCCACATGCCTTAGATCAACCAAGCTCATTTCCCAGTCTTTTTCTTTTCAGTTTCCCTCCTTCAATTAGAGTGCTAAGTGGCACAGGAGACCCAAATTCAATTAAGAGGATTAATAGCAATTAAGCCCCTATTGGAGCCAGGGTTGTGCTCTTTAGACCTGGAAAGAAACTATATGTCACTGCAGCAAGACAAGCAGCAGGTGATGCCAAAAGCTTTTTATTTCTGAGGTTGTCTTCCTGCAAGCCTCCTCCTCCCCCCTCCCATCTCTCTCCCTGATCAGAATTTGGCCCAGATAGAGCCAATTCCCTTCCAGCCTGCTCCTGCCTCAGCCCTGCTCTTTGCACATGGGAGAGCTCAGCTTCCTCTGAACACCATTTATAGAGTTCGAATAAACCACCTCAAAGCAGCTCTCCTTTTCTGTGCCCATGTTAAAAAACAACACACACAATCCTGCCTCATGGTGCACATGGGAAAGGGCAGAGCATTTGCACGTGAGGCTGAATTTCCTCTTCATTTGCCTTGGCTGTGGGATTTGCTCATGTCAGCCTGACCCCGGTGTGTAGGGAGGCTCTGCAGGCAGGACCAGTCCCAGCTACCAGCACTCTGGGATGTTCCCCCTCCTGTCCCCAACCTTTCCCACTGCAGGGTCTATCCTTGCCAGCAGGAAGGGAGTGCCACTCCAGCAATTTTTCTTCTGGTCTCATTCTGTTATCGCAGTGCCTCACAGTAGTTATTTTAGCTACAGAACAGCTTTCTGGCTTCCTGTGTTGTCCTTTGGTGTTCTTCTTAATTGAGGGCTTTTAACATTAACAGCATTTAGCAGCTGTTCTTCTTCCGGCAGGAGGGAAGGCACCAAATCTTTTATTTAATCTTCTTCTGTAAGGAATGAAAACGTGACCTGCCCTCTGATCAGAGGCCCTTCGAGTGACAAACCTTCCCCACTCTGCCAGGGAATCCTTTTAGCTACCAGTCCCATGAATTATTGAATTCACAAGCCCATAGATCATTACCAAGAAAGAACTAGGGATGCAAATATCTCCTCCGGGGCCTGGCACGGGACTCCCTCTGGTTTGGTGGGAGTTGGAGGCTTCCAGGTCCAGTGTCCTCTCCCTGCTGTGCCACCTGTGGATGACATACTGGATGAAACTGGTTGGGTTTGTCTGGGGCTCCTGTCCACGGAGGGGCAGAGCATCTCTCTGGACAACAGGAACCGCAACAGTAGCCGGGAGCCACAGGGTCTCACCTCAGTAGGTCCCACCGCATTGAACCGAGAGGAGCACATGGTGCCCAGCAGCCACCAAGCAAAATAGAAAATGGGATGAGAGGGTACCCAATGGGAAACACTGAGGTTGGTGCCTGCAATTCCTCACCAGACAGGGTGGGATCTGCATAGCTAAAAGCTGCCTGAGTCCTCAAAGAGGACTAGGATTTACTTTTGTCAAGGCCTTGAGTGTTTTGAAGTCCAGAGAGAGGCAAGAACCAGCATGTTCCACCAGTGCCTGGGGGAAATTGCAACAGCCACCAGTCAAAAGCATTCAAAGATCACAAACCAGACCCAGATGATCATGAATCACAGCTTGCAAACCGCAAACGGTTCTTAAGCCTCTTCAAAATAATGGCATTTACCAACAGGCGCATTTGGGGCAGTTCACATTTTCCAGCTGTCTCCTGAACCCAAGAGAGAGAATGGGCTAAAGCAAAAGCAGAGCTCCTCTTCAATCCTAGCACCCAGGAACTGGGGCAATAGCAGGGGGATGTAGTGACACTTGGCACAAGCTCACAGGCATTGGTGATGCTGGGGCTGTGTGGGAGCCCCTGGTACAGGGAGGGTGGGCAAGGGGTGACCCCTTGGCACACTGAGTCCTGACAGGCTCATGAGACTACCCTGGGGTGGTGTGAGGTGTCAGTGCTGGCTTTGAAGGAGAGTGGGGCATCTGTACCCCAGTTCCCAGCTACCTCCAAGGCTCATCTGACCAGCCCCGCACTCGTGGCTCAAAGTCCAAGGGATACCAGAACAATTTTGTTTGAAAGTTCTTGCCTTGCTTTTCACCAAGGTGATGTTAAGTGCACTAACACGGTAAAAGACTGCATGCTCTTTGGGTCCAAGTGCATGGGCAATCCTGAGGCTTCAATCAGAGCAAGACCTACATCCCAATAAAGTACATGCAGTAAAGCTCTTAGGTGTCATCAATGTTTTAATCCCTGATTTAAATATTAATATAATGAAAGAGCATAAAAGCAGTATTGCTGAAAGCACAGGGTCATCTAGTCCAGCACCTTGTCTTCACAAGAGACCCAGAGACCGCCTCCAAGTTTTTTACCACTCCAGTCCGCTGCTGACTTTTTAAGTCTTGTTATACTAGTTCTAGTTTATAGTAATACAGGTTTATAAATGCAAACCTGGGCATCATGATAATTACTGACCGGTACTGAGTGTTCCTGTAGAGGCTCTAATTATCATCTATGCATCTTTGGTCCCTGTCCATAAAAAACACCAAAATATCAGATCCAATGAAAGGACATTGAATGCCAGCATGGCACAAAATGCAAAAATGAGGCAACAGGTGAAAGTGCCAGTCAGTGGAACTGTAGTAAAAGGGACTTGGGGTAGCTGCATCCAAGTTTGATCTATGTCTGCACCTCAGTGGAGGTGACCAGGGAGAGGTCTCTGGATCTGAAGCCCCAAACGGGCAAGAGGCTTACTCTCTGAGACTGGCAGCACAGATATTTAGGCTCAGGGACCTGGTACACCCTCCCTCCCTCCCTCCTCCACAGGGTGCCTGCACCTCAGGCTTACCAGCCCCTTGCCAGTACTGTCTGATCACCCTCCATGTAGTATTGGCAGATCCTCAGGGAGAGCGTTACCTGTAGCCACCAGGCAGCTCTGAGCAGGGGATCAGCACAGCACAAAGCTCAGGGATGTCTCAGCTAAACAGGCAGATGCAGGACACCGTGATCAGCATCATCAGCTGCCTCCAGCATGCCTGTCACCATCTGCTCTTGGCAAGCATCTCAGCACTGGAGGAGAGCTGCCCCAAGCCCAGGCACTGCAGGGCTGCCTTCAGCTCGGAAGCAGGCTGGATTTTTTCTTCCAAAAAACACAGAGGAAAAAAATCAGAATGCAACATCTCTGAGTATTTCCTATAGAAACCACAGCACAATACAGGGACCTCAGCTGGTTTTTCAACAGGAAAACCAAGTTTCTTGCTAAGTGAGACTTGAAACTATGAGCCAGCAGCTTCCAGAATCTCAGAAAATGGGAAGGAATGAAGAAAAGAGGATCTTGCCAGGAATGAATAAGGGTAAAAAGGAAAAGCATACTGCAAGCAGAAGCCATGGGCCTTGGCAGCCACATCCTCATGTAGAAAGAAAAAAAAAAAAAAAAAAACTAGTTAAAAGCTGCTTGGGGAAAGGAGGTTCAGCAGTGTTGGATTATTTCATCTCCATTACCAGAGCAAAAGGACTGCTTCTTATATCCCTGATGGGCTGAAGACGGTGCTTTCACTGCAAAGAACCTCACTTTCACAACCAGGCTGAAAACGTACAAAGCATCAAAAACAATGTCACATTTATTAGGGAAGCAATTCAAAGCTCACCGAGGGACATAGGGAGCTGACTACATGCAGAAATCAAAGGGAAACCCTTGATCGAAAGGAAATGTTTAGCCACTATGTTCAAAGGCTCCCTAAATCAAAGACAAAATCCCTCTTTAATCAAGACCATTGACCAGAGCTGAAAGCACAGGGAGCTGCCAACAATGCCCACAGCATCACCTTTCATGACAGGGCTGACAGTGTCAACGCTCTTATACCCCAGCACCTTTTCATATCTTTGTCCCAGGAGCCGCTCCTGGCACTCAAACCAAAGCACGTCTTTGTGGGGACAATGAACATCAGCCATCAGCTAAGGTCCAAAGTATGACAGTGTCCCTATTTCCGTTGCCTTAAACTGTCAGCCTTCAAGCTGAGCAGTCATTAGGAAAAGCAGCAAGAGTTAATTGGGCCTTATCTAATCTCAGCCCAACCCAGAGGTCAATACCCGAAGTTTATCAGCAGTGTTTAACATCATTTATCAGCTTTGTAGAGATTTGGCTCAGACAGGTGTACAGCATGCTGACGCACAGGTTGGCTCAGGGGGTATTCTTTCCACTCTGGGAGCAGATATGAACAACTAACGGAACAATAAATGCACATTTATTTTGGCTAAAGCAGCAGTGGTAGCATTAGATGTTGGCAGGGTAAGAGCTCACCAAGATTAATGTTCAAATGTATGAATGAACCTCTGAATTAACGGTGGCTCTCGTGGCGTCTCGTGGCAGCACAGCTTCGAGGAAAAACCATCACTGGAAACAGGCTTGGTGTTTCCGACCTCTGCTGAGCTTCTCTCTCCCTTTTTTGGTATTTTCAAGGTCAGAGTCCTGCAAAAGAAACAACATCACTAGCTCTAGCCCATGTCCACTACTTTTTTCTTTTTCCTCCCAAAATCTCGTTTCTATCAATCTGTGAAAAAGTGCACTTCTCATTTAAAAATCTCTCCATAGCTAACATGAAGAAGAAATAGATTCAGAAATGAAAGCCTTATTTCATAGTTTTCATTACTTTTTCCTTCCTTTATGCACCTTTCTATATTTTTTAATAGCCAATTTTTTCCCATGGAGCAAAGGAGGCTGGGACCTCTCTGCTGGAAAAGTCTCATCTCCTCCAATTGTCCGAAACAGGACAGTGAGATCAACCTAGGACTTTCAGCCTGCTCTCGCCACATATTTCATTGAAATCAGAAGCACAATAGTGTTTTTCTGAGTCCTGGGCCAAGGAGTAAGCCATGTATCAATAGCCATTAGCACTGCCAATGGAACTCACAGAAGTAGCTAGAAATGCCAAATGTTTCTGGAGTTGTGATGAAAGTCATTTGCAATTTTTTTTGTTGCTGTTTATCAACTGGCTTACAAAGTGATGGAAAGTATTATAAAAACCTGACAAAAACTTTGACAAAATGTTTTCAAGAAATTAAGAAAAAATGTGAAAATATTCTGTATTTCAGACCTCCACTAAAAAAAGCTCCTGATCTTGGGGACATGGGGTTAGTTAAGGACCGCAGAGGGGACAAGCTGTTGCTTGATGGCTGGTTTTTGAAAGCTGCTTCAGAAAATATCAGCCCCTTCAGTTGTGTTATGAACCTCTGCAAGGATGGGGACTCCACAGCCTTTTTTGGTCCAGCAACAGTGTTTGGCCATCCTCATGGTAGATGGTTTTGTTCAACCATCCTGTTGGGATGACCCTTCCTGCAGCCTGTCTCCACTGCTTCCCATCTTTTTTCTGTGCAACTTTAGGAGGGCTTTGTCTCTGCCTTCTCCCAGTGACTTGGTTGATCCTTCACCAGCTTTGCAACAGCTCTGCTGCCAGGCCAGTGCTCCCAGATTTTGTTTGGACTTCAACTTTTCTAGAGAGTCAGTTTTCAAATATAATCTCTTCAAACTCACCTGGGGAAATGAGGACCTAAAGACAGCAATAACTGTAAGCAGACAGGATCATTTATCCAAACAGAACAGGGCAATAGAGACCTGAGATTCTTATCAAGAGTGGTTAATACCAGAGCTCTTTGTTAAGTTACCCCATGCACACTTCCAAGCAAGGTCCAGCCTGGGCAAGAGACATATAGGAGCAGGGGCAGAGCTGGCCTGAGCTATAATGAAGGTCAGATTAGACCAGATCATCTTCCAGAAAAATGTGACCCCGAAAGGAACGTACATACCATATCCTACCTTATCCTTCCTGCCCTGTTCGGCTGTATGAAAGATGGAGCAGGCAAGAGGCACCTCTTCTAGTTCAGAGAGAGAGGGAGTGCCTACTGCAGGAGATTGAAAACCACATTTACCCAATTATTGGCCACTGTGCTTAATCACTCTGCCCTGGATATCTCTGGCAGCCGCAGGGATAGTAGGATGTGGAGGCGAGAGGCAGATAGAATTTAATGAAGAAGCCATTTTATGAAGGAATTCTTTGCTTTTGGCATTTTCTGTAGGAATGGGAAAAAACAATGCTTTTTCTCCAGTAATACCAGGGAAAACAAGAACAGCAGAGCTTAATGTTTCAGCTCTTGGGCGACCAGCACCACATGCCCCCACAGTCTCCGCATCCCACGGAGATCCTTACAAAGCTGAGGAGTGAGGCACACGTGTCTGAGGAGAAAGCATTGCCAGGAGGCAGCAACCCCTGCACTGCTCCTGGCCTAGCGTCACTCCTTGGATGGACGGTCTCTGGGTCTAGTGGCAACAGCTGTCCCATCTGCAAGGGACAGAACCCCAGGGCCACTTCTGTGACTGAAGTTGACCACAGCCCAGAGGTATTCCTGGCCATGTGCCATCACACAGTAAGCCACAGCAGACGAAGGGAAGATTTCTACGGGCTGAGCCTGTGGGGTTTGGTGTCACTGCAATGGTGGAACAGCAGAGGAGAATGGGCCAGGAGCTGGGCTGGGAACTCACCACCACACCAGGGAGCTGTGCAATTGCATCCCTGCCAATTTCAGCCAGTAATCCTTGCGAGCACATTGCTGGTCCCCAGCACGTTCATCCTCCTCAGGAAGCATTTGATTGGCATTCAGACACAGCCTCTTCTGAACGACCCAACAAGCTGTGATTTATGCAATGCCTTTGTCTTCAGACATTGCTGTCAGCAAGATCCATCCTCAGGCAAAGCCGCTGATGCCTGCAGATTTCCAAAGGTCACTATCATGGACACACTGCCCTTGCTGAAGGATAACAAAGAGAAGCTTTACTAAAAGTAGAAAACCTCATTTGTCCAATTTCTCCTGTAGCGATGTTCAGCCCCCTCCCCAAAAACCAGAAGCCCCAGGGGAAATGTTTCCAGGACAGAAGAAAATCCATATTGATATATTGTCCTACACTCCAAAGAGCTTTCTACAGCTGGAGAAAATAAGTGATGTTTTCACAGCAGCTACTCAAAGGATCCCTTTTCCTAAACTGTCAAAGAATTCAATATCTTCCATACGCTCAGAGCAACAAAAGAGCTTTCTCAGCATTAATGGGAAAGAGTCCAAGACAAAAATCCCTATGAACAAAACTGGGGGGGGGGGGGGGGGAGAGGG
>VXBW01003627.1:14864-85330 GCA_013400375.1 Thinocorus orbignyianus | reverse complement strand
GAGAGCAGGGTGTCTGCAGGAAAAATCAGTATTTGAGCAGTATCCCCTGGATAAAAGAGCAGCTGATTGCTTCACACTTCTCTCACCTTCCTGATGCAAAATAGCTAGGTCTGTCTCCTTTGCTTGAATGGATCCAGCTGCACCATCCCCCTTTCTCCCAGCAACTTGCAGATCTCCCCATGGGCTCCGGCAACACACAGATGACCTCCTCTCCTCCCCTCCCCTCCCCTCCATGGGCACACTGCTGCATGGGACTTGTTCTTCTGCACTGTCTGCACCAACAGCTTTCAAACCAAATCTTGAATACCACAGGCAAGGTCCTGGGTACACCTGCAAACTCCAGACCTGAGAAACCCAGCAGGTAGAGGGCATTAGGGAATTTTAGCCTTTAAATCCAACACAAGCACGTTTTTTGACCCAACAGAGCTTTGAGCAGCTTGGGAACTCTCTTTTGTGACAACCCTGGGCTTCAGCCAGCCATCAGCCTTTCTCCAGCCTCTACTCATCCTACTCATCGCAGGGCAGCAGCAAAACCTCTACCTGCCTTTTTGACCATCCTGAACACTGAGGATCCTCCTACAGGTCCCCCAAAAATGCCTTCCCTTCATGTATTCCAAAGAAGGTCCTCACAACCTCCACCAAGAGACTGAGTCTCAGAAATGCCACCAGCAAAGGGCTGAACATGAGCTTGTGCCAGTGTTACAACATCTTCCTTTTACCACCCCAGTTCTTGGGCACTGGGATTGCAGAAGGAGCTCTGCTCCTTTAGCCCATGATGGGTTGAAAATGTGAACCACCTCAAACAAGCCTGTTGATAAATGTCACTATTTTGAAGAGGCTTAAGAACCATTTGTGGCTTCTAAGCTCTGATTCACGATCATCTGGGTCTGGTTTGTGATCTTTGGATGCCTTTCTGGTGACTCTTGCAATTTCCCCAGGGCACTGATGGCTTTTCTCTGTACATCAAACCTTCACAAAAAGCAGATTCCAGTCCTGGTATAACAAGTGCTCCTCCAGCCTGTCGTGGATGGGCCATAGCAGGGAAGTAGGTAGGTTCCCAAATTTTTCATTCCCCTGCAATACAACTTTTTATTCCTTTGCAACACTTTACTATTGAAAAAAGTGCAACTTGACAGTGCTCAGATTTGGCCAAAAGATGATGCAGAAATTCATCCTGCAGAAGGAGAATCACCTCTTCATGCTGATCTACCTAGAGGCAGACCTACCAATTCAGCTTACCTTCCTTGTGTGTCATCAGTTCCTCCTACAAGTGCCTTCCAAAAGCCAGGAGAAGACACCATCAGTCATTGCAGAGGTCTTCTGTCCCATGCCATGTGTGGTGGCCATCACCCAACAAGGCAACCAATGGAAAGCTGTTCCACGCCAGCACCTGCTTTGGGCCTGCTTCTCATCTCCATGTCTCCGCAATGGGTACCATGCTCAGCAAGTCACACAGCACGGCTGGCAGAGCCGCCTGACTCATTTTTCTCTACTCCTCCAGCTGATGTGTTTGGAGGAACACACTGCTCTGACAAGGTGACACATCCTGAAAAAGCCCACACTGCTGAAGACACCTCCCTGCTCCTTCTACCGGGAGCACCCAGTGCAATAGCAGTTTGCAGCTCTTTTTCATTCCTCCCCAGTCAAATAAGCCTCAAGCATTTCTGTTTGATTTTCCTGAAGGCTATGGAATAGATGTCAATCAGGGGAGACAGGGCCTGAAATCCCACATTTTTGACAGCATCTCATAAACAGAGAGATGTCAGTAGAGGCACTGGGAAAGGAAGGGTAATTGCTAATGGAGAAACTGTATTAAAACCCTAGTGTGACTGCTGTTCAGCTGCAGCAGTGTTAGCAGCCTACGTTGGATTCTTCTTTTAGCAGAGGCAACTGCCCTTGAATCAGTTGGTTTGGCTCAATTCATTGTGGAATTATTAAATTCAGTCCATTGTATTGCATAATCTGGAGTTTCTTTAGCCTGTTTCAGCAGTAAAGTACTTAATCTCATACAGCTCTGAGAGGAGTTATGAACATGAAATTAAGTCAGTGCATGTCTATAAGCAATAAGAGGATGAAGAGACAAGTGTCCAGGAGACAGGGGGAGATCAGCAGCCTGTCTCTGCATTGTTGCCTCTGACTTGAGAAGGAAAGAAAGGAGAAAACCATGGCATTACATACATTTGAAATGTCCCAGGAGCCAACACTGTTCCCATCTGCAGAGCAGCTCTCATAAACACTGAGGATTTACCCATCAAACTCAAGTTTGGAAATGTGCCTGGATGTTTCCAAGAAATCTGAGGGAAGACGTTTCTGTTTCTGGACAATCAAAACTATCACATTTCCTGGCTGCAAGCAAGGATCTCTAAACTGAAAAATGTGCAAATGTGTTTTACCAGGAGTGGGTACATCCCAAACAAGGGTAATCAGAGAAACTCTTTTCAGCACTGCTCTACTTACATATGTTACAGATCGAAGAGGAAATTCTTTTCCTCAGCTGCCCTGGAGTATAACCATCCACACTCTTGCTAAGTCCTCTTCCAGCTTTGGGAAGCAAGACCAAAGCATCTGTTGGCACCTATTGGCTTTACTCACACTGCAAACCTGGCAAGTGTGTTGGAAGAGGACAGCGTTGGATCAAGATGAACCTCTTTCAGCCGTAAAAAATTATCATATGTTGCTTCCTTCCTCGTCAGAGTCTGATAATACCACATTAATCTTTGTCCCAGGCAGACTAAAGTACTGTTGCTTGCTCAAAGAGGTCCACCGAGCACCCAGCCCAGCTATTCACAGCTGCTGAACAGATCATACCCAAAGCAAGCTTTACTCTCTGAGTTAATAAAATAACAGATGCCATTAAGAGCAGGTTTTCTAGCCTCATGTTGCAGGTCACCCCAGGGAGAGCAGAGGGAAGCCCACACTCACAAAGGATGTTTCTGGCGCGGGAAAGCATCCTCAAGAGCTGCATTTGGACCGGGGTCTCCCTTGGACAGCTGCAGATTGAGCTGATATTTCTCTCACAAACAGCTCCTTGAATTGCTCTTGGCATTGACTTTTTCCTGTTCAGCTAATTAAAAATCTGTCTTTGAGTCATAAGCCCCCATTAGTAATAATTTGCTTTGCACTTCTCCAGTGATTTATGGCTGAGATATCAAAGTGCTTTAGAAACATTAATTAATCCTTCTAATACCCAAGGGACTGATCCACTCTCCACAATGCATCATTGGTGGAGTAAGTGTAGGAAGTCCCCAGGGTTTACTCCAAACTGTGGGAAGGGAGCAGCATCTGACCTGACGAGTTCGTTTCAGCTGCCTGCCTGCAATCAGGGAGATGTGCAGTCAAAATAACAGCACTGAATGTGTAGCCACAAGTGAGACCAAGACAAATCCAAGCCCTCTGCTCTCCAGCAGCAGTTCTTGCTGCTGTCCCTTTCTGTCCAGGGTGTATAAAGGGAGCTGCAACACCCTAGCTCTGCTCTAGAGATCATGCCAGGAAAGGCATTTGGGACCAAAGCCATCTTCACGCAGAGCTCTGCAAGTGGCAGTGGCAGGGTCATTAATCAAAGCCACACCGCTCGTGCCAACACATGTGTTTCTCTTGCCATCTTGCCCATTTCTCCAATCTGCTTCTTGTACAAAGTCACTTTTTCCCAGCTTGCAGTACAGACCAAAGGCTGTCTTCCACACCTGAGTTTGGCTCCAGTCCTTGCTGGCGATAAGGATCATTACCTCCATTGGCTTCGGAGACACTTTCATCCTTGCGCACACCAATGAGACATTTGCCACCTGGTGTTGTCCCATACCTGGAGTGTTGTCATCATAAGCCTACAGGGTGGAGTTGGCCATGCAGGGTGGTGCCAAAGGTGAGGAAAGGTATAAAAAGTCCAGCATAGACTATCAGAGACAGCATCTCTGGAAACCTGAGAGGTGTTCCATTTCCACTTTACTGCCCCCAGTAAAGCATCTCTTCAACCATGAAGGCAACTGGTGTTTTCCTGCTCCTCGCCCTGGCGCTCTGCTTCTACCAAGGTGAGTGCAACATTTTCCCCCAGGAGCCTTTTCCTCTCCTTGCTAAAGTTCCCAGGTCTGTTGCGCGGGAAGGTGAGCCTGGGAATTGGCCAGCTGGTGCTGGGACCTTGCTCCAGCCCTAAGCAGGGAATACCAGAGAATGCTGCAGTGGCCAACTATTGCCAGTGGTCTGTGAAGAAGGCTAAAGGAAAGGCTTTTAAAGGGTGTCTGGCATCTGCTCCCAAAACCGAGCAGCCCTGCTGGGCTGACACGCTCCATTCATGGCTAGGATTGGGCCTGGAGTTGGTGATTTCTAGGACAGTGTGATTCGTTTAGATTGAATAGGTGCTATTTTGATTTTAAGAAAGTAAACCCAAGAAGACAGGAAACATATATATACAAAGGAAAATGCAGCTCTCGCTACCAAAGTCAATGCTTTAGCCAACTGTGTTTTCAAAATCCCATATGGTGCAGTGGGATAAGAACATGAGCTGTCACTGCTCTTTGGGTCCTGCTCACCAGGAATGTCTGCATTCATGGGTTCATTCAGAACAGGAGGATTCTTCTGAACCTAGTGCTCGTCTTCCTATTTACAGTGGGTTGACTGTCATTGCAGAGCTGTCTGAACACAAATTCTGGTCTCATTTCAGCTGAACTGAGCATGTATTGAGCTAGAGCTCCTGAGTCCGGACCAGTGCTCGGCCGAAGTAAAATTCCTAGAACCATAAAATTTCTGGCTATCAGGTCCTCAGCACCAAAACGTTTCACTCTACAGACCCACTGCTATTGGGACATGGTGTTAATGTAGGTGTAACCTAAATCATCCATGTAGATGACTTCTGGATCTATAAGCAACCCGAGGTCTACTTCTCAGTACTACCTTTTGCTGAACAAATCTAAATTTTTTGTCAAAACACACCCACTGCATATTCCACCCATGTGATCCCAGTTGTCAGCTCAGGGCCAGCTTCTCCACAGAGAAGCCCACCAAAGTCACAGCTTGCTCCCACCTGCTTTGGTGTGAGATCTCAGGGTCCACCCATTTCTCCTTCTAGTAGAGATCTTCAGCAACTTGTCTCTTGCTCTCTTTCCTTGTGGTACAAACCTACTGGCACCAGAAAAATCATCCTGGATTTTCCCCAGCACCAGCAGGAGTTTCTCAGCTACCAATGAACAAGTGATAAGAGATAACGAGAGCCACCTTTGCTCCCTGGCACCTGACCGAGAAAGCCACTAGAAGTGCATCTGGTCTTTACAGGGCCTTGCATCATCACAGTGTTTCTGCCAGGGGAAAGAGGCAGATGCAGTGGGGAGGGACCAGGTGCAAAATGGGGTTGATCCAAGGGAAGAAATTGTTTGCTGGGACAGGAGCGTCTGAGTGAAGATGTAGAGTGTTCAGGCTAAAGCATCTTTAGTAGGTCCTCTTGTAAACCAGTCTAAGTGATGGGCGCTAAGGCATTTTCTCTCTCTCTTCACCTTTTCTCTAGGAAACGCTCAGATGTTCGGAGGTGCTGGCAGAGGAACAGAGGTGAATACTCCTATTTTTATGTAGGGCAAGTGTGTGCCCAGCTTTGGTGAGTCAGCAGTAACCCATACACTGGGGAGCTAGCATTGCTAAATACAGTGAAGTATAGCAAGCTCCTGGGTTGGCAGCCCAAAGCTGCCAGTGCCTGGGATCCTCCTTCCACCTGCTGGGCCACAGCAAGATCCCAGTGACGGTACTGCTTTCCCAGTGCATTTCCCCACACTCAGTGGAGGAAAACTATTAATAAAGAGCTGAATATTGCTGTTACTTGCAAGGCAGATCAGAGCTCCCTTTCCTTTTTGACTTGCAAGCATGAGGGCGGGTATTATTGTGGTAGAAAAATAAATACTGGGATGAGCATGACCAGGCAGCGCCAATGGAGCATTGCTTACCCAGTACTGTCACTCCTAAGGGCGTGCAGTGGTGCCAGGTGGAGTTCGGCTGGCCAAGGGACAACACGATGACAGGCAGTCCCAGTGCTTCTGAGAGCTCACTGCAGAGCTCTGAGCAAGCTGGCATGGCTTATCAAGATACACAAAACATGCACCTGCTTGTGAATGCAAAGCTTCTTTGGAAAACCGAAAGCATGTTTAATAATTTCAGCATTACCCTTTTGTGTCTCCAGCCGGCTTGTGGCAATTACAACCTAGGAGGAGGTTGTTCAAGGATCTTTGACCCTGTCTGTGGCACGGACAACATGCTGTATGGCAATGAGTGTCTGCTGTGCTTGCAGAACCTGTAAGTACCCAGACCTCCTGCAAGTCGAAGTATCACGCGGGCGGGGGCTACTGCATATGTCTGGGATTTCCTAGAAAGCAAGCTGTTTGCCTGCAGCTGGGTGGAGCGTGGGCAGTAATCCCAGCACATCTGGCAGGAATCTGGGCCTCCCATGCAGATGCTGCACCCGCTGCTCTGAGCACGTGGGCTCCGTCTGTGAGATGGGTCTGTGGCGTGCAGCTGGCAGAACACGAGCTGCCCCCCGGGCAGGGACCGAGCCGCCAAAATCTCCCCACTGCCAGGCTGTAACCATCGCTCGGACACTGCACTGGCAGGTGTCCAGGAGCTCAGACAAATGGCAGAGCCCTCAAAGCCTGCCCAGATCTAGCAGGCAGGTGGAAAAATGTTTTTCCCGGTGACCTCAGACGTGTGGTGGCTGAGGAAAAACTATGTTTTTTCATCCCAGTAATTTATAGCTGAACTATGCTTTCTGTCTTCTCTGCATATGAAAGGATACAATTTGCTCTGGGTATTTTTAAGAATGAGCCTTATATTTAATCTGTGCTGGTGCCAGATTGCACTATCTTAGCAGAAGGCCAGGCCCAAATGCTAGCGATGTCTCTGGCAAGGCTTGATTCATTTCATCTGGCTTAGGCCCTAGGTAATTTTGAGTATGTTTATGCATTGGAAGCGCTCTGTGTCAGACAAGTGAAGGAATTACTTCCAACTCAACGCTATTAGGTGGTTCAAAAATTTCAGTTGGGAAGATTGAGTCTTATCTGTAGCCAGATGGTCCATTCTGTGGGACTAAAGGAGCTTCACCCTTGGCTTTACCTGGTAGAGGCAGGGATTTTTGGTGATCAGGCCCTCACGCCCATCTGACATCCCCAGAGACACCTCTCACTGAAACTCAAATTCCAGCTTTTCTGTCTGTGGACGAATGGCCTTGTGGAGCCAAATTCTGCTTTTAGGAGTGTTACCTCCCAGATAATTCTGCAGTAACAAGCAAAAGAGTCCAGATCACCAGAAAAAAAGAGCCTGGACAAGAATTGTTGGTCTGGTTGTCCCCTCATTAACCCAGGCTGCTGCCCCATATTCTGCTCCTGGCCTGCTTAAGTGCTGGTTTTACATTTTGAGGCTGAAGATGATGCAGTCAGGCAGAGACATGTAGAGTGGGATCTCCTGAACCAAGGCGCCACAGTTAATGACCCGGTGCGGCATGGCAGGGCGGTAATGACCATGCTGGAAGCCAGCAGCCCAGCACCAGCTGTCGGTTGTATTGTGCAACAGATGGGGGTGGGAGGTTCATCAGACACAACATCATTAGGGCTTTGGCCATGAACCAGGAGCCAGAGAAGGAGGAAGGCTCCAAATCCAGCTATGCAGGGAGCAAAGTGTCATCAAGCTACATCCCCCTCACTGCGGAGCATAGCTTCAGAGAGGATGGGAGACCTTGGTGATCACAAGAAGGAAAATCTGGGGTACAAAAAAGAAAGGCTGAACTGGTGGTGTACCCAGAGCCAACCAGGAGTCAGAGGAGGGAAGGGATGACAAACTAGTACTGGCGCCCGCCTTGCGTTGACAGGCTCTGTGTCCCTGCACTTCTTCAAACTCCCGTTTGTGCAAGTTCTCAGCAGCTGCAACTGGAAATGTGCTACTCTTGCAGGTCAAAGCCCTGAGCCTTGCAGCTTCCCTGTAACATTTCTAAGTGAAGAAGTTTTGAGGTTTAGGAACAGCAGCCAGGGTGACCCAGGGTAGGCACCAGGACTTTGAAGCTGCCTGGTGCCAAATGTCTCAGTGGAGAGATAAACGGAGCATCCTCATCTGTAAAGCTCTGGTCCATGGGGAAAAGTCAGATAGTCGAGAGGCAAGATGAAGTGTCATTTGCAGTTTTGTGTGTGCAGCCAGTCTGACAAGAGCTGGAGGCCTGTGAGGACTCTGGGAATAACTACCGCAAGAGCATCTGGTGGGTCCCTGCGGCAGCGGTGTCTCACTTGTCGCCTTTGGTCACTTCACTGTGACCAGTATGCAAAATGCTTTTTGCAAAACACAAAACCGCTTGAAAATCATTTTACTAGCATTTTTCTATGCACCTGAGAAATTAGTTTGTCTTTCCAAAGAGGAGAATATCATGATTCCACGTGAAAATGGAACAATTCAGAGTAATTACATCTACTACTGGACAAAAAAAATAAGAACAATAATTTTTTGCAGGTGCCTATTTAATATTTTCCTCACTTTTGCTGCAGAAGCAATCAGAGGGGAGGCTGGCAGCAGGCCGGCAGCAGGCCTAAGTCCAGGCAAGACACAATGGCAGGCATTTGTCTGTAAAAATGCACAAAACAAAGTCATAACCTTTATCGCCAGCAGCCAGACAGGCATTAGAGGTGTCTTAGTCCTGTCCTACAGCACACAGGTGAATTATTCTGCCAGGAGGTATCAGGAAGCACCAGTTCTTGAGCTTACCAGAATTAATCAACACATGTCCATGGTAACCCTGAACTCCCTGTCAAAAGTGTGTGGCCTTACTTACTGTGAATAACACTTAAATGATGATTTAAGCAGTATTTTCCTTTCTTTCTTTGTCCTCTGAGTTAGGGTCTTCTGTGTATCAGGGACCCGAAGACATCTTCTAGCATTTTTAACCTTTCTTCCAGGCAAAGAAACACCAACGTGCGTATAAAGAACAGGGGAAAGTGCTAAATGCCCTCTCCACGCTATGACTCCACTTGAAACTGAAACGTGCATCAATTCCGGACAAGATAGCATAAAGTTATCCCTCACCTATACAAACTCCCAATAAAAAGGAAGCATCACTGTGTCTTGCACTGGGATTTCTTACACATGCAGCAGGCCCCTTTCCCTGACATTTAAAATACCTTCCTGAAAAATATGGTTTGTTTTGCTAATGTCCATAAATAGCTGTGAGCAAATTACCAACAGAGCCCCAGGGACAAGGCTAGGTCACGCCCAAGGAGAAAGCCAAACTCTGGCATAACAAGGCAGCTCTTTTTTGCATCAAGAATTTTGTTTTCCTTTCCAAAACTTCCAGCATCCAAGTAACAGGACATTTTGGCATTCTCATGACTGGCAATTTTGTTAAATGCAAGGCATTGGAGGCCTTATTCCAGGGCCTTTGCCAGCAGGAAGAGTCGAGTAAGTCATCTCCATGCTGACCAGCCTTGTCCATATGCCAATTCCCCATCACACAGCCCCTGTGCACTGAGAGCCACTGACCAGCCTCAGACCTGTCCTGCAGATCACAGCTACCCAGGGCTTTGGAAAACCAAAAAGGTTCCCTTTTTCCAGACAAAAACCGTTTTATTTTCCCCTCTAGCTGCCTTGGAGAGCTTTGCTGCTGGCACCCCGTGCCCGGACCCCTGGGCTGTGGACTGGGAAGGGTGGGGGAGACGCTGCGCAGCGGGACGCAGGGTGCGGGGACCCTGGATGGAGAAAGGGAGGAGGTTTCGGCACTGGAGGCCGCTGTTGCTCCGCCGGAGCCGGTGCCTTTGCCGGAGTAGAGCCCGCAGCTGGATCCCGCAGCTGGCGGCGGGGCGGCCGGGGCGGGCAGCGGGATACGGGAGCTGCGCTTCCCAGCCCCGCAGCGAGGCTGGAAGCCGCTGAGGCGGGGTAGCCCAGTCGCTCAAGCTTCGCCACATCCCTGATCGTCGCCTCCCCGGGAACCACGGGCAGTTTTGCGGGGACCTCACTCTTCACCCGGAGGGTTGCAACAACACGAGTGGCCCCAGAGGGTCTGCACGCAGATCCTGTGCGGGAGCGTTGTGTCTCCCTGGCACGGTCACAGCCTTGCCGGCTGCTCCCCCGAGAGCTAGGCGCTCCGCTGCTTCTGCCAAAGGACTGCAATGAGTCGAGCCAAAACAGCCTGGGACAGAGCAGTCGAGGCCAGGGGTTGAAGCCTCTTGGGGCTTCCCATGAATTGCAGCCCTTGAGTAAATGACTATTTGTATTTTGGGCAAACCAAATACTTTGGTCTTAGCAAATCCTGAACTTCACTTCTGTTAGAAAGATGTGTTTGAGCTCTCTTTATGTTCTTTGAAGAAGTGACTGAAGCACGCACACACACACACACTCACACACACAAAACAAACAAACAAACAAACAAACAAAAAAAAAAACACACCAAAAAAACCCCATGATCAAGCTGAGAGAAAGCTCTAGCTCTTGCTTAAAATTTCAAATTAAACCAGATGCAGCTGGGAGGGGGGGCAGCACAGGCTCCTCTTCCCAGATCTGCCAACAAGTCTGTCTGCGATCGAGGGAGAGATGAAAAACGACTCACTTTGCCCATATGTAAAATTAATGCACTAAAGGTGGTAGCCCCAAATAGGCTTGGGACTGTAAATTGCCTCGACAACTTGGCACAAAGGGGATCCTGGAAATATGCCTCTCACAGATGGGATATTTCTGATTCTGCTGCATCACAAGAAACAGAGCATAGCTTTTACCTGGAGAGGTCTCTGCAAGCGGGGCTGGCAGGAGGGGATGCTGAGCCTTCATGTGCCATTCACTCTTGGACTTGGTAAAACCCAGCTTAGCACCAAACTCAGCCAAGTTGGTTTCTTCCACCCAGAAGAATGCTGGAGAGGTTGCACTGAGGCCAGCTTATGCCAAGAAAAACATCTTTCTTGCCCATGCCATTTCTAGGAAGCGTCACCTAGTATTAGCCAAGAGCATTTCTTTGATGAAGTGAGGTGCTGACCGAGCTTGCAAAACAGCAGGTCGCATCAGCTGGATGGTTGAGCGCAGGCTGCATCTCCCCAGGCACTGTTCTGATGAGAACTACCACTCCTGCTAAATGTCAGCCACATCCGTTCCACAGCAAGGTCCGTATCAGGCTTGAGATTATGGGAGGCAGCAGGTCAAGAGCCACCCTGTACGTTCTGCATAGCAGGGACACATTAGGCAGAACCAGCAGCAAGTTTTCAGGAGGAAACTGTTCCTATCCACATTCCGGTTTTGGTTTGAACAACTGCAAATCGGAGGAAGCTTTAGCAGGCACAAAGGTGCTTTACTGATCCCCAGACTGGGTTTTGGTTTATTTATAGCAGACATGCCCAAAACCCAGTCTTCTGGCCCCAGAAAGATTCTTCCTTGAAGCTGAGGAGGGGAACGCTTCATCACAGCTGCTCCTCCACCATCCGCCTGCCAGCAGAGCCAGGAGCTGTCCTGCCACCAGCCAGCATGACTTTTCTGAGACAGCAGCTTGCCTCTCCGTGCCTCAGTACTGGCAAGCCGACAGGGACAGGGGAAAGAGCAAAAAGGAAGAGTGATGGGAGGAAGGGTAATAGTGGTTTCAATTCTACTTTTCTTTCTCTGTCTAAATAGCTGCGGCCTTTCAGGCCACCTTTCAAGGGCAGCACTTCTGGCAGAGGGTGTTTGGAAGAGCCCTGAACGCATTTTAAATGATGCAGCTGGGGAAAAACAGGGCTCACCAGGAAGGGCTTAGCCATCTGCCTCCTTCCTCCTTCCCTTCTGGCTGCTCTCAGAGGGCTCAGCCAGGGCAGCGGGAAAGGCCAAGGGGCTCCCAGGCACACGGTGGGAGAGGAGGACCCTAGAGGATGGCACAAACACGGAGGGCTCAGAATTTACTGCCTGGGAAAGCACAGGCTCTGAGTAATGTGATGCCTGCCCCACCACCACACTGCTCAGAATAACAAACACACTTGAATGACGGAGGGGGAAACACCAAAAATAACTGTGCAGCAGCCAGGGCTCCACAGAGAGCAAGATACCCACATGGCTCTGTCCCGTGCCAGCTCCCAGTCCATCCAAAGGAGCAGCAGGAAGTTTGCAGCTGGCAACATTTCCCCTCCTTTCCCACCTCCTGCTATCCAGGGACATCTCTCCTTCACTCCTTTGCCAGGATCTGCTGTTCAGGTGGAAGCTTTTCAAAGCAGGGTCGCATCCTCCAAAGCAGCCCTGGGTACGGCTAAGCCTTAGGAGTATCACAAGGGTGATGAAAACCAGATAGCAGAGGACAGATGGCCCAGGGGAGAGCATTTTCTGATCAGAAAGCCATGTTTCTTTAAAATTGAGACTTTTCTGCCAATAAAATTTCTAGGAAAGTTCAGCCAGGGAAGCACTTCCCATTTATGGAACACTTTACTGAAGATCCTGTCTGGGAGGGAATATCTACTTCCATCAATGGTGGCATTTGACTTTATAATGTCATGATAGCAGACTGAAAAGTCAGGATTAGAACTGGACTGAGGTACTTAAGTGCAAGATATCTCTGGATTTTTGGTAGCTTCAGAATGTCCCTGCTTTCAGACCTATTTGGAAGGGGCAGCATTGCCACCACCTTTGCCCACTGCAGCCTTCCCCGACCTTTCTCTGTTAAGGAGGCTTCTATTTTAGCTACACATTCAACATCAAATTTGTTTTTCTACTATAGAAATAAGCAGAGCCTTCCTTGGATTTGCTACAGATGCCGGAGAGAGCCTTCTGTGGGGTACATTCAGCAACAGGAGACTTTTGCAAGGGGAAGCTGAATTAAATCCAGTTTGCCCAGGTGGCAAAGAGAGCTTCTCCCTGAAAACACCTCATGGGAACCCGCCTGCTGCTGGTGGGAGGCTCTGTCTGACACTGCCATATGCCACCTCCTGGATCTGACCTTCTGCAGAGGGTGCAGACAGCGATGTCCCCGTGACTGGTGCAGAGCAGAGGTCTGGAGCCTGCTCTGCTTTACAGGCCAGGTCTGCACGCCAGACCTACACAACAGCTTCTGCTGCTGCTGTTGTGACAACATCAACAAGAGATGTCAGAAGTGCCAATAAATGCAAACAGTTTTATCGCCGGGGAGAGACGGTTGCCCGGCACAGTGTAGCAGCACCGCTGTATTATAAGGTTACGCTGCCAAGCTTGAGGCTGGAGACGGAAATACCAACAGGTCCCACATGAGTAGGAAATGATAGTGTTAACTCTCCGCAAAGCAAAAGTCTGGCTGAAATGGAAGGATGCTTTTAAAGGGCAAATTTCCTTTCATCTAAACCACAGCTCAGACTACCTAGGGGAAAAGCTGTCCTTGGCAAGTGTGTGGGAATGAACTAGAAGTGGCTCTGTACCGATATGGACTGTCCATAGGGCTTAGAGGGGCTGTAGCAGGATCATCACTAAATAAGAGACTGGACACTCCTCGCTGGCGGGCTGAAAGCACCATGATAACCACAGCTATGGAGCAAATAGCCACAACTAGAGCTGCAAATTTGAAGCAGGATCTCAGCTTTTGCTTTCTAATGTCTCTGAGCTGTTACAGACAAGTCAAGTGACAGTAATAGTTTGCATTTCTCTCTATCAAAAGTCAGTAAGCTTCCAGGAACTGGGAGCATCCAAAGTGCTCTGCAGCCAGCGCAGCCAGCGAGGCAGCCCTGCCAATGTTTCTATGCTGGTTTTCTGGCCTTCATCCTGCATCAGGCACACTCCACTTACAGCAAGGGACAGGAGATGCCGGCACACAAAGCTGGATTCCTCACACTTTGCACACTGTTGGAGACCTCCCGGAGCTGCAGTCAGCATTAGTGCTGTGGGTGGATTTGATGCTGAGAAGTTCCTTCCAGCCAAGCAGCACAGCTCCTGGAAGGGTCCCAGGCAGAGGTCCTGCCCTTCACCTATGCCAGAACAATTACCTGTTGTAGCAGCACGGTTCAGTGGGGCTGGAGTGCAGGCTCTTCTCAAAAATGTAAGTGCTTTGCTAGTTGAAAAAGATGCCACAAGTGGAAAATCACACACACAGTTTAAACTCCAAGAGGGGCTGCTGGCTTCGGGGAGGAGATCAGGTCCTTCCTGGCACACCCTGGCATGGAAGCATGTGAAGATCCAGCTCCATCCCTGCTTCACAGGGTGCTGGAAGCTCTCCTTTGCTGGCAGATGGTGCTAATGTGGCTCGAAGCCACAAAGACATTAGGTCAATGCAAGTGTCCAGCTTGCAGCTGACATCACTCTCAAGGACCAAGATCTGATGCGTTTACTGGAGACCCCCATCAGCCCTCTCTCCCAAAGTCATCATCTATACAGGGGAAAGAGCAGCCTTCCCTACACACCCTATAGCATGCTTTGGGGCACTGTGTCCCCCACCAATGTCCTCATGGACACAGATGACGCTTAATTCCAGCAGCAGGATGCCAAGTCCTGAAAGCAAAAGCCAGGACACCTAAAGTTGGATCCATCAGGGGCTGAAACATGGTGAGGAAGCAGGAGCTGAGGCAGGAATAAAGCAGTAGGCAAGGCATGGCTGGGGCCGAGAAAGACATCCCACAGCTCTTGCACCAATGGCTGCATGTTGGTTTGAAGGCAGGGGACAAGCCAATTCCCATGGCAGTGAGATGGCACAAACCCTTGATTCAAAGTGTGCCAAAACCAGTGGGTATAGTGGGACTTTGGATTTGGCTCCAGCAAGACACTAAACACCATTGCAGCAGCATCACTGCGGTTGCCATTGGGCTAAAAGCATTTCTGGTAGCCCCTGTGCTCAGGCAGGAGTTACTCCTCTTTCCTCACCCCACTCCTGGTCACAAACACACAGAAATTTGTTAACTAAAGGGATTGTTTAGTGTACATTGCAAAGATTAAGCGACTGGCCAGATGTGACTCTCCTAGCCTCTGCTGGCCTTCCTGGCCATTTCGGGCCACAGCACCTGCATCACTGTCAGCCAGCGGCAATGCAGCCATGAAGCAAAACATCTGCACCAGGGCTGGGCTCCTCTCCTTTGGCTGACAGCAGGACCTGAGCAGATGAAGTGCAGGGGAGGAGCAGAGGTCATGCCCTACCATTGTGGACAGGATGCCTGAGGTCACAGCAGAGAAGTTCACCCTGTCTCAAAAGCTCCAGGAAACATGCAGACCGGGCTACGGTGTCTTAAAGCAAACCGAGTTAAACCAGCATGGGACAGAGCCCCAGATTTCCACCCTCTTAACCCTTCCCTGGCCACTGACTGCCCCAGTACTCTAAGCTCATCCACCCAGTTACACAAGACTGTCTAATTTTGGCACTCAAAATCACTAACATGCCTGAGCTCTGCAGTTTGCCAGGCAGTGCGAGAGAGAGGAGTATAGCAAGTAAACTAAGATAGAGTTCAAGGGCTTTCTCTGGAAAAAACTGTCTGAAAGATTAAACATGAACTGACTGGATCATAATGAGCGTCCCACTGTTTCTGCAGTTCCTTCTTACTGCAGAGCCACAAATGTCACCAGTTCTTGGCAAAAGGAAGCAACTATCTGGTTACAATCAATTTCCCAAAAAGCTGTTAAGAAAAGTTCATTCAGCTCTATAGGCACCAGGGCAGATAAGTGTCTTCTGGTTCCAGCTCTGACACGTTCCCTATCCCAATCCAGCTCCTTTTAAAGATAATTCCTACCTTGAAGGCAGCTCATTGACTGCAAAGGCAGGTCCATGTTTTTCCAACTCTCTTAAAGGAAAAGCGCGGGCTTTGGCCTAAAAAGGACATCTGGACCAGGAAATACATATTTAGAGTCGCATAGCTGAACCACCACTCTCAAAAAGAACTCTCATGAGAGCAAGATCACTCCCAGCAACCCATCCCAACAGTAGAAACACTTTCTCATGTAAACAAGTTCCTGTTAATGGAGGGAATGGATGCTATGCACAGCCTCCACAAGCAGCACAATGCATCATTTTAGGGATCTAGAGGCTAATCCAAGTCTGTAATCCTTATTTGCTCTGTGGAAACCACTGTCAGGAAGACCCACTGAAATGCAAAAAAATGGGAATGAGCTCCAGAACCGGGTCTTCAAGATCACAGCTGGAGACTGTAAGTGCTGGAAACAGTGTGGTTGCAATAACAAAACCTGTGAAGGTTTCTTCATCCAAAAATCCTGATCTATATATACAATTGCATCTAATATATACATAGTGGCCAGAAAGCTTCTAACCGAAGTGCAAGCTGGAAAATAGCACCTTTTTGGCATTATTCTTAGTAGCCCAATCAACCTCCTGGCATACACCTGTGGGGTCATCATACCAGCTTCTGCACAACCTCTCCGCTGCTGCTATTCAAAGCATTTGAGTTTGGGAAATCCTTCGGGCAAAACTTTGACTCCAGATGACCAGCCTGACATGCACATTCTGCACAAAAGGGTCAGCACAACTCCATATCCTCACTTGCTTTGCACGCATATAGCTGCACCCCAAGAAATAAACCAGAAATCAGCCTAGGGCACAAAGAGTAGCCACACAAGCTGTTTTGCTTCACCCAAGATAAGGCTAAAGACAAAAAGGAACCTCAGAGGAAAACTAAAAATACCACTGCAAATTTGCAGCAATATGCATGCTTGTTTGGACATTGTTCACACGAGGAGGAGATATTCTTGTGAAAACCTGATGCTGGGTAACTCACTGGCCAGCCTGTAGATGGGATCTTGCATGAACACCTGCCTCTGGAAAGACAGGAGGGGAATTGTAACAGGGAAGCAGCAGGAGGTGCACAAATGTAATTTTCTCTTTCTGTTATTGAGCGTGTTGAAGAATAGCTTGCCCATGTCAAGACAGAGTGTGAAAACCGACCATCAATAGATAGAAACCATGAGGTTGTTACGCCAGTCGGGGCAAGAGATTTTATTTCCAGACCATCAAGGGAGAAATAATTCTTCATAAAAATCAATGAAATTTAAATGAGTACATAGGAATGGCTGTTTGAGCCCCAAAGGTCCATCTAGCCAAGCACTATGCTTCCAGCACAATATGTCCTTCCTCGAAAGAACATAGTTGTGCAGTTCCCAGGGGCACCGTGAACATGAGAGGTGTGTGGAGATGTGATCTGCCACACAAGGGACTGCCATCCATTCATATCGTCCCAGTTCTCACTGTCTGACCTCAAAAATAAGCTGTTTGGGTAGTTCTGCTGAGGCATTTGAGGGCCATGCAATCCCCTGCGCAGTCTCAGTTCAAGGTCCTGGCCAAGGACTATGGGGGAGCATGTCCCCATCAGCACAGCCAGGTAAGAGTTACCTTGGCAGAAAGCTGCTCCCTGGCAGGCGGTCACATCCCCATCTACATGGCTGGATACAGAGCAGCTTAACCCAGAGACCCATGTGGAGGCCTCGGCCACACTCTGTCACCCTTCCTGAACCCATCATTCAGCAACTTCTGTCTGTGCCCCACCATGGGGAAGCCACCGAAGTGTCTGGTGGGCTCCCATTCATTTATAAGGAACCTAATTAAATAGCAAAAGATGCTTTACTTTGTTCATGGCTTCCATTTTCTACTCAACACTCACCCACTAATGTCTGTGGTCTCAGTGCCTGATGACTTTGCCCTCAGATCTGGTTCTGGAGTGTCCATCTGCAGCTCTGGAGTTGAATCCTTGCAAATGCCATTAACAGCTGTGCCATCTTTCTAACGTCATGATAACAACTCAAAAAAATAAAGCTTGAAGAAGCCTAAGGAGCTCAAAGAATAACCAGCTCTATCAGGTGTTTTTCCAGTTTCTTTTCAATAGCTTCCGGTAATGGAATTTTAACAACTTCCCCACAAAACGATTTCCCAGCATCTGTGTCTTTCTGGTTTGGCTTACACTCATCTTCTCCTAGCCATGAAAGGCAGAGGGGGGAGAGGGGGGAGCCAACCCAAACATTTTCTTCTTTTCAGTAGCTTTTTACACATTCGAAGAGCTTCACACTTATCCTGTTTTGCTTCAATCTTCAGTAAACAATTTTTTTTTCTTTCCATCTCTCCTGATAAGTTGGATTTGCTCTCCTCCCTGTTCCTACTGCTGTCCTCTATTCTTACCCTAATCCAAACCTGAAATCTATGGCTGATGCTTAGGGTAAGCTGTATCAAGCCATTGCTACCGACCTTCTCATAGGAGACTTTGACATGTAAAGACCATGCATTATTCAGAGCAGTTCTTTGGCATTTCTCCTTCACTGACACACAGCACAGCACTGATCATTTCACCTTTATAGCTCCAAGTCAAGTCTGTCAGACCTCAGCCTCATGTGTAACTACTCCTTTAATATCCTGAACGCCTTCAGAGCTTCTCAAAGCCTCACACTGAGACCAGGTGACTTCTTGCCCTTCCAGTCCTAAAAACAAATGCTTCAACTTCCACGACTGACAGTATCTCTGAAAAAGAGTTGCCAGGATTTTTTTGCCCTCCTGCTCTCTAATTGCTGTCCTTGCCCCCTGCAGATCTGTGAAGCCACCAGCCATGATGAAATCCCACATTTCTCATGCCTGTAAATATTTTCTAAAATTTTATTTCCTTCTTAAGACTTTAAAAACTAGGCCAAAAAGAACAACTGGGATATTTAAGAATTAGGTTTGCCTTTGGCTTTTTTGATCAAGAATGCTCTTAATGGGCTCGGTTGTCAACATGAGGACCAACTTAATAATAAATGTCTGACATTTCAGTCATTATTCAGAGATGCTATCCTTCCCCTCCCTTCAGTGCCGGGCTGTTTACTTAAAGATTCACTCAGGTTGGTGTTTCCACTAGTGGGCCTGGGAGCTGGAAGGGGAGCAAAGCTCCTGGTAATCACCCAGCAGCCTCTCCAAGGCAGCAAGTGACTGGGGAAGGTCAGACGGCAGCGAGGGCAGAGGAGGAGAGGCTGCCCGGGGAGGGCAGTGCTATGGGAACCTGCTAATAAACCCAGCCCAGGCTGGCTGCCACACGTGGATTAGTGCTGTCATGGCACTCCGTGGGAGGGAAGAGTGACAAGCTGAGCTTTGCTGGGGCAAGAGCCTTCGGCTTTCTTCACTTTCTCGGGCTTCTACTCCACTGCACGGGCTGTTAGCTTCTTCTTTTTGATCAAAGGAATGACCTTGCTCTGTAGAATAACCTTGATCTCAAGAAGAAGAGTTTTCTGGCTTTTAGACAGCTGGTACTAGGCCACTGGCTTCCATAAAACATTTATTATATGTTCGGATTTTTAAACTTTACTCTCTTATTAGTAAGGCCCTGGCTCAATGCGTTCTGTGTTTGGGGGATATTTTTCTTTTTATGTTGTATATGGCAGCCTAATTACAGTCATTACTTTGCCTCGAACTATTTAAAAGAAGTTGCTACACATAATTACGTGCAAGTAAGTGAGAATAATGCCATGTTTGATACTGCAGGACTCCACATACACTGGAGGAAGCAGTCCATCCTCTCCCAGCAGAGATCTGAAATGGTTAACACCACAGCTTGCACCCAGGTCGAAATGCAGGTTTCCAGCAGCATGTTAAATCACTTGCCCATCATCTCCATCCCACAATACCTGTGTCCTACCTTGGGTATTGTTTGCTATATTTAGCAAAGCTAGAACAAATTTTCCTGCGTTTTAATTCTAGCTCATAATTGCCGACCCCACCAAAGCCACCACAGGGCTGATTTCCAGGAGACCTGCAGTGTGCGCATTATCCATTCAAGGGATGGTGAAGAGCAAAATTCCTGGAAGCGTTTATTACTATTGGCCTAACAAGCCTAACAAGCCTAACAAGTTCCCACCTTTTCTAGTGAAAACAAAATTAAATTGCATGTTGATGTAGCTCCCACCCGGCTGCTTCCCAGGGGAGCCCACGTGGCTGGCAGCACCAGGCGTTCGCAGAGACACGTTTTCCCTAGGTCAGGCCATCACAGCTCATTCTCTGTAACTTCAGCTTGTTTACTTGGTTGATGGAGATCTGAAAATACTACATAAGTCTCTGGTTGTCCTTCAGTAATCACAGCTCTGTATCACACACACAAAGGGAGATGTGGTTCCCAGGGGAGATGCACAGCCTGTTGACAGCTTCATGTCCAGCTCCATCCATTTAGCTCCGCGACCAAGATCGTTTGCTTTACGGGAGAGGCTCAAGTGCCAAGCTCGGATCCTATTTTCATGGCTATGAGCGCTGTCCTGTCTTCTTCCTACTCTGCTTCTCCATCTATAGAACAAATCATGGCCACTCACCACCTCCTCAGCCAGTTTGGTGCTATATGCCCTGCTGAAGCTGTAAGCCATTTTGTTATGCAACAGATAGTACAAAGAGTCAACTTGCAACAGCAAGAAACACAAACATTTCCTAAATGAGACCAGCCAGACCCAGAGGCAGATACCAGTTCAGTCTATAGGGAGATGCAAATTATCCCACTGCATGTTTGACTGCCAGGAGGAGTTTTGCAAATGTTTTAATGAAGTCTGGATTGCATCAAGGCAAGGATGTCAAAAATTAATTCCTGATGATCTCCAGTGTGAAGAAGCTCTTTATCTGTCTTTCCATCCATGTTTCTTGGTTTTACTTCTTTGAGAATTAAATGAATATGTAATTGCATGGACAGAAATAAAACTAGCAAAAAAAGAGAGTACAAGCGAAACTGCCTCCAGGAGACTGAGGGAAGTTGAGGCAAACAACGGTTGTAAAGAGGCAGCTGCCTCACAGAGCCAGGACTGCCAGGGCAGAGTTTGGTCAATTAGAGCTTTACCAGCAGCAGACTGACTTAACAAAATATATATAAACCAGCTGACCCTGAAACTTCTTTTTGCCTTGTCTACCCATCATTGACAAACACCAGCCATTTTTTACGTAGCCTTGGGAAAGCTCATGCTCTGCAAATCATTAGTTTATGCAATTATGTTTTTCTCTGTTAAATGTCACATGCAAATGTCACATTGCTGGAGACAGGAAAGGGATTTATCTCCCCAGAAGACGCAAGAAGGTGTGCCACATTTGGCCAGTATAAGGGATATCATTGTCCTTTCACTGGTTGGACACATCCTCCCATGCATCACCTGTCTCTGGTTGCCTGCTTTGCTGTGGGCCCTCTCCCAACCGCCACATGTCCTCTCACTGGGGTTCACAAGGGGACTTCAAGCGTGAAACACAATGTTGTTGATAAAATCTCCTTGCACTATGCATCTGCATGCCTGAAAGGTGTGAATGGCATCTCAGCTTCAGTGGCCCAAATGCTAAATAGCCGTGACTGGAAAGGAGCAGATCCCCCGGAAGCTTGGGGATCTTGATAGCTTACGCTGGGACCAAAGAGTGAATATAACTTCCTGTTTTGTTATTGATACTTAGACCAGCTTTGGATTAAAAGGAGTGAAAGTCAGGATAAAGGTCCTTCTCTGGAAAAAGATCAAAATGAACTGAGCAATCAAGCAAAGATAAAAGCCATGTCGCTGGGACCATGTTTCTCCAGCTCACTGGGTGGGCTGGTGAGAACCTGGCTGGACTCCAGGCTTGGAGCACAGTGCTGAATCTTCCCTCTGTGTGGGGCACTGAGCAGGAGGGAGACCAAGATCAACAGTCAAGGAAGCACCGAGCAGATACAGCTGCCTTGCCTGGTGCTATACTTGAAGTCTGGTGCCGACCCATTCCTCAGCGGCATGTCCCAACAGGGCCAAGCCCCTTTTCCCCTCGTTTAGCACTGCCAATGCACCACAAACCAGGTAAAAATTTTCCTGCACCGAGTGATTCAAAGAAGCTGTGTCTAATAGATCATCTATCTCATTGCTATTTGTTTTGGCGTCCTTGACTGTTTTAAATCCCACTTAAATCTGTTTAACAACCAAGATTACACCAGTCACAACTGCCATACAAACATCTCTGTGACTATCTGTACACTGGAAACGTGGGGTTTGTTTGTTGGGTTTTTTTCTCCCCTTTCGCTAACACAACACTGGCAGCAAAACACACTGTGGTAGGAGGGTGGGGTGTGAGGATAATTATGTTGTCCGAGTCCAAAGTATGACACCAATATTGCCTGCTGGTAGGAGACACTGTGGAAGCCTGTGTAGGCTTGTAGCTCAGAGGCATACTGAGCAGGATCCACAGGTGCCCAGTTTAATAGCTATTGCTCGGCACTGCCATCCAATTCTCCTCTGAATAATCAGACAGACTTGGCTGGTGCCAGGCAAAACAGACGTCGCCTCTAATACCCGATCCTGCTGAGAGCAGCTCCAGAGGCGCCCAACCTTCCTGCACAGGGACAGAATCTGAGCTATGAATCAAAGTGTCCAAAAGGTTTTTGACAAAGTGACAATTAAAAAATGAAAATTCATCCAACCCACGTCACCCGGTGGCTGCCAGTCTCTGGCTGTTTCCAGTATCCTGGGTGCTTGTACAAAGCTATCCCAAGTCTCCAAAAAGGGCAGGGAGGGTTTTTGCAATGCAAAATTTAGGGCTGTGATTTATGTCAGTTCAGTTGACACACGTCAATGAAAACACCTCCTTCCAAGCATCCCTCTGCCTGCTTCACACACACACCTTTCAAGGAACTCCCCAGGAAAGGCTAATTTGTGAAACAGTTTTTCCCGTAGAAATTCTTTGATTGTGATTACTTTTTCTGACATTTCCAGTTGTCTTCTCCAGAAATTTGTTTGTAAAAATGAATTTTCCCCATCAGTTTTCCTTTTCAAAATTATTCCACCATATATTTCACTAATACTATAAATTAAAATATTCACCTTAGGTTTAGATTAGAAGATTTAAAACTAAAAAAAAAAAAAAAAAAAAAAAAAATGACCTTAAGGTTTAAAAAAAAAAATTTAAAAAAAAAAAAAAAAAAAAAAAAAAAAAATAGAACAAAGCATGCCAGATTTCATTAAGGAAGTAGTTCTTTGAATCAGCCAAAAGCATCCAGGAATTCCTTGAAAAGGATGGCTTAAAAGGAATTCCTAGGAGCTTCTGAAATACGACATTTCCTGCCATTTTATACCGGACACACTTTGAGATCCCAGACTTCCTACTAGAAGGTGCTGCAGCTCCCCCGTATCGGATTCTCGTACACCACTGCTCTGCCACAATACAGTCCTCATGATCTCTCTGTTTTGAAATGCTTCAGGAATGTCCTGAAAGCATCAGCTCTATACAGGCAGCTCTTCAAGCACTCTGACTGTCTGTGCATAGCAATTCATGCTCACACAACTTGCATCAAAGAAGGTAGAAGGATGGGATAAACCTAAAACCAGTTCTCGCAGCCTTTAGTCATGTGTGTTGCTCCAGATTTGCATGGTTTGGCCTTGTTTGCATTTGAAGAGCCTCCAAGTAAACATTAGCTGAGAAGAAAAAAAGCGCTGCAATTAAACACCAAATTCTCCACCATGGGATGCCCTGCCAAACCTCTCAAACCTTCTCAGGACAGCTGAACGGAGAAGGCTGGAGTAAGCAGGCTCTTTTGTCACACAACATCAAAACAGCAGTCAGGCAAAAGACTATCTGTAAAGCCACTAACTGTTTCCTTAAGGAAGATGATCTGAGAGTCCTGGAAAATCAAGGCAGAAGGGCTCCAAATTCCTGTACAGAACCTGGGAGGGTCTCAAAGTATCAGTCACAGGCCAGTTCCTTCCTCTGTGCACAGCTTTCCTGCAGCAGAGGCAAAAAGCTGAGCAAAACAGCTCCAGGGGCAAGAGGATGGAGGGCTTTTAAGAGGGAAACATGAGCTCAGTTGAAGCAGCTACTTGCATGCAGGGACCAAGCAGGACAGCATCCCATCTCTGTGCACCAGCCACCAAATGCACAGGGGTGCCTTGCAGAAGGCTACTGGCAGCCACCAAATAAATGCCCCTGCCTCCACACTGGTGTCTTCCTACACAAAGGAGTCCAGGGGAACACCAAAGGACTGCAGAAAGGCCTAGGCAAGCAGGAGAAGCACCTGGGGCTACATCTGGAGCACCCTCAACAGCTGGAGGGGAACAGAGGGTGTCATGAAGGAGCCAAGAAGCACCTTTCCCTCATCCACAGAGTTGGCCAACCAGCGGGACCTTGATGGTGGGATCACCTTCCTGCATTGCCAGGATATGTCCTCTGGCACTCATTCGGGAGCAGTGTTAAACAGTTCTGTTCTTTTCCAAGGAGCTTCACAGAGGCTTCCAAATATTATTTTAATATTAGTTACATTGAAGGACCAGATATTCACCTCCCAGCTTGTGCCACCAGCATCTGGTCTAAAGCATACAACACACTGGTTTCCCAGGACCATGGGAACCTGGCTCAAAAACCCACAGACCAATCAAGTAAGATCTCAATAGATTTGCCTTTCCTGACAGCACAAGCCCAGACTTCAGGAGACAGCATGTTGCTTATAGCACACCCAGGGCTCTTTCTTCCCTTTAAAAAGCTTCATCCTTTTTGTGTCTCAACTTGCTCAGTTGGCTTAGTGGGTTTGGTGTACTTTCTTTTCCACTTGAAGTCAAAACAGCAATTCTATCAGTTGCGCTCCAAACAGTTTGTTTGGCGCGAAATACAGAAGGAAGCATTCCTTCTCCCAGACTGGTACAGCAGAAGCCACCTTCTCAGTTTCACAGCAGACACAGCATGAGGTCAGGGCACTTTAGACCCCTTCATGCTCCTGGGGACAAGGACCAGATGTCACAAAGTCCCCCTGCTTGCCAAATCCAGGCAGAGGCTACCAGAAAGAAGCTGCCTGAGGATCATAGCCAGAACCTGAATGCATGTTTATCCCAACATGGCAGGTTTTGGGATATAGGATTAGCAGTAAGCTCTGCACCTCCTCAAGCAGCTGGGAACCACAGTCCTTCAGAACGTGACAGTGATGGCACAGCTTCCAGAAAGCACAGGAAGCCCTCAACGAATTCCTAATAGAGCTCATCTCTTCCGGGCACTGACACACAGCATTTGATGAGCTCCACGTGACTGGCATCATCAAAAAAACACCACTTTCCAAGAACGGTTGGGAAGGGATATTGGGAATAGTAAGCACTCATCTCCACTGCATTCAGCAGTGCCGTCACCAGCACACAATGTGCCAGGAATCTGATCTTGTTTCAAGGAATGTTATTCCCTTGAGTTCCAAAGGAGGAATTCATATTTCCTCTAGAAAGTGAAGTAATCCCAGCGGTCCTAGCCCTGCTGCTGCAGAAAAAAAAGTTTATCCCATGTTAGTCCTGTGTGTGACTGAATCCCTGCCCAAAAGCACTGTCCTCCAAGATGGACAGTTGTCCTTGCCCTCTTTACGAACCTCCCTTGGACCTCGAGAAACACGCATATCATTTGAAATCACTCACAACCCAGGGAGGTGTTGAAAGTCAAGTAACACTGTGCTCTCACAGCTGGCACACAGTCCTGCCCCAAACCATCCCTGCCTGCCACCCACCCTCCTCCATGCCAAAAGGCTGGACTTGCTCAGCCCCCAGGGCTATTCAACTTCCAGCACAGGACAGCAGTGTCACTTAGGCAAAGAGAGTGAAAACAGGTTCCTCAGTCCACCTTCCTCACCTCTAATATCCAGCAATCTCAAAACTGTACCTCAACCAGCTAAGAGCAGCTCACCAGCATCACACCTACATCTTGCTGTGGTTTATTACCACTGAGGCCACTAGATGCTCGTCATACCCTCCTCTACCTCCCTCACCCTTAGCACACGCCTGAAAACGCTGCAGGAAATGCAGGTCCATGCTCAAGAGCTCGGGTTCACGTGGGTTGCCTCCCCCAGACATGATCAATAGGGCAATTTCACCCCTCAGTTCAACACACACACAGAACAAATCCCTGCTTTGCAATGACTGTCCAGGGCTGTGGGAGGGAGAGCTTTTATTAGTTTTCCCAGCTGTAGATGTTGGTTTTATTTCCATAAGAGGTTTCAACGTGAACATTTCTCAAAAAGCTCTCTCACTCACAAGAATCCAGCCTGCTCCTTGCTTTTATCTCTGTAAGAAAGAAACAAGATCTGCTCACACAACCACTGTGTTTACTTGCTCTTAAGTCCACAGAATCAGGAGATGTATGCCTGCACACAACACCAGCACTATGCCAGAGCCATTTCCAAGTCATCTGCTTGGGTGTTTTATTCCAGAGTACTTTTGGTGTGATTTGTGTGTGTGTGTGTGTGTGTAGGCTTAAAGATGCTTTTGAAATATACCCAAGAATCCCTGTGGAGGAAGGCTGCACAGCAGGTTGTTCAGATGTGTTATGGGAACCGTAATTGAAGATGCAGGAGAAAAAGAGCCAAAATCAGGATCCTCAGGCCAATAAACATCAGAGCCCTGCAGCATTGCTGCCTCAGTCCCCACAAAGGTTTTGCAACCCACCTGACTCCATGACACAGTGAACAGACTTTTCCACGATACTGCTGCAGGTGCCCACATAAGTCTCCAGCTCACATGTGTAAGAAACCCAGCATCTGTAAACAAAAGGAACAGGGTGAGAAATGCAGCATGTGATGCTCCAAGGCAAGGGCTGGAGCATCATAGCATATTTCTGGTGAGGAGACGCCCAGGCCTGGACCAGAAGGACCCCTGATTCCTGTGCCCAGGCCTCATGGTGGCAGATAGCCAAGGAACAGCTGTTGAACAGCGATGGGCCCCTAAGCACCTGCTCTGCCCTACACCCCTGTGCCTTCATGGCCAGGATCTTTGGCCAATAAAAAAAACCAACCACACAGCTTAAAAATCTCCTGCGACACAAGACAGCTAAAGTCTTGACACGTACGCGTCTTCTACTGCAGGAAATACTCAGGGTTAAAAAAAGGGGGAAGAAAAAACACAAAACAAACTACAACAAAGCTTTCTTATTTTTAGGATGAGCTCCTTTTATCACAGTTTCTTTTGCCTCGGTATTTGAGGAAACAACTTGCTGATTCTCTCATAGCCAGGAAAGGTCCCAGAAGCAAGGGTGAATAGCTTTCAAAGCTGTGTCTTCATTCTACCTCTGGTCTATCAAATTCCCAAATCAGACTTAATCCCAGCAAGACAAATGCATCATGTGCACCTTAACCCAGTCCAGGCAAAAGCAGACGGCTGCCCTGAGAAATCCCTGCCAGACCCACTGCAAAAAAAGCCAAGAAAAAAAAATGTAATTTTGCAGCTGGGGCTCTTGACTGTCTCCCAAAGTAGCATTAATCCACCTCACCTTCCTCAGCTCCACCAGGAAATAGCTGGAAGGAAAAGGTGGAGGAGGAAAGAGAACCACTTATGAAACATCAGCTGCAGTCTAATTAGAGCTATTAGCAAACTCTTAGTGATGTTTATTAGCCTTTACCCAGTATTGCTGAATGAAGCAATCCTGACATCAGCCTTCTGGTTTGGAAAGCTGTGCTCCTAACTGAGCTTGAGGAAGAGAAGGGTTTAGAAAGGTCAAGTTGGTTATAATCAACAGCTGCAGCTCTCCTCGCTAGCTCTGAGCTTGTTCTGAGCTCGTAGAAACCAAAGTCCCAGAGAAGAGGATCCACCCTCCATGGGGGTGAAATAAGATCTTCTAGTCAAAGGAGGTCCTAATAGTCCATCAGGGTATCTCGTTGAGCTGGAGGCCTGCTGCTCTGAGTTATGGCTATTAAGTCATTTTGAGTTGATGGTATCCTGCTGCCTTTGCTCTTCTGAGAACTGGGGATGCCAATCACCTCCCCCAGTGACGAGGAGGGTGAAAAGCCCTCAGAAGACAAGGCAGAAAGCCCTGAGCCTGGCTCAGGACAAGCTGGCAATGAATTGGGCAGGATTAAGATAAGATTTACATCTTCTGATGTACAAAACGTTCATCAATGGCTGCTTTTGGATGTCTTCACCCTGAACATGAAGTGGTTTTTAAACATGTCATGACTTTCAAAGGACATGCAGCCAAACACTGCATGCCTCAAACAGGGCTAATCTCCCTGGAGTCACTTCTATTAACCTATTTCAAGGCTGTTTATCATATAGAAGGGACATTTGAAAATGCACAAGTGTATGTTATAAATCACAGCCTTTGCTGGGAAGGAGCAGGAGGATGAAACCTGTGTGATTTAAAAAAATGTTAGAAATAACTCAATAAGGAGAAGATTTATGCAGAGGGATCTTAGCTATGGGTTGGCTGCAGCTAGTAATGGTTAGTACAGCAGGGCCAAAACCCACACAATAAGGATGCCACAATAAATGAAAGCGCTTGGCAAACTCGGAACAGCCTTAACCAAAGGAAACACTGAGCTCCTATATATCTTTCTCAAGTGCATATGTAGTTGGGTAAGATCTTCCATATCTCTGTGCCAGACAAGCTGCCTTGCTTTTTTGATCTAGCTACCACAATTCACAATCTGTATAGCAGTTTCCTTTTCAGATAAGAGAAGGCAAGTCTCTGCCTTCTCAATGGATGGGTCTGCCTGAGGTGCCACAGATGGAGGAAACCCAGCAGAAAGTCTTAATTCTTGGGGCCAAGTATCAGATCAGTACCTGAAGAGATCAGTGGTCCTCTGAGGTCTGACTTATTCCCAGTGTTTGTAACAACCATCTCAAGGTTATGAAAGACAAAGACACAAATACGTATCTTCCCATGTTTGTGGTTACAAAGAATTGCAGTCTGCTTCTGCAATTGCTTTTCAGTACTGTTGTGGTGGAAGCTACCTCTGGGACCCAGCTAATGTGACCAGGCTGTTACATGAGTCACACCTTAGCCACCCAAATCAACAAAACTTGCAACATTAGCACCAATTCCCCTCTTGATGAGTAAATGCTATACACCATGAAGGTGTCGCTGCAACCGCAGCCACCTACAGCTCTAAAAGAGCTGCACAAGCAGCTCTTTTAGAAGACAAAATGTAGTGGAAAAAAACTTCAATTCTATCCTCATTACAGCTCAAGCTCATGGCTTCCAAAAAGCAGTCACGTTCAGCAGCCTGGTCCAAGCTTCACTCTCACTATCAGCGTTTCCTGGCACATCCTTCAGCCTTCCAGGTGCTGTTATACTTCAGGCCACAGTGCTGGAAGGTGGATCCAGCTTGGTGGCTCACGCTCACGCTCACCAAGCAGCTCTGCCAAATCAGTCTCAAGCTGGTAGGAGGGAGAAGCTGCTGCCATGCTCCCAACCCATGGCCCTTCTGCTGATCCATCCTGAGCATCTTGGAAGGGAGATGCCACTTTCCCCTCTCCGGGAACAAATATCACAGAGATGCTGGGGAGGGTGAACCACCAGGAAGGAAAGTGAGCTGCCCATGAGCTAATCTCACCACACCACCACTTTGAGTACCACTGCAGAGGTCTCAGCCCAGACCATCTCGCCAAGCCCTGGGCCCAGCAGCTCTCTGCCAGCTACTGCTGCAACCCTGTGCAAACCACCCTGCCCTGCAAGGAAACACTGCTCGGTCTTAGGGATGCCTGCAGGTAATGATGTGAAATGTGAATAAGGAAAGCAGTTTGTGCAGAGAAGTAATGATCCCTTTGGGATCTTCCCAGTTTATACGCAATTACACCAAGCAGCTAAAAAGGAGGAATGCTCGCCAGAGAAGGGAGGAGGATAATCTGCTGGTGTAAGCCCTGCAGTTCCCAGAAGCAGTAAGCAATGTAAAGCAGAGCTGACATTTGAGGATGCATACGATCTTCTAGTTTACGTATGTCAGGACATCTGCTACTAGAGCCTCACACAGCTAAAACTACCTCTCTCTTCACCTGCAGCTGCTGCGGAGCGTAGTGTAGAGTAATTCATTGAGCTGAGCCTCACGCAGGGGATTCCTCTCTTTTATCCCAATTTATAACCAATTCAGGATTTAAGCAACTATTATTTATCACCAGGGCTCCCTGCTAACCGTTACCACATCAGTGAGGAGTTATTTGAAATGAGTTTCCAAATTAGTGACTCTGCATTCATTTCTTTTATGTTCGTTTCAGTTTATGAGGAATGTCAGCAAATCACAGGATCCCACTCAGGGTAAATTACCTGGGGATTTTACGCATGATCGTTCTACTGAGCTGCAAAGGCAGCATGGCAGCAAGCTCATCACGCTGCTTGCCGTGCCTAAGGCACCGGGGAGAAGGAGCCCAATTTCTTTCAATGAATGATCAGATTGGAAAGATGCTTAAAACATCTTGCAAGTACAGATGAGTCTTCCTTGTGCAGAGCAGAGCATGCCCAGGCCATGGACCCATCTCCCAGCTCTTGCAAGGTAATTCCCCTCTCCCCAAATTTATCATTATTGAACAAGAGACAAAACAAGAGCCTGTTCTACTTCTGGCTGATTTTATTCTCTGGGATAAAATCATCTCTCCCTGGCAGAAATCAAACTAGGGTTTATTTTGTTTAGAAGTGAAGAAATAACAGGTCTTGACTCCACAGATTTCTGGCAACAGTTATGCCTTGGAAAAACAGTTGTGTTGGCAGCAAAGTGAAAGACTCCTGTCTGCTGGAGCAGCCTTTGGCCTCTGTGGATGTTTCTCCTGATCCCAGGCAGATGGAGCATGTCTCCTACACTGTGGCACTCCAGCAATTTCTGCTCCAGGATCCCTGTGCCAAGTCAGACCAGCCTTAGCAATGGGGCAAGAGTCAAAGTCACCAGTTCCCATGAGGAGGGCTGGGAACAGGAGGTGCAACAGTGTGGGGGTATTTTTAAGCCAGACTTTGAAGAACAAGGGCTGCCTGGTGAGGTGAGAGGCAATGCAGAGACACGAGGTAGAAAGACCAGAAGTACAAGTTTGCTCCAGGTGACACAAGCCAAAATAAAATTGCCCCTGGCCATGGCCAAAGTTGTAGAAGAGCCACAGGACACTGGAGAGAAGAAGTAGCTGTTTGCTTTACTTGCAAAGTCTTCTGCTGGGATCCAGATGATCCTATGCAGATCCCTCCATTGCAGCAAGGATGGGCTTAGCCTTCAGTAGAGGAATGACAAGTCTCACCCATCATGAGCAGCCAGCCAGGAGCTAGGAAGTAGCAGAGCATAACACATCAGGGCACAAGCAGCTGCCCTCTAACAGCTTCCATGACAGCTAAAAGTGGAGCCAGCACAGGCACAGCTGGTGGGATGGGCAGCAGGACAGCGCAGCTGCAGCTCTGCAGCCCTGGTCCTTCCCTGGGCACCTGGGCCAGGAGGGACGCTTAACAAACTGGGCAGAACATAGGTCTAAATCCCAGGGCTGACCTTCCCAAAACAGTGGTGTTTGGACAAAAGCTTTGGCCTTCCTGTTTTTCTTCTTTTTCTTTTCTTTTTTTTCTTCCTTTTCTTTTGTCATGTGGCCAAATAAAACAGTGCTGTCCAGCTGCCTTCAGCCTTGCGTTACCATTCCTTCCCTCATAAATCTTCTGGGACCCACGAACCCCAGATCCTGCACAGCTCTCAGGCTCTCTTTCTGCCCTGTAAGATGACCACAGTTAAATTTCACAGTAAATTTCCCATTTTGGAAACAAAGCAGCACGAGAATGAGCAAGTGATATTTCTTGCCATTTCCCCCTTCAGTTTAAAAGCAGGGCAAATCCTGCAGAGGGATCAGAGTAGAACAACCACCAAGCTGTGGCTCTGAACATCGCCCAGTACATGGTGGTGCCCCAGAAATAGAAGAGTGCTAGATAAAAATAAACTGCTGGGACCATTTCTCATCTTGATCCACAGGAGGGAAGAATTTCCTTCCTTGTGGTCTTTCTTCCACCCCCACACTGCTGCTGGGCCCCCCAGCCCCAGCCCAGCACCATGCATCTGGCTGCCCTCATGAGGGGCTCTGCAGTATATTCATCCCTGAGTATAAAACCAGGTGGGCAGTGAGTCTGGGGACTGGTACACAGAGATGGCTTGGAGTGTCCTTTAGTGCTTCTGCACCTTTGATCTCTGGAACATGTATTTCAAACCCAACAAGGGCTTTTGTGCTGGGCAAGGAAATAACTACATAAAAGGACAGAGAGTGCTGATAAGGAATGGGGTAAAAAGATTGTGCTGCAAAGGAAAAAGGCAGCCTACCCCTATGTCTTGAAACGCCCAAGACATAAAGTGGGAACTGGCAAAGGTCAGGCTGAATTGGCTCTTGCAGAGGATGGCAAGAAAAATAACAAGAGAAGTTTTAGCCGTGTACATCAGAGGGAAAGAAGGAAAGAAGAAATGGAGCTGCTGTACAGAGAGGACAAGGTATAGATTAAAGTTAATCCAAGTGTGATCCAAAACTAATGCATTCTCTTTCTAATGTCCTGTTGGTGTGCAGAGGGCACGAGGGTAACAGGAATGAGGAGATGGAAGTGGAAATGTCACATCCCTTCAGACCAAAAGTCAGAAAGGGTGGCGAGTTCACGTCATGGGCATGGTTGGTTCCTGTCCGCCAGCACCAAACACCTGACACTGAAACCTGCTCATCGAAATGTTCACCAAGCAAAGGGAAAGGAGAACAGAAAATACAGCACCTCAACTTAAGAGAGGAAAAAATGCCACTCCACTAGCAAAATACCATTCAGGTGTCCCATGCCACACATCAGGCATAGAGCAAAGTCCAAGGAAGGGGGAGTTGGAGCTCGGAGCGTATCAGCCTGTATTCCACTCCCCCAAGGGTGCCAAACAGCCTGATACCACTCCAGATAAGATATTGCCTCTGTAAATGGGAGGAATGGAGATCTAATCTACCTCAGCTGCAGCAAGGTGCTGGAGCACCATGCCACTAAGCCTAGGGGCACAAGGACTAGCCCAGGGGCTACAGCAAGGGGCTGGGGCAGGCTTGGGACAGGCTTTTACAGATGATCTCGACCCAAAACCAGGACTGGGCTCACAGTGTTCACGGGCCTGAAGTGTCCCAGGTAAATGGAGATCCAGAAGAGTCTTCAAACATCACTGTGGGAGTATCCCCGCTTCACAACCTGGGACCAGTTTTGGTCCCATCCAAAAATACTGGAGGAACATCTCATTCCCTTCAGCTGCTGCCTGCCTGCGGCATACGTGTGAGTGCTAATTCTCCTTCCCATAACTGAAACACTCGACTTGCCATCTGATTTCTAGACAATTCTAGGAAAATCCCCAGCTCTTCTAAGCAGAAAGTCAAGACTGCAACGTGCCTAATCAGCCATGCTAATCTAATGCTGCCATGCAGAGTCAGTGCACGCAGCTCCCATCGCTAACAGGCTCTTGCTGCATAGCCCAGCAGCAGCTCTGGTTTGTTTATTTGGAAGGATTTGCCTTTGAATTTCTCACCCTCCGTCCAAGAAACCAGCACCCCCAAACATGAATTGCCCCATTGCACCTTCTGGTGTCTCTCCAGGCTTCAGAGGTGGCTGGGAAGCAGCTTGCATCCGGGGGGCCTCAGCTTGCAGAGGGCTGCAGGGGAGTACTGGAACAACCACAGCTCTAATTCAATTTCTACCCATTTTCCCTTTTGCCTTCACTTCATTATAGATGATTATTTTTTAAACTGAAGCAAACAGAGTCGATTCTGCTTCCAAACGAATTGCCCACGGGCTGGCTCCTCTCCTCCAGCCGGCTGATACAATCTCTGCAGCAAGCTCCTTCTCAACAGACCTACAGTCTTCAGGGAGCAATGTCTCGTTTGGATGAGTCCCTCATCTTTTACGGAAAGTAGCAATTATTTCCAGTTACTGGCTCTTTCTTGCAGCTTTTCAACTAGATAAGAAATAGCATCCATGCACAGACTTAAAAGAGAGTAATTCTCAGCTTGAATCGGGACAAAAAGTTGGTATCTCAACATGTTTTGCAAGGGAGGTGTCCAGACCAATGACAGAAAGGGTCATTTACTTCTGTTTCCAGCCATTTCTATGGCCCGACCTACTTGTTATGCTGCAGATGAATACAAATTTCTAAATAAGCTGTTTCAAAGCAAAAACCAAACCATTCTCCTTCAAAAAGTGTCAATGCGTGACTTCACAAAGATTTCTAAATATAGATACTTCAAAAGAACAAGTGCAATAAGGAGACTGGTCAAAACGTATCCTTCTCAGCACCGACTGACAGCTTTGAAGAACCATGTTTTTCTGGTGAAAAGATGCTAAACTGCAAATGTTCCCTGCGCTGCTGCAGCCCCGGTTCACCCACTGCCAGCGGCATGGCTCCTGGTCCCCGTGCAAGGGGGATGTGCTGATCCCATCCTGGCACTGAGTCAGGAAGACGCTGGGTGCAGGTTGACAGCCTGACAGCCTTTCCCAAGCCCATCATGGCTCTCTCCCACTTTCTTCACTACCTGCCTTGCAGTTTGGGGTCCCACTGTGGGGTTCGAATAGCTTGGGAGAAGAGGGGTGCAGATGCTTCACCAGGCTGCAGGATTTGGCTCAGCCACCTGGTCAGGATCCCTTGCAATTGCCCCATCCCTCATCCTATCCCTTGTACAACTTAAACTCAATGAAGCTTCCCAAAGGCTGGCAGAACACAGCTCTGACCCCATCACCTCCACAGCAAGGCTGTAAAGGTTGCTTTGGGCTCCCCCCAAAGTCTGTCCCATGCCTCCCTGGGGATGTCTCACACTGGTGGGAGCCCTGCAGGCAGAGGCAACTGGCACCCAGGCAGCAATCAGTGATGGGGACAGTCCTGCCTCTTCTGAGCAAGGCCAGCTCTTCTGGAGCACTCTCTGCAGACTCCAGCCAGGTTTCAGGGGGAGCACGCTCTTCTGAGAGAGCTGTTTCCTATTTTTGTTGGCACGTTGAACATAGCCTCTAAATTAAAATCTTCTATTTCAAGTCTATTTTGATCAACTCCACTTCCTTCAGTTTAAAAGATACAATAAGAATAGATGAGCTCTTACAAATTAAAAGCTTCTCTTGCTTAACAAATTGTCTCTCTGCAATAATTAATTGTCTGGAGAGAGATTCCAGCCCTACGCGTTTGGCCTCATTCCAGGCTGCGTAAGGGGGGGAAAAACATGTATATTTGGGAATTTGTTGTCTCACCAGACCAGCTCTCACACTTCCCATACAAGGCAGGATGGATCTGACCAGTCCACTTGGGGCGAGCCCATCCTGGGCGCAGCAGTATCTGCTCTCCTCCATCAGCACCGCTGTCATCAAGCGCCTGACACAAGTCTCAGCTTGTGATTTGCAGGGGGAAGGCTCTAGGCACATTTTACCACCTGCTTTTGTCCTTTTTCATGGATGATTATTTTTAGATGGCAGGTCTTTCGCTCTGAGCCACTACAGCCATTTCCACATTGATGTTGCCCAGAAGCTCAGAGTATACAGGGGTTGTATACAGGGAAGATATGAAAGGAATGTATGGGTGCTGGAGCAGCCGCTGCTAGTGATGCCACTTGCCAGGTGTTCCAACCCGCTGCTGACTTTGGGACTTTGTCCAACCAAAACTTCCTTAAGAAATTCCTTCCAGTGCATGACTATCCTTATGCTGGCTGTCTAAATTAATCTCAGTTTTTACAGCCTAAGCCCTTGGCTGCTACTTCTCAGGGGCTGGGTGCTCCTGCTCTCCTTCCTTGTGGTGAAACAGAAAATAGATGCAGTTATGACGTCTGCTTCTTCAACATCCCATTAGTCTTTTCTCAGAGGACATGTCCTCCAAGCCTCTGTCACATGCTCCTCACCTTTGGAGCTTTTCAGCCAGAAAAGCCTCTATGAAGAGGAAGGTCATAGTTGGTAGATGGTCACCCTTGTAGATGTTTGCCCTGGTAGATGCTCACTCTAGTAGATGCTCCAGTTCCTGCGCACAGAAGACAAAGGGAAGGCTGGTATCAGCCAGGATCAAGCCTGGAACTGTGAGAAGTCCCACCTGCAGCAGAGGACATTCACACTGTGGGTCAGGGCAGAAAGATCCTCTACTTCTTTACCCCCTCCCAAGCACAGCTGCAGCACCATTGCAAGCTGGGGAGCAGAATCCCACAGCCACAGCCCCTGTTTTTACAATTTTCCCACAGTGGGACGTGAGATGGAAGTCACAGCAGGAACAGCATGTTGCAGGGAGGGCATCACAGCCCATACCACTGCAAGGAGCCACCAGAGAAGTGATGCTGCTCCCTCCCTGGGGTGACCCTCACCACCAGGGTCTGTGTGCAGAGACCTGTTGGTGCCATGCATCCCCACTGGTGCCCAGCTCCTCATCCCATGCTGGGAGCAGCTCAGCACCACTTCATGCTCCTTCTGCAACCTTTGGTTCTTGAGGGGCCACCCTGTGCCCCATCTGCCAGTGCTGGCAGGCCAGGCAGGGACACGGCAGGGGCCCAGCGCGGGGCCCAGGCAGGGTCTGAGCTGGCAGCAGCCACCAGCAGCCTGCCTGGGCAGTGCCTGCCTCCAGGTCTGTGCACCGAGCTCCATCCTCCTTGCCAGCCCCATGGTGGTCCCACCACAGGGGAGTGTTTTGCTAATCCTTTGGTTAGTGTCCCATGCCCAGCAGAACAACCTCCTGCCAGCTGTGCAGGGAAATGCTTCAGAAGTACCTGGGGCTCAAGCAGGCAACTCTTCCCCATAAAGCAATGGGGAACAAGCCAGCTTTCAGCTCTGAGAAGTCCTAAGCCGCCCAAAGAGCCTCAGAGCAGGCACTTGTATACACAGACCAGATTTTGCTGACCCCAAGTTGAAACCAATCAACTCATTCCTGCAGATGGCCCAGAAACACTGGGAGGGGTCTGGGCAGGGTTGCAGCCCAGAGCATCCCATCTTCCAGGACCAAAAGCAACCATGGCTCAGCCTCCACCACATCCAGAGAGAGTAATAGCTTTGCACAGCCCCAAATTAACCTGCTGCCACAAGATACCACCCAGGCCACGATCTCAGCAGTGTTTGGAGGAGGATTAAGTATTTATCTGGAAAACAAGGACATGCACAATTGCATTTGGCAGGATTAGTGCTAAAGCCCATAAAAGACCCACTCATCGGAGCCGTAGCCAGCTGCTCCCTGCGTGGGGACGCCTGGTGCACACTGGCAGGTGGGTGCATGCTGGGCCAAGGCTCCCTCTCCCCTCCCAGCCTTGTGTTCTGGGGGGAATGACTTTTATCTCTTCCCACGGACCTCAGCCTTTTCTTTTTCTCTTTATAGTGTGTCAGAGAGATGAAAAACCCTGTACTGGTGTCATACAAACTGTTCCCTCTCGAGTACAGTTTAATTTATGAACAGGTGTGTTCGAGAGACTTGAGGACCCTCCTTGGCCCTTGGACATGCTGGAAAATGTGAGCCTTCAACTGTCTGAAGGATGCTCCATACCAGTGCAAAGCCAGCCAGCACTCTCCAGTCCGCGTTAGAGCCTGGAGAGCTTTGTACAACACAAATAGACCAGCAACCTGGAAATAAACCTCCAACATCTTCTCTCTGCCCTAAGTGAAGCTTAAGAAATATATCACAGACTCTGTCTATAGTCTGACAGTATATCACAGCAGATGGGATCCTGCTAAGCCTCCTTGGGATCAGCATTGCAGCAACCAAGGGGGTGGGAAAGGCCTGAGCATCCTTTTCTTCTCCTGCACATGTGTCCTTGTGGAGCAAAACCGCTTTGAACAGCAGTATTCTTGGAATAGCCAGAATTTATGGCCTGCCAAAAATATATACACAAGCAGGATGTTGCTCTGGAGCTCAGCCACAGCCCAGTGAGGGTCTCCCACAGCCCTGGGGAGCTGCCTGGTCTCTAGGCTGGAGCAGTTCCTTGCCCAGTGGCCGGGGTCCCATGTCAGACTTACTACAGTTGTTTATATGTCCTTTCCTTGCAATATCTGTTTTCCACAAGTACGCTATGGTTTACACAGCCCCCAGCAGGGGATATCAAAGATTTCTGTCATAATTCACCATTTTGTGCAGGACAGGATTTCACTGGAAAGTATTTGTTTAAAAAAGAAAGCAAGCTTATTAACACATCAAGGAGGTCTCTGTCTTTTATTTTCATCATGTATATAATCCAGTGGAAATTAAAGTGTTTGGATGACTCGAATAAGCTACCAGTTTCTCCCATCTATCCAGGAAGAGCAGCAATCTGTCACAGGGTCAGGACCTTTCCATAGCTTTTTAATTTTCATTTTTCCAGAGGAAACAGCTCAGCTCAAGTCTCACTTCCCTAACAAAGGGCCTTCTACTGGAGTTCATATAAATATCTCTGAAATCCAGTGGGACAGTCTGCTGGCTTCTCTCAGCCTGCACTGCCCAAGGAGCTGCTCCATACACATATTTTCTAGGTATTTTCTACTTCTGTTCCCCCTTCTCCTTTGGCTTTTCCAAATCCAGCCTAGGTTTGGTAGAGCAGCACAGAGCTGCACCTCTAAGCCTGCCTCAGAGCTGAGCTACCATATGTGATCTCCCAGGTTGGCTGCCACCTTCCAGGCATAACTTCACCATCTGGGGATTTTCAGGAGCTCCTGTTTGCCAAAACTCACATCCCTATTCCTGCAGTCCCAGGTTTTCCTGGATTCTTTTGCACTTTCCCAGTTCCCAGCATTGCTGTAGCCTTTAACAACTGCTGCTTTACACACACAGAGAGAAAACATCAGAAGACCTCTCCTTGCCATTTCCTGACTCGCTCACTCTACAGCTCACCACAGCACACTTGGGGGATATCTCAGTTTATGAGTATCTTTGGTTGCTGCCTGCTCCATGTAGCCCAGCGCGCCTGGCCAAGGTGGCTGTGCTGCCTGGGCACACATGGTGGATCAGCTGTTGGGTGTGATGGGTCTCAGGTGCCTCCTTCCTTTTCTGAGCTTGCCACCACTGATATTCTCCAGCCACAGCCTCTGCAGGTATTACATATGACAATTCCCAGGCTGCTTATGCACTGCCAGTGGGAATGCCCCTGTGTGGCTTCTCCCAGCTCCAGGTCCAGCTGCTGCCCTGCAACCCACTCTATGGTCCATGCAGGTGGTATTTCTCACATCTCCATTGCTATGTTCTTCAGTTAACACAGGCCTAGCATACCAGCCACCCCAGAAGCTCCATAGTCACCCAGCCACTGCACAAAGTTGGATTTCAAGGATTTCCTCTGCTCAGGGTTTTGCAAAAGTGGTATGTTTCCCCATGACCCAGATGGCCCTGCAAGCCTGAGGCCGCTCCACCACTGCATCCCCAGCGCCTTGCTCCCAACATCCTTCTGTGAAGCTGAGACGGAGGGTTCCAGCCTGGGTTCAGGCACAGCAGCCTGGTCTCTGGCTGATGGCTGGGCTGCCAGTCCCAGGGACTGGGGGAGGCAGTGTAGGGGGGACGCTGCAGCCGTTCTCTGCTGGCCAGCCGCTGAGGATGATGAACCCAGGTAAGCTCTTGAACCCTAGAACCTCTCCGGACGCATTGGCAAGATGGAGCACACTGGGGTCAGAGCCTGCCCTGAGGGGCTCTCCCACCCCCAGGCAGCAGGGACCTTTAATTGGGAGGGATTAAGGGCAAGGGGATCAGAGAGGGGATCCTAGTCCAACAACCAGAGCCCTTTATCCCTACATGGTGCTTCCTGTTCTGAGACTTCCAGATGAAAGATTCCTCCTACAGCAGAGCCAAGCAAGGGGCCCTGGAATAAAGCAACACCCCAGCGACTTTAGCTGACGCAGACATTCCTGAGCAGATTTGAATCTTGTTTTGCAGGAGGGATCCCTCCACAGGCACACGCCGCACACGCCGTCCACTTGAGAAGCTCCCGGCAGCCAGTCCACAACTCCGCTACCCAGACACATCACAAGGCTGCTGATCAGCGGGAAAACTCTCTGGCTTCAGCAGATCATAAGCTTATTAAAGATAGATCTGTGCTTTGGTCTGCAGAGATAAACACATCAAAGGCGCTTTGGTCTGCGTGCCAGTGTCACTGGTATCCCCGTTTGGCAGAGATGGAGGCTGGGATGTGCTCTCAATTCCCAGCACAGGGCATTGAGGTAGCTCAGCCTGGTTTGGAGAGCAGCGGGATCCATGTCTGTCCAGCCTGGGGAGCCCCGGGCCACATCCAGACTGCGACGGTAGTCCCTGGCTATTTGTTCAGGGGGCTCAGAAGTGGCTGGTGAGGACTGAAGCTCCTCACTGCCCAGACCACACAGAGCAAAGCAGTGGCCAAGCTTGGCTGGAGCTCTGCTGACAGCCCAGGTCCTACTCAGCTTGAGAGGGAGCGCTAAAAGGGGAAGCAGGTCTTTGCACAGCTGGCCCAGCAGTTGCTATTTGCACAGTGCTTTGAAACCCACAGATGAAAGATTTGAGAGACATGAAAGGCTGTCACTGCCTGTTTGTCATTTGGTGTGGTTCCTCCCTGCCATCACATGTGAATGAGACAAATTTCAGCAGAGGCAAGTGCAGCCTTATGGGAACAATGCCCAGCTTGGAGCATCCCTGCCACTGACCTAGAGCACATGAAGTCTCACCCAGCTGCGGCCACAGAACCCCCAGCATGTCGGCCTGAGCTTTCTCTCCCACTTTGAGTCCCTCAAGGAGCAAATTTGCACCAGAGTGCTGATGGGGCTCCAGCTTCCTCTTCCTGCTTTGCAGCTGCCCCCCACCTTTTTCCTTATCTCTCCCCAATGCATCCTGAGATCCTGGATCCTTCTTGTGGATCTCAGACTGCCCAGCTCCAGGCTCAGCTGTGCTTGCTCTCTCTCGAGGGGTCCCCACCATGTGCAAAGCCAGGTTTGTGCTTGGGGCCAGTGATGGCATCAGGCATCCCAGCAGCAGGCAAGTGCTTGCCTGCATCCGAGAGCCACTCAGAAGGGAGGCTTTGCATGTGTCAAGCAAGTAACAAGGGCCCCACAACATCACATCACATCAGTGAGGAAGGTGATGGCAGAAACAAAGAAGTGAGGAAGGTGAAGGCAGCAAGAAGGAATCAGCAGCAGGAGGCAGCGGGCATCCCACACCCCTCTCGGTGCCTGGCACAGCTCGGTGGAGCCCAACACACCGCATGCCCGGAGTACCTCTTGCTTTCAGCATTTCAAATTTGCCGGATGATAACCTCAGTGTCTGAGTTTCACAGCTCAGATCCCACCCACTTGTAGTCTGACTCATGTTGCAGTCACCGCGCTGCCTGGATATTGGTACAAGGAGGGAGGGAGGGAGTAGAGGAGAGGAGAAAGGAGGCAGCCACCGCTCGCAGCACACACTTCTGCTTTCACACACCGAGCCACGCACGCCAGGGGAAAGTTGGAGGCAGTACAGCCACCGAGGGCTCCCACCTGCTCGGTGGCTGTAGGAAAACAGCACTTTTCCCAGGTAAAGCTTTTGCCTTACTTTTCACTTGGTTGTTATGCTGGTAATTCACTTTCTAGGTGAGATCTTAGAGGGGTTAGTGGGTCCTTGCTGAAGCTGGGATGTGCTAAGCACCCCATAACAGCCACCCTGGTCAGAGCAAGAGGGTGTCACTCATGGGACATTTGTGCCATCATAATCCTGCTGTGCCTGAAGCAAAGGCCAGTTTGGGGACTTTTGCTGGCCGTTGCTGGTGGGGATCACCAGAGCCGAGAAGATCAGGGTCAGAGGGAGGATGTGGGTGGAGTGTGCCCAGGGCACAGAGGCAGAGCCCTGCCCTGCCTAGGCATTTGCGGGTATGAAGAATCTCTACTCAAGCAGCCTCCCCATGAGGTTTGCTGCTGAGACAACTTTTTACTCTGAGATGCCCGAGCCCATTCTTGAGCACCTCGGCCCCTCCAACCAGCCCTCCGTACTGTGGGCATCAGCAGGGAACAGGGATTGCCCCATCCAGGGGCACAGTTGGTTTTGTGGGGCAGGGTACCCCCAGGGCTGGGTACCACTGGCACAGGGGGAGTCGGTAGTCCCCAGGGGTATGCAGTGCCTGCTGTGCCCCATCCAGAACAGACTCCAGCAGGAGGCTGAACCCTGGGACATCTGCTGGAAACTCATGCAGCTCCAAGCACACCCATAAGCCCAGCACCTCTGTTTCGGTTCACCCTTCCCAGACATGCTTTGCAGAGCAAACTTTCAAAATGCTGGCTGCTCTGCTGGTTTCTGCATATCTTTTCAGGTTTTCTGCTTTCAGTGGTCCCAAACTCCCCAGAACCCTTTTCCTCCTGAGGAGTATGATGAGGAGCTGGTGGCCGTGATGGGAACTGTGTCCTGCCTCCCCAGACCTCTCTGCTCACACCAGAGGCAGTAATTGCTGCCATGTATCGGTCAGGGTTCAGGTTGGGATGGGGCAGAGAAAGCACAAAGCTCCAGAGACCAAGGAGCAGAGACAAAGGTGTCTGGGGATGCAGCCAGACAGGACCTCAGTGTCCCCCCATGGCCCCAGAGAGGTTCCAAAGCGGCTCTGCAAAAATGAGATTTCAGCTTGGAGGTGTGCTGGGGGATGCTATGGGTTGCAGAACTGCATGGCAAGTGTGGGGAGGAGCACAGCTCTGCCAGGAAGGCTGCTCATAAAGTAGAAACAACCCCACAACCTCACCAAAGCCTTCCACAGCGGGGCAAGATAGTTTATGCACCACTCTCACATCACCTTCAAGCGCTAACTCTGGCAAATTTTGTCTTGTCCTGTTGTGAAGCAGGCTCATGGCTCTGGCTGCAGATCAAACCCTTTACCAGGGTCTCTGCAGCTGCCATCCCTGCCTGCTCCCCACCATCAAACCTCAAACATCCTCTTTCAGTCCAGAACAAATTCCCACTCTCCTGCCCATCTCACAGCCTTGGCTGAAGTACCTCTCTCAGCCTAGGCAGATGTTTAATCTCTGGAAGCACTTGAACGTAATTTTAGAAAAACCCATGACACTCTATTGCAAGCTCTGCAGGTCCAGGGAATTTTCTTTGCTCCTAAGAGACTTCTGCCAGCATTTTTCATAGGAAGAAGCTAATGCAGGAGGCAGAGTGACATTTCAGGTCTGTCCGAGGGCAGAGCCATCCTGTCCTTGGGTTGGAGCTAAAATGCTTCATGCAGAGCTTCTCCCAAGCCTCCAGCCATCGCTCTCAGTGCCCTTTCAGGTGGTGAGAAATGCTTCTAAAGACAGGTTGCCATGCTTCAGCACTTGCTGAGTGCTCCCTTCTGCCCAAGTGTGCACTCATAGTGCTGATGCACCTCAGCTTTTAACAGATTTTAAACAAACATATTACACCAGAGGTAGAAGCAGACAGAGAGCAGCAAATGCATTACCTACGCTGCCGGAGCAGGCACTCCATCCCATTAGTTTTGCTGCAAAAGTGCACAAAGTGCTGGAATAAACAACGTTGAAGGAAAGGATGCTGAAAAATGGGGAGGAGAAACAAAAGGGTAAAATGCAGCAGAAATTTCCCATCAATAAATCACAACCCCCTCCCCAAAGATGGTAATTGCCATTTTAAATGGGAACACGGTGGATCATATCAAACATGGGCTGCAACAGAGCAGGAAATATCTATTCAGGCAGAAGAAGGCAGGAATTACTAAGAAAATTGTAAGGAGGTTAATGGGGAGACAATAGTACATTACAATGGAAGGATCATTAGTGCTTTGGACAAGCTATTAATAGAGTTCCTTAAAGACCAGCCTAGAGATAAATTTTATTTAATGGTTTTTATTCATGGTCTTAACTCAGAAAATTGGAGTTTCTCTAAGAAAAATGTACTGTTGAGAAACTTGGGAAAAGTTTTAAACTGGACAAGGGAGTAAGTACTACAGGAGAAGAACCAGCGAATCTGAAGATCAACAGAAACACAATGGGCTGGCACAAGTTCATATGCTTAGGGACTAACAGCAAAAATTTCTACTCTAAGCAGCTGAAAACACCATAGGAAAAATATCTGGCTTTTAGGGAACCCTGGGATGACTGCAACAAAACAAATGCAACCTGACAAGCCTTCACAGCAGAGATAGTGTCCATCAGAGCACCAGCACCGCTGGAAAAGGCACTAGAAGAATGACCCAGAAGCGATGCCCTGCTCTGGTCCCTCACTGTCAGGAGGGTGGTTTTGAACCAGGAACAGGTCCAGGCTGTGATAATGAGGATAATCAGGTAAACATAAAAGCTGCCTGGTGAGACAGGGCTGGAAGGGTATCATCTATTTAGGCTATTGCTAGAAAGGCTGCCATGGGAAACAGCTGCTCCACTCATACACAAAGCAGGAAATGAACTTGCTGTGCCAAAACACAACAGGAGCAGAGGACACAGGACCTGGTATTAAAGGTGGCTGTGAGTGACCTGGGCAGAAAACCAGAGGCAGGTGTGGAGTCCCAGAGGACCAGTGCTCTGGGAGAGGGCCCCAAGCTATGTCCATTGCCCCAGCGACTGCATTCTGACGGCAGTGGGCTAACCCCATGGCTCCCCCCTGCTCCTCCTCCCATCTACACCATCCTACTTTTCCTGCAAAGTCATGTCCAGAGGCTGTGATCACTCAGGGGAATGTTGCCATGAGATAATTTGGCTGAGGGACATGGGAAAGTCCCTAACATGCCTGCCACAGATGGGATTGCAACATCCCGCATCCAAGCTGGCCAGTGGCAGGTCCTGCCCCATCCCATGGAGGAACAAAATCCCAAGGGTTTGCAGGCAGCCAAGCCCCGCAGCCCACGTACAGGGAGGATGCCCACACCCAGGCTTTGAGAGCCACTGAGAGCCCAGTTCTACCTGGGCTTCCCTGCAGGGGTAGGGACACCCATCCCCTTCATATGGGGATCCCCGCGCCTTCCTTCCGCAGCTCAGCCCAGCGGCTCCATGTCTCCCTGGAAATACTTTCTACTCCCAGCCCAAGTGGAAAAAAATAATAATAAAAAAGTGCCTACTTCTTGCCCTGAGCTAATTAGAACAAGCAATAAGAAACAAGACTACTTCTGGCAAGGTCTGCAGCATAGGGTTGCACCGGGGGATGCCCCACGGCACTGCCTGTGCCGTGGCCGGTGCCAAGCATGCCAATGTTCCCAGAGCTGGAACCCACCAGTTGAGCCCCAGCAGACCCCACAAGAGCTACGAGAGCTGGTGGCAGGAGCAGGATGTTGATGTGTGGTGAAGCAGCCACACAGGAGGCTGCGATCCACCCACAGCGTTTTCTAAGTGTGCTACTCCCCCTATAATTTATCCTGCCATTTCCATATGTTGGGAGCAATGAAAAAACATCCCTTTCACTTGGAAATACACTTCTCTGAGAACAACCTGTTCTCGTCATTGCCATCAGCGGGCAGGCAGAGCTCAGCTTGTTCCACGCTCCTTTTGTGCGCGAACAAAGAGCTTTCCATGGCAAGAGCCTGCGCTGCAGCAGGAGACAAGGAACCGCTCTGCATGTTGCCACCGTGGCTGAAAGTACCGCATCCCTCTCTCCTAACGGCCTTAATCCCAGCACCCAAACTCAAAGAACACCCGGTCCAGCAATGAGTTTGCTGTGCTCAGTAGAAGGTTTCCTACAGGCCAGTTCATCACTTCTCATTACTTTCAATTCCTTTGGAAGCAGCAGGAACACAGGTGCCATCTCTAATCTCACCGGTTCAGCCCCCACCTCTCCACTGTACAGCTCCTGGCAATCAGTGGTTATTTCCTCACATGGTCTCCCCAGTATACTCCTTCCCTTGGCCCCCATGCCTTTAAACTTGAATCAAATACATAAGTCTCCTGAAGAGTAATTCAGTCAGCTCCACATCGTTATCTCATTCTTGCAGGGTGAGTTTAACTTTAAAAATCTCACCTCCGTCCTCTGCCAAGGCAGGACCTTTTCCTTTCCTGGAGTTGCTTCTGTTTGTTCCATCTCTGCAGCCTGTTGCACCCTGTGGAGAACCAGCCTTATCTTCCTGCACAATCCTGTGTACCACTGGAGAGGGCTTCACTGCCACTCCATGAGCTGCAGAGAGCCTGGGTCCTGCACCACCCAGGGGGACAGGCACAGCTATCTCCAACCAGCATATCAGGGAGGATGGGGAGACCCATCATCTCACCTCAGAAGGGCATGGAAGGGGGACCACAGCTGTGGCACAGGCAGTTCCATGAGGGTCCCAGGCAGTCAGGATGCTCAGCCTGCTCCCAGGCCTCTCTCTCTTGTCCCTGCAGTGCCTCAGTTTCCCTTTAGCTGCCTTCCCAACATGGGCATTGCTTGCCACCACACAGGAACCAAGGCCACTTTAAATCCAGTAGCAGCATGATGCCAGAGACCACCCCAATCAGCAGCTAAAAGCTCTTTTGGAGGTTAGAGGTGTTTGCTGTGTTGTTTCTGCCCTTGCAAAATACAACTTCTTGTTACTTATGTACAGACAGAAAACAATCATAAAAAGTAAGTCTGGAAGGGATGTTCTCCATTCTGTGTCCCTGTCCCACAGCAGAAGCAGTTCCTTCCAAACTCTCCCTGAAAAACAAACCTCCCTGCTGCCACTCAGCTGCTGGGAACAGGACGGATGAAGTTGTCAGAGCCCTTTCAGCCACCTCCTCTCTCAGACATTGCATCCCTGATAAATGGGTTCTTCTTTCCTCCTAGGTCCCTGAGCAGAGGATTTCCTCTCTGGGCCACAGGAGCCAGCATGGTTGCTGACAGCAAGGACTAACACAAGGCTGCTGAAGGTTGCAGTTACAAAAGCAAAGTTTAATAAGCACTTAGGCTTATAGCCACGGTTGAGCTTCAGAAACCATGGAGTGGTGACTATTTTTACCAGACTGCATAAAAGTCAAGTGCTTTCTCAGGAAAACAATTTCCTCCTGTGCTCCCAAATCTTCCTTTTAACACAGTCTGCAGGAACTTGGCATGTTTAAAATCCCTGCCCTTCTCTTGGCATCCCTATGTTACGTGGACACACCTGGGGCTTTCAGGTTTAAGTGGAATGGAGCATCTAGGAAGGTACAGATGCTCTCTTTCTGGAGAGGTTTGAGAGGCTGCTCAAAGGACTTTTGCACATTGCAGCTCTGAGCTGGTGCTTTCTTTGCAGGTTGTCGTCAGGAGGCAGCAAGGCTCTGTCCCTCTTGGAGCACTGCTCACCGCTGTCACCAACCAAGCACACAGAGCATGTGAGACTCCACAGGACGTGACCCCACGGTCACTCAGAGGAAAGGAGAAGGTAGGAGAGTAAAAGGGAGCAGTTGAGACCCACCAGAAGTTGCCACAGGGGATCAGCTCCAGCACTGAGGTCCTGGATAGGGCCAATGGGCAAAAGCAAGTTGCAGGACCACATCTTTCCCTAGACTGCGTCATTCCTAGCATGCAGGCTGAGCAAATGAAGTGACGCTGCAGTGTTCTGCAAGATCACTGTAAGTTCAAGGTCGCTTGGGAAGGGGCTCTAGGGCTGCCTAGTAGACACTCACTCCAAGTAGCTTTGGAGCTGGTGAGAGCAGGACTGATCCATCCATATGTCTACATTATGGATCTGTGCTACAACCATACAAGCTCTCAAAATATGACAGACTTTCCCACACAGCTGCTGGTTGGGTCCTGCCTTGCCATTCTCATTGTGATCACTCTCTGTGGTAACATCATTGTCTGCCTGGCCGTCACCCTTGACCGCCGGCTCCGCAGCTTGACGAACTGCATCATTGTCTCTTTGGCCATCACTGACCTGCTGCTGGGCCTCCTGGTGCTGCCGTTCTCTGCCTTCTATGAACTCACCAAAGAGTGGCCCTTTGGCAGCACTTTGTGCAACATCTACACTAGTCTGGACGTCATGCTGTGTACAGCTTCCATCCTCAACCTCTTCATGATCAGCCTGGACCGCTACTTTGCTGTTACCACCCCCCTTCGCTACAGTCAGCTGGTCACTCACTCCCGGGTGGCTGTGGGCTTGGTTGTCATTTGGACCGTTTCACTGATGGTCTCTTTCCTACCCATCCACCTGGGCTGGAACACTAAAGGGATGGCAGTCCAAAACACAGTCCCCAACTGCAGCAAGGAATGCACACTGGAGGTGAACTCTGTGTACGGGCTAGTGGATGCCTTACTCACCTTCTACATACCTTTGGTCATCATGTGCATCACCTACTACCGGATATTCAAGATAGCAAGGGAGCAAGCCAAGAGGATAAACCATGCATGGTGCAGAAGCAGCAACACCCCCATGCCACCCATGGTGAAAGAGCACAAAGCCACCGTGACACTGGCAGTGGTGTTGGGAGCATTTATCGTGTGCTGGTTCCCCTATTTCACTGTGTTCACGTACCGGGGGATGTGGGGGGACAGCACAGTGAGAGGCACACCCATGTCCATCGTCCTCTGGCTGGGGTATGCCAACTCAGCCCTTAACCCCATCCTCTACGGGACACTCAGCAGGGATTTCCGAGTGGCGTACCAGCACTTGCTGCGCTGCTGGAGGACTAGGGACCCCAGGATCTCCTGCCTGCCTCCCCTGCAGAAAGCCCAGTCCAGGGGCAGGAACTGCAGGCAGGGCCAGGGCAGGCAGGAGAGTAAAGCCCTGAAACTGGAGACGAGGAATGGGAAAGGGATCTTGCTGAATGATGAAACTCTCAAGAGGTAAGGTCCTTCTTACATGCAGGGCTTGGCTGGTGGAGTTGTCCCTGGACAGGAAGGCAGAGGGGGGGACCCCATGTTGTCCGTGAACTTTTAAGCAACGAGCTGATGCCCCAGTAGGAGGTCCTTGCCCAGGCAAGTCCTGTCCTTTGCAGCCACTCAGAAATTCATCACCACTGCAGGGACAGGTCCAGCTTCATGTGTGACTGGCCACCTCTGTAATCACCCCCTGCTCACAGACAGCATAAAATGTACCTGGCTTTGCGGAGGACAGTTTTTCCATCAAGATTTGCTGTGCAGAATGGGGTGCAGCCATTAGCTGCAGCTGCTCCCCAAAGCCATCCATGCCCTGCTCTCCAGTGGCAGAGAGCCAGCAGAACCTGGGCACACAGCAGAGCTGGGGGAGCTGGGGAAAGGTGACTGCCCATCACAGGGTGGGCAACAGAATGCTACACCTTGGGCAGAGAGTCAGGGCACCCACAACAAGGCTGCAAGTCCTGCAGGAACTGAGATCTGGGTCCCCAGCTCCCTGCAGAGCTGATCAGTAGTTTCCCTTCCCGGCCAAGCTGCGCACCCTCAGCATTTCTGCTGTCGGTTTGCATTAGCAGAGAATTCAGCCAACAGCAAGTTCCATTCCCATCTCTGGAAAGGAGCAAGAATAGCCAAAAATTAGGTTGGTAAATGTTTTTAGAAACACAAATACCCATGTAAAGCTAGAGCCAAAAATTCCCTCGGCACCAACCCAAGCATGTCATGGGGGTCAGGCCCCTCAAAGGGGTGTGGGGAAGCAGGATGGGTGCCAGGTGGGAGAGCTCTGTTCTGGGCTGTGTCACCAGTTCCCTCTCAGGGCACCTGTGTCCCCACAGGGCTGAGCCACCCGCACACTGCCTTGCTCAGGGGCGTTTACCCACCTGAGGACAGAGAATCATGATATCTGCCTTGGTCTAAACCGCTGCTCCCGAGACTTTAATCTAACTTCGAAGCAGTGGCTGATAAGCAGCCCAGAAACTTTCCATCCATAGATAAGGAAGTCTTTGACTCTCTACTACCGGCATGCCAGCAAAGGAGCTGCACTTGTGCCCTCCTGCCTCACGTGCCCTTGGTCCTGTCCCAGAAAAAGAGTCTCAACCTGCTGAAAGGAGAACATGAGGTGGTGAACCAAAGGGCATAGTCATCTGAAAGACTCACCCAGCATCATCCCTCCCCTGGGGTTCAGATGTGACTTTATCCAAGGCAGAGGGGCAGCTTAGGGCAGGGGAGTCTGTCCCAGGCGACACAGGGATGGATGAGTGCAGACTCAAGACCTGAGTTCATGTTCCAAGGAACTAACAAAGAGTGCAAAGATACAGCATTTGGTAAATATGGTTGAAGGCATACATAAAAATGTATGGAGAGTAGGGGCTCGGGGTGGTAGACATGCTTCTGCAAACATACAGAGACCAAAGAAGGAGCTGGAGCTATGCTGTTTGCTCACACAAAAGTACAAATCCTGGGCGAACTGGGACCTCATGCACAGGGACTCTGCAGCTGGACAGGGAGCCCTGACCAAGGGGAACAGGCCAGAGGGACTTCCCTGTGCAGCTAAGAGAGAGAAGACGACTTCTAGAAGTGCTGCCTTACCTCAAAGGGAGAATAATGGAACAATAGAAAAGGAGAAGGAAAATGGGTTTGTGTTCCCCAGGCAGAGGTCAGGGTCACTGACCTGCTGGCTTTCCCAAGTAAACAATGTCCTTCCCCCTGCCTCCCTGGAGGGCCTGATCCTGCTTTGTATCTAAAGTCTACAATGGGGTCAAGGGCAACCAGGGGACCTCCATCCCCAAACTCTCAGCCAGCAGGTGCCTGCTACCAGCAGGACTTGGCCAAAACCTCAGCACAGGGACCTGGTGTGTGGCTCCAGACTGTCTTCACGCCTGCAGGGGGAAGTTCCCCTACCACTGCAATCAACCCCAGTGAGTCTCCCAGCTGGATTTGCTCCCAAGGGTGCAACAGGTTGGAGGAAAGAGGGGGAGCAGCAATAGGTACCATAACAGCACAGGTACACGAGACCCAGGAACTGTGGGGCAGTGAAAGAGAAAGACTTGAGCACAGGAATGTTTCTTGACTTTTCTAAATCCAGAGGTCTCCTTCCTTTCCTGCAGAGCACCACTGCTCTGGTTTCTGCTCGCAATCAGATAAGAGTTGCTCAGTCACCAAATTATCAGTTGCCGCTTTTACTTTCTCTACTTCTCTACTTAGTCTGCTCATTTACACAGAAATGATGCGCTAAGGACCATGTGAGGCCCCTTCCAACCCTCTTTTCCATAGTCAGATATATAAGCATCTGCTGTCAGCAGATGCTCTAGATCAACTAATACCATACAACACAGGTGGGCTCAGGATTTACCGGTACATCAAAAGCCTGGCAGACAGCTTCACCTTGAGCATAAACCAAGCTGGTTCCCCTCCCCCTTCCCATTTGTGTAGTCTTCTCAGTTACCTACCCTAGCCATGTTAATGGAAAAAAGGCCAAAAATCACTCCACACACTCACAACCCCCCAAAACTAGGAAGGCCAGAGCTCAGCTCAGAGCAGCTCCACAGGGTGACCCAGAGGAAATGCAACCAGCAGTATTTTGAACCATTGTCCTTAACAACAATGCTCTTTCCTGTTACGAGGCACAGAGAAAATACCAGCAAACAGTAGTGGGAATACTGGAGAGCTGCAGTCGACCCCAAGGGTGTAAGGAGCAGGAACAGGGAGTCAGAATTATTGCTGCTTTGGAAATCAAAAGGCCACAGGAGCACCACAGCCATGAAAGGGCTGGAGGCACTTCCATGGGTAAGGACCAAGTAGGGTGGACAACACAGGGCCAAGCAGGGATGCAAGGGAAGGCAGCTGCTTCTGTGTCCCCACCAGGCACCAAAGAGGAAAGGCAATTCACTTCACACAAACCAGTCAAGGAAAGTACTACTTATACACACAACACCTGATGGACCTCGGAAGCCTGCTTCACTGCAGTGGGACAGGACTATGAAGAGGAATGTGCCAGGCAGCTGGAAGTTGAGACCAGTCCCTGAGGTCCAGAGAGATTAAAGGCCCAAGAGAAGGAGCATTCAGCACCAATGGGGAGGTATCAGGCAGAAAACAACAAAGCTGAGCTGGCAGCTCTAGTTTACTCTCTTGCACATGTCAGCTGCGCTCAGGGTAGGACCATGGCCACAATACATGGGCAGAGAGAAGCCAGTTCCCATAGAAAAGAATCACTGTCCCAGTCACAATGTCCTTGTCCTAACCTGCTTGCCCTGGCTGCTGGCCTCGAGGGGAAGGTGCCAGGCAGACAGTAACCTGGAGCTCCACAGATCAAAGCCAGGCTCAACCAGGCTGGCACTCACCAACTAATCTCTTCTTTTTCTCGTTTCTTTCTGTCTTCATGTGCGATTTAACTCTTTCCAGCACCGCAGCTTTCCCGTGAGTCTCAGCCAGCTCACTGCCCTAGGACCAGCCGTCAGCTCCTGGCTGCCCCCTTCCAAAGTCCTGTGAGGTTGAAAGGACAACACTCAATTTTCCTCAGGGAGAAACTCAATGACAGAGGAGGGAGCCACAGGGTGAGTACAGGGGCAGGGCCACTGGGTGGAAGCAAGGGGAAGGGGCAACTCTCCCTGCTGTGGCACACACTGCATTTTCCCTGGTCCAACCATCCCATCTCCATGGTACTTGGCGCAGAGGGCGTTACAGTCAGAAGTGCATCCTCGCTCCTCTCTCCAGCATGGTTTTCTCCCCAGCACAGCCCCAAGCCCAGGGCAAGTGCACAGAGCTGTAACCCTGACTCCTGGCTGCCCTGGAGGTGTGGGCTTACACAGCCACCCTGAGATGTCCTGGAAGATGTTTGCATCCCGCCTGTCAGTCTGCATGTTGCAGGGGCAGCTGCATTCAGACTGTGGATTTCCAGCACACTTCATTCTCATGCAAGCCTGCATCAGCTCTATAAATTGCGGCAGCTTTCACAGGGATGCTGGCAGGGCTCCCAGGGTGAGGGGCTGATGCTGCATTGGGCATTGCCCCACATTCCCAGTGGTGCTGGGCTGCAGCTGCCATGAACAGGGATGCCTTTCAGCTCCAGGGAGCCACTTTGTGCAGCACTTCTCTGGAAGAGCCAGCCAAGGTCACCCTGACCTCCACACTCTCTCCCTCCAGCGCTGCATGCTGATAACCTGGGCTCTCCCATATTGACTGTGCCCTGCAGGAGAAAACTGTGTCACCCACATACTGGACACTAGGTACACTTGTCCCTGCTGCACACTGAGCACAGCTAACCTTAGCCAAGGTCATGGCGATGGCAGGAGGTGGTGCTGCCTGCCCACATGTGAGGCTGGGAGGGAGCTGGGGTTGCTGCGGGAGGGTGCAGAGCCCACCACCCTGGGGCACAGCATCGCCCTGCACCTCTTGGAGGGACTCCCCATGAAATACCCTGAAAATGCCATTTGCCTCTGGGGAACCAGAGGTTTGGAGAGCAAGGCAGCAGGAGCAGGGTAGGGCAGCAAGGTCCCCCTTACCCCGGCAGGGCAAGTCCCTTGATGCGATGCACCAAGGCACAAGCATCTCTCAGCAGGGAGATGACGGTGCAGAGACTGCTCCCCAGAATGGCATCACCATGGTCCCAGTGCTGCCCCATGGGAGCGAGCAGCATGAAACCCCAAGCTTGGAGGGCACAACAGCTCATGGTGGACCTCCCCAGGGGTAGACACGATGCTCACCAGCATCTCTGCTGCTGTCACTGCCCGACAGCGGGGGCTAAAGGGATGCCAATTCCAGCTCTTCTGTTTCATGCTTTCCCCTCTCTGTACTGCACGTATCTTCTGAAACACATTTAGTTTCCATGAGTTAAAGGCAAAATACCAACCACCCCCCAAGAGGCTGCTAATCTAATCAGCAAAATGGAGCAAAGTCAGTCTGGGAGAGATGTTTGCAGATCTGAGGTCCTGGTGTGGCCACAGATTTCCTCTCTGCACCACTGGGGCAGGGACAGGAAATGTCACCTTGCATGGGACACCTACCTGAAAAATCCCCAACCTACTTGCAGCAGCGGGGAGAGGGGCCACGGAAGAAGGAAAATCCAGGACCAGAGCACCGCTAATCCCAAGACACGCACTTTCATAGAGGGATTTGCAGAGGTGATGACCCTGCCACTGCTGGCTGGCACAAGTGGTTAGAAAAAGCATGCAGAGGAAGCCACAAAGTAAAGACATGTTACTCAGAGGGATGTCAGATGGTGGGTGACATGAGCCTGCTCAGCTCCACCCAAATGTCAGCACTCAGCACAGAGCCATGCTCTGCTGAGAGCATCCTCACAGCATCATACCACGGTTCCTCTGAGGCACATTACGTGCTTAATAGAGCATCCCTTGTGCTGGGGAGCATGAAAGTGGGGGGGAAGGGGACCTACCTGCACCCTGCAAAGCCATTGAACCTCCTCTCTGTTTCCTTACAGGATACTTGCTCTGGCATGCAGCATTTGCTCCAACCCCAGACACTGCTGGAGAGGCCTTTACCTGCCCAAGTTTCTTCTCAGGAGGGTAGTGTGCTTGAAGAGCCCTCGGAGGAGCTGCAGAAGAGTCTCTCCCCTGCCCTGTTGGGGCTGTGACACCTCTAGCATCAAGCCCCACATAAGCAGGCAGTGATGTCCAAGAAGCTGGGTCAGAAGCCAGGGTGTAGCATGTATCCCCAGTGGGGCCAGGATGGGAATGTCCTCCCCAAGGGCAGAGGGTTAGGCTGATAAGGCACACAGTGGGGGCCTGGTGCCCTCTTCAAGGGCCATATCGATTCCTCGGAGGGGACAGAAGTCCTGGCAGAAGGGTGGACAATACGGCAGGAGGGCTACTCACGGCAGATGTCAGCAGCCACGAGTACTGGTTGATCATGCACAGGATGCCCAGTCTGAGATGGGGCAAGCCTGCCTCCCACACTGGGGAGGTTTTGGTGTCGTTAGGGCTGACCCTGCTTCACATTCCCTGTGCCAGACCCACTGCAAGAAGGAGAGAGGCCCTGGAGCCTGCAAGGCCGTGGGGAGACACTAAGCAGCTGGAGTTTGTCCTCAGGCTCTGCCCTCCGTGGCAGCCCGACTCTAAGATTGCCAAAACAGGATGTTTCTGCACTGAGTCTGTGCAGAAGTCATCAGTGGTATAAAAATCTATTTAACACAGAGATGACTGACTAATTTGCACATGCTCTGTCCTGGGAAGAACCTTCCTTTCACCCTGTATTCTGCTGTCCCATCCCCATGGCCTTTGCTAGGACAGAGCCTGGACACACACACAGCACAAGCCCCCAGGACACAGGTTGTAGCTGCCCCAGGCAGAGCTGCCACCCCCACAGAACCACCTCACCCTGTGGGACCTGCTAAACAATCCCCCCCTCCCAGGTTCCTGAGGTGGTGGGAAGGAGCATCAGAAGGCAATGAGGACCAGGAAAGACAGGAACAAACAAGGATCCTTACTGTGTCATGGGGCAAGAGTTTTCCTCCTGGAATAAGCCTGACTCATATCACCCCCGGGCACAGTGTGCTCATTCTGCACCCCATGGCATCCCCAGGGCACAGGCTGATCCCTGTTTGCAGATTCCCCGCGGGAAGGCAGGGTGCTGAGACCCCAGGCCAGCTGGTTTTGTGTGTGCCCCAGCTCTGCCCTGGGTCTCGGATGCCCCTCCAGCCGCTCCGGGACACTCCTGCCCCGAGTTTTGGGGGGTCTAATGACGGCTGTAGATACCTGGAAATGGCTCCGGGGACGGGCCCAGGCCACCCAGTAAATGACAGGAACCAGAGGAACACGGGCGAGGTGACTCGCCCCACCACGACCCCGGCCAGGACCCAGCCCTCCCCGGAGGAGCGGGCCGGGCGCGGCGGCAGCGCGGGCTCGGAGCTCCCCCTGCTTGTTGCCGGGGTCGGACCCGCCCGCTCCCCTCCTCCCGCCCACGCCACGGGTCTTCACCCACCAACACACGCGGCTGGGTACCCAGAGAAACGCCCACAGCTCGGACGAGGCTCCCACCGACCCGGCACACCAAACCCCGCTGGGGTCCCTAGCCCCCCTGACACAGGAGTGCCCGTCTTCTCCAAACCAACCAGGCAGGAGCAGTTCTTGAGTCGCCTGGAGCATCCATGCTTCATCCCAGCTCCGGGACGAAAAACTGGCAAACACACACCCAAACACCCACCACCACCACCTATGATAACAATTAGAGACTTACCTAATTACAAAAATAATTGCAATTGAAGTGTTTAATTACCATACTAAGCAGGAAGAGCCACTTCCGACTGTTTCAGTAGCATTCCCGATCCATCAAACAAGGTTTGGGGCTTGTTTGGGTGTTTGGGTGGGTTTTTTTGTTTGTTTGTTTTATTATTATTAGATTGCAGCCCCGGGGGATGAAGAGATTTGCTAATTAGGGTCTTGGAGAACAGCTACCAATTCACAAACACTTGCTTTTAATTTCAGTACTAACAAGGCTGGAAGGGGGAGAAATCCAAAATGCGGAACATCTGTGGCAGTTGCTGTCTGCAGCTCTGCTGCCCCGAGCTCCTCCGGGCCTGACACCGCTCAGTGCATGGACCAGTGCAGGGGCAGTGAGGATGGGTTAGCACAGTGCAAGCACGGGCAGGGTGAAGCTGCCACTCCAGGTCACTGCTGTCACCACAGCCATCGTACAACCTAATCCCAGCATCGATCATCTATCTGTTCCTCCTGGGGCCCATCGATCATCATGGTTTTCTTGGCAAGGGGCTAATCCCAGTCCTGGGGCAGCAGTGCCAGCCCCAGGGGTACAGCAGTAGGAACTTCTCCAGGTGACATTTGGTTTTGTTCTCCCCTAAACCAACAACAAAAGAGAATTTAATTCTGTCTCCAAGCAGCTATTGTAGGAGGGAAGAGAAATTGCATAGGAAGCTCCTAACCAACATCTGCTTTCTCAGATAGGAAATATCCCCCTGCTAGCAGTGGGAGTGCACACAGAGACAGCTGCCAATTGCACAGGGACACCTCCATCCCTCTTTCCCTGCAGGGGACACAGGAGCTCACACCGCCCTGGTATACAGGACCCCATCCTCACCCTGCTCCACCAGCCACCCTAGGGACCCGTGGTGCCTGGCTGGGCTTCTCCCAACAAACCACCTTTCCCGACCTTGCCGCAGCTCTGGGTAGGGTCCAAAAACGTACAGAGAGGAGATGCAGGGAAGGAGAGACTCATGCAGGAGGCAGGAGCAGCCGCCGGGCATCCAGGCATCCCCTCCCTGAGGAGCGCAGCTGAGAAGTGGTGGCTGTCAGGGGCTGGAGGCGAAGGAGAGTTTTATTTCTTTTAGATAAAAGCGAAACATCAGTAGAATGAGAAAAAAGGGTGTTGGGTTTTTTTTCAGGCTGTCATGTGATTAAACACAGAGGAGACAGAAAGGTAGCGAACAGCCCCAAGCAGTCAGAAAATGAGAAACTTTGTGTTAGAAATCTCAAGATTTGATTTTCTGGAATAATATGCATTTTGGGGTCACTCACCCAACAGTTTTGGCTCAGGACTCAAGCCCCTGGAAAGGTTTTGAGATCCATTGCCTCCATCCAGACCTAAAAATTACATTTCCATGCCAAACCATCTTGAAACCAAGGAGAAGCATTCCCTTCCAGCCTGAAGGGGATGACCATCACATGGTGCCAAGGTGCCCTCCTGGTCTGACCCAAGCCCTTCTCACCCACCATTTCCCCATCGCCCATGAATGCCAAGGCTGGCAGTGCCAGAGGCGCAGGGCCAGACTGACACTGGCCACCATCCCATGGTGGCCACAGGATCAGGAATGTGGCATGGCACTAGGATGGTGGCCATGGGACCAGAGAGGGGACAAAGCCACTAGAGGGCACAAGTATGACAGAAACATGCCCCCAAATCAAGGGACCTCTGGATCCCCCAGGGCAGCAGTCCCAGAGGTCACCAAAAATCTGCATCACACCCCATCTTCAAGAAATCCACCCTTAGCTGAGGTCCTGCTGGTCTCAGGGCTTGAGTGTCCCCCAGGTGCTGGGGTGGCACTGCTGCACCTGGAGCTGCATAACAGAGGCATGTCTGTCTGTCAAGCCATGGGTAACCCGTCCTGGCCCTTCTGGGAGAGAGCATCATCCCAGAGAGCCCAAGCCCCACAGCCTGTGCTGCACGCAGGCAGTGCCTCCAGCCTGCTGCCCTCACACATGAGGGCTGCACAGCCCCACAACACCTACCCAGCACCAGCCTGACCCCACACACCAGCCAGTGCCTCCTCACACCCAGAAAACAGGCTGACGGGGACCTCCAGACCCTCTCCCCCACGAGCAACGCACCTTCTCCTGGTGACACAAGACCCCACTGTGCAGGGCTTCCTGTGGAGAGCTGGGTGTCCCTGGCCAGGCAGCAAGACACGAGTCCTGCCAGGAAGCCATCTGGCCATCGCCAAAGGCGGCACCCAGTGTCCTTTTGTCCTTTTCTTCTCCTTTCTCTCCTAGCGTCCTCCAGGCTGGCGGTCCCCTCCCCGTGCCTGCAGCCGGCACCGCTTTCATTAAGGCTCTACCACCAAACCAAACACCATTTGTCAGGGAGACGGATGCCAGAGGCAGCTCTGCTGGAACAGATGCATCCGTGTCGCCCCCAGCAAACAGACATTCAACAGCCGCCTTCCCAGCGTGTCACACGCACACACGCGTGTGCACGCTGCCCATGTGGGTTTGCTGTCCTTGATACAGTCTGAGGTGCAGGCTACCATCTCCTGGGCTATGTTCCTGCTCCCAGCCCAATGGGCACCTTGGGGACTCCCCTCCTGCGGGTTTCTGAGCCACTCTCAGCAGCAGGACTGTCCTGTCACCCGCCTCGGGCAGGGCTGGCAGGGTGCTGCCGCCCCGGTGGTGTTTGCACAGCTGCCGGGGCCACGCACTCCCAGCCTGATCTGCTCTCCCTGCTCCCAGCTCCCATTCCAGCCACAGCAGCAGATCTGTTCCCCACCAGCAGGAACACAGCCGCCAGAGGCAGAGGCAGCAAACGCCCTGTGACCTCAGGCATGCAGGGACCGATGCTGATTAAACGCAGCTCCAGCACTGATAATTAATTTCTTGGAGGATGAATTACTTGGGAAAGCTCCAGAGTGAATGTTGTTCTTTCTTCCACACACCCGTCGTGTCTACTTGGGCTTTTGAAAAAACTAACAGCAAAGGGGAAGGAAAGAGCATTCCCTGATGAACCCCACAGCTGGGCTCTGAGTCTCTGCCAGGGGCGGGGTCTCTGTTCCCTGGGGCCGTGCAGATGCAGGCAGGGTGAGGGGACACATTGGCACTACCCACGTCCCAGCAGTCAGGAGACCCTCAGGGCTGACCACAGGCTTTGACTGAACCCCCTTCAGGGGCTCCTTATGCCTCTGACTCAGCCCATGCCAGGGCAATCCCAGTGCCTCTGTGGGACCTCCCCAGGAGCTCACAGGGGTCTGCCTGCCCTCGCTCCAGGCACTGCCCATCATACAAGGGGTGGGTGAGAGATATGGCTGTCCCCAGCCCAGCGCTGTGGGGCACAGACCTCATCCCCATAGCCCCCCATCTCCTGCAGCAGCACACGCCGTGTCTCGCTGTAGCACGGCTCCCTCCGGACATTGGCACGAGGCCGCACTGGATGCAAATACAGAGCAAGAAGCCCCTGCAGACAGCACTATTAAGCAGGGCTCTCCATCCCTTTTGCTTAATGGGAGGCATTTTTCTGTTTCATTTCCCTTACCCTTGGAGCTGAAACCGCCTTTCTGCAGCAAAACGCGCCAAACCAAAGAAATCCTTCTCCCTTTCCAGCTCACAATCTCCCCTCCCTCCTCCGCCAGTAGAAATGGCCACCTCTTCTCCAGGGCCTCATCCTGTGTCCTCCCACTGGCACCGCGTCCCCAGGCTCTGCCGGCTCTGGGTTGCATTTGGCTCATTCATCTTCATTCCCCAGGCTGAGACATGCAGCTGTCCTGTTCTCCAGGAGAGACGGGCACTCTGTAACCCTCCGAGCATGACCATGGGGCCATAGCTCCTCTCCCCAGGCAGGAGTCTTGTGGGGAACAACAGTGAGGGCTCAGGGGGACACCTTGGGGACAGCAGGGACAGAGGTACTGAGGATGCTGTGAGGTTTGTTCTCTCTGGGTTTGGTCTCTCCACGCACAGATCTTGCAGATACTTACAAAATGCCACAGAAGGCAAAACATGCCCTCAGCTCACCTCCCCTGTCCCTCCCCCAGGGCACTTCACATGCTTGGCCTGCTTCAAGGTTGAGCTAAGTCCACCACTCGTTATTGGGTAATTAAGTTCTTCATTAATGGGCCCGTTTCCCCTCAGAGCCCTGCCAGCATCTCTTGGTCTCTCTGGCAGCCACTCCCCAGCAGGGCTGTCTGCAGGGCTCAGTGGGATACGTGGGGAGTCAGGGGCAAACAGGGGTGAGATATTCACACGATGGGTGATGCTTAAGCCTAAAAACTCCAAGACTAGAAAATGTCATGGCTTGTAAGACTTTAAAAAAAAAAAGAAAGTCAATATTCAAGATATTCCTGCCTAAAGAAAAAAATCTCTCAGCAAACTTTGCTGCCAGCAGACCCTCTCTGCACCCTTCTTCCCTCTTTGGAATTGAGCAGGGAAAGGAGGCAGCAGTGCCATGCCCTGACCCTGAGCTGCCTGGACCATAGGGGACAACATGAGGACCCTGCCCCGGGCTCCTCACCAGCCTCCAAACGGTGGAGAGCTGCAGCAAACCAGCCGTGATGAGCCGCTGTCCTCAGTGAGATGGCAGGGGCTGCCCTGCAGCTCTCCGGCTTTTGTGCATTCATCACACGTCGGTTCTCCTTAACCATGAAAAGAGGGTTATCCTCCCCCGGGGACAGAGCCACCATCCTGCTCACAGCGGGCTTGGGGACACAGGAGGTTGGCATCGAGCGGTCTCCATCCCACTGCTGAGCTAGGGCGGCCAGGTGGGCAGAGAGAGGCAAGTTTGGCTAATCCAAGTGGAAGCTAATTGTGTTTCATTGAGGTTTTATCTCTGCAACTAACACGCTCCTCCAGGAGATTTAGTGGGAAGTTGTCTGGTCCCTGCCAAGAAGGCTGTTTTTCTAGAGAAAGCACATTATGCATTAAAGTTGAAATTTAAATCCCTTTTCCTCCTTTCTCAGAGTATGTTTATGAGGCTCTGAATATTCCTCAGTGTACCATGGTTTGCGGGAAGCCCCCAGCCTGCCCTCCGACACCGCTGCAGCAGCCCAGGACCAGCTCAAAGAGCCAGATGAACTTTTCCTTCTTTATTATTTTCTCCTTTGCTTAAATTGTTGCTGGGCGAGTCGGGGGGACAGGAGCAGGCAGGTCAGCTGTAGGCAGGGAAGAATCTGCTGCCCGAGCCTGGCTCCAGGGCTGCTGAACTCTCCCCCCCCCCAGCCCTTCCCAGGGCTCTGCCACCTGGGGCTGCTCCTCTCCATCCCAGCCATGCTGCTGTTTACACACCCCCCGACCCGCCTGAGCCCCCGCCCCATCCCCTAAACCAGCTGCAGTCACATCCTGGATAGGGTTGGCAACAAATTGAGTGGTTTTTTTCCTAAAGAAGTTCTAGTTCTTCTCCCTCCAATGGAGTTCAGCAGGTTGCAAGCACAGCTGTGCCAGGAGGTGAATCAGCTCAGCCTGGAGTGAGGGACAAAGGGGGGGACACAAGGGCAGGTACCTCCAGGAGTAGAGAGGGGTGACCACAGGACCAAAGCCTTCTCTCAGCTAAATCCTTTGGGGTGTAAGACCACCCTCACCCTGTGGGCAGCCTGGGGGGAGGCAGGTGGGGAGATCCTTCTCCCTCCCACCCCCCTCCCTGAGATCCTGTCTCAATGCGTCAGGACAGGCCCAGCATCTGCAGTCACTGGAAAATCACGCTCCATTTCCAAAAGGGAAAGCAAAGTGTAAATCTCTCTCTCAGACACACATTTGTTCCTCTGCAGCAAGAAAAGTGGTGAAAGCTTTAATTTCCGAGCTGGGAGGGAGAGACAATGATACATCAGCCGCACCCTGGGCGCAGAGGAAGAAAACATCAATTCTGGGATTACAACAGCGGCCACCAAGATTTCTCCCTCCCTGGCTGTAACCCAGAAATACAGCAGGTTTCCCTGCCGGCCCCGCAGCTCTTACCTGTCTGCTGTGTTTAGGGGAAATTCAGATGCCTTCATGGTGATGAGAATGGTTATCACACGAATGTTTGCCCAGAAGTGCTGGGATGGGGGGGAGGCAGTGATTCCTCCCCCTCCAGTTGGATTTCACATTCAGAGCTGGCCGGCCGCGGCGCTGGGCTCTCCCCAGAGGTTCCCTTCATAAAAGGGAGCAAATTCCATTTATCTATTGAGGAGAGATTTGCATTTTAAATATCCCAACTCCAAATGTCACCCAGTTTGATCCCCTAAGCTGAACAAATGCACAGGAGTGGGGAGGGGGCCGGGGGCGGCTCGCCGGCATGGACCGCTGGGAAGAAAGGAAAAACCCAAGGTTAAAAGCATGCAGAGATGTTTAATCTGGGCTGGGGTTGAGGATGGGAGCAAACATGGCAGTGACCTCCCTCCTCCAGCCTCTGTCAGGCAGGACACAGGGGAACAGGTATCGGAGGCTTCAACCATTAAGGATTAGGGATTTCGTGTTCGAGATTTTGTTTACACAATAAGACTTAAGCGATTGCTGCATGGAGTGTAGGTGGATTCTCCCCGATGCCTGCAGAGGGATTAGTGCCTATAAGGCAGCGAGAATGAGCTAAAAATTGAAGAGATCGAAGTGCAGAAAGAGGAATCCCAAGTTCTCAGTGATGGGAGGGGAGAAAGAGGCCAGTGGTCAAGCCTGAGACTAATGTGGCTGCTGGCCCTGGAGAACCCAGGGAAAGGCATGGAATGTTCCTCACCCCACAGCTGCAGGGATGCCAAAAAGCATCTCAGAGACAGCCAGACTCCGGATGTTTTCCATCCTCTCCCATGGCTTCAAAACCTCCCTGGCAAGTATTAGCCCCCAGGAGAGGGATGACTACAGCCCTTCCTGAGATTCTAGTGGCCACGGAAGCATCTCTGGGGAGCACAGCAGGGGAGAATTGTCCAGCCCAGACCCACCACTGGGGCACAGGGAGAGGCTCAGTGCTGCGCCCTGCAGGGAAGGGACCCTGGTCCCACTGCACCTATCAGGTCTCCCATGACAGAGGTGACACTGACCTGTATCAGACTATGCCATACGACGAGGTGACAGGCTTGCCTGGGCCTGGGGGTACTCTGCCAAAGCCCACAGTGCCCAGCCTGCCCTCCCCACCTGCTTCCACTGCCCAGCTGTGCAAATGAGCCTTCTCCTCCACCTAATAAGCCATAAAGCCATGAGCTGATTCAATTAAAACAGGGCACCAATCCCCATCCCTGGAAGGAAAATGGGATGAATGTTGAAGGCGTGAAGTTTTCTCACCCCCACCACCTCATTAACCACTTCAGCCCCCTGTGGACAGGGCTCTGCCTCTTGCCAGTTCCCTCTCTGCAGCAGCAGCAGCTGCACCCAGGGACAGATCAATGCACCCATGGTGGGAGGACAATGCACCTGCCAGTCCTACACTACTGCATTGTGGCCCCAGGAACTGGGAGCCCAGTGGGGTCAGGTATGTAGAAAACCAGCTCAAGCTGGGTAGGCTCAGGTTTGGGGGGTCTCTGGCCATGGCAGCCCACAGCAACAAGGCTCACAGGCGTCTCCTTTTCCTCCTTGGCATCTGCAGCAAGCGAGTTTGCTCCATCACTCAGTTTTTTGAGAGGCAGAGGATGTGTGTGCCTACCCATGCAGCCGCACCATGTCCCCGAGCCTCTCCAGCATTCAGGCACGGGACACTAGTTTTATCCTCACCCCTGGCTCAAAACCCGCAGGCAGGCGGGCGCTCCTTCGCTACAAATGAGTCTGAAACGGTTCAGAGAAGCACTAATTCCCTCCCTCCTTAATGCATGGAAGCTTCTTACACTAAATCTATACAGACACAATTAGCATTATTCATATTCCATATGCTCTGCTCCCTTGTGATGAATATTAATCTGTTCCCCGCTCCCAGGCATTAGAGATAACGGCACTGCACCGTGCCGCGCTGCGGTGGCAGAGAGGGTCTGAAGGAGCAATGCTGCAGGTGGAGGCAGTTTCACTCCCTCATTGGGAAGGGGAGACTTTATGCCTTTTTTTGGGGAAGGGGAGATGGCTGGTTTTATAGCTGCAGGGCTGGGCTGAAGTAGGGTGTTGTCTCCACTCCAGCTCCCAGCTGAACTGGTTCCCGCAGGGCATTGCAGTGGGGTCAGGCAGTGCAAAGCCTCTCTGCAGGTTTTGGAGGTGGGATAGGACTCAGGTGGCTCACATTTTCCAGCATTTCTGAGGCCAAGAAATGGTCACGGGTGTTGCAGGAGCTACACCACTGCACTTGGTGTTCCTCAGAGCATGAGAGGTTTTGCTGGCACCAGGGCATCCTCACTGCAGCACTCAGCTGTGTCTCTGAAGCCAGCACAGCTGGGCATCTGTGGTAGCTGGGACCCCAGCCCAACACAGAGGCCCTCCCCACAAAGGGGGCACAGGGTGGCAGTGCCCACCGATGCTGCAGAAGGAGAGCAGGAAGGGAGCAGAGGAAATAATTCAGCGAATGCAGCACATCTACACGGCTGCTGCTGTCTTGTAGGGACACGGGGGGGCATTTAAAATTCAAGGAGCTTTTGCAAACCCTCCTGCATGCAGGGAGGGCTGCGCAGACCATCCCCAGCCCTGCGCCTGTCCGTCCATCCTTCTTTGCCCTCCATGTGTGGCTCCAGGCCAGGCTGGGGGTGCTGCGAGCGGGGGGCCTGGGGGCTGCGAATTGAAATGCCATACGCGTGGTGGGGGTGGAAAGGATACAGGCCAAGAGGCATCGCGTCTCTATACATCCATTTGCATGCTTAATCCGCTGCTGGGGAGTATAGCGTCAGGTCCCCCATCTGCTCCGCATCTCGCATCATTAGCTGGCTGGTTTCCGAGGCAGCTCTGAGCAGAGGTGGGAGTCAAACAGAGAGGGGAGAAGGGAAGCTGGTCCCAGCCCCGCGCTCCGCTGTGTGCTGGCAGCCTGGGGAGCTCAGGGGGATCCTTGCCAGCGCTGGTGGGCAGCACATGGGGGGCCAGGGAGAGGTGGAGGTGGAGGAGGTCGGTCCCTCTGGCTCCCTGAGGTGATGCCGTGCTCCCAGCTCCCTGCAAGCCCAAGGTCGCAAGTGGCAGGTCCCCTGTGGGCAGCACGAGGGGGATGGGGCATCTCCTCACCTCTTGCAAGTGCTGCCCACACTCCAGCTCTGCCCACGGGAGTGCCTGGGGCAGCAATAGTCCCCAGAGCTGGCTCCCTCTCCCCGGGCAAACCAGGAAACACCCACAGCCACCAGCCCACACATGATGGAGAGCTCAGCTCCACCACACAGGTCCAGGCACATCCACCGTCCTTGCTGTCACTAACCCAGGGCAACAGCACCAGAGCACAGCCCCTTTAAATCCCTGCACTCACAGGCCGGGCTGGGACACCGTAAAGGGAAAAATAAGGCAAAGAAATTATTTTCTTCTCACCAGCAAGCCTGGAGAGCTGCCCGTTCCTCAGCAGCGCACTGCCAGCCCTCCCACGCACCGCACGGCGGAGGACTGCAGAGGCCAGCGTGGGCTGGGGGATGCCGGGGGGGGCGGGGTGCAGCGGGGCCCCCCCACACCGGACAGCCCTGCTTGCTGGGGTACTACAGGGGCAACAGGAGCTCCATGGCACCCCTCACCCTGGGGTCCATGACACATCCCTCCACTCCATTACATGCCCCATCTGTCCCATTCTGTGGAGACACTGCCACCTCTAAGTTCTAAAAGGGTTCAAACTCACCCAAAATACCTGCTGAACTCCCCAGGTCGGGGATACAAGGAGCTACCCCAGCCAGCTGTGTTGAGCAAATTGGGGCTCCTCAGGAAGTGGCAATGAAGAGGGGATCAGAGGGATCAACTGACTGGGGCAGACTTGGGGGGAAAGCCCTGCACCCCTCCAAGGTCATTTTCCCCCTCTGCTTTCACGCCTGGCTGGGTTCCTTCATTACTTACCCAAGCTGCAAATTGTCTAATTTGGAGCACACCATTTATCCCTGATGTGCACTTGAGCAGCAAGATTTTGTTTTCAGGTGTGTAATTAATTTTTTTAACGTGATTTCTCTCCTAGGAAACTGCAAACAAACAGTTCTGGCTTTTCAGGGCTGGGCGGCTCGGGTGAGCGTCAGGGCAAGGAACAGGCAGGCAAGGAGCTGAGGCCAGATCCTGGAGGATGTGAGGATCTGAGGCTTGTGGCAGCTCCCCATCCTCCTACTTTGCTGCTGGAGTCACATCCTTTGGTGCCACCCTTTGCCTCCTCTGGATACCACCACACTCCCCTCAGGCATCAGCAAGGGCTTGGAAGGGGAAGCAACAACTGCTCCCTGATCCCAACTCAATCTGCTGGGAATTACCATTTTTATTAAGACCTAGCATGTCCTCAGCTGTTAGGAATGTGATTTACTCCCAGAATGAGATTACAGCTGCTCCTGAGGAGCCCATATCAGCATTTGCCTCACCGTGATGATGCTGCCATCCCTGGTTGGAGGAGCTTCCACCATCGGATCTTCCTGGGCACCTCTGCTGCAGGGAGAGGCTGCTCTCAGGCACAGCACCAGGGGAACCCCTGCAGATGGATCCCCTTGACTTCTGTCCCCTTGGCTGGGGTGTTTGCTGTTCAAGGATGTTGCTGGGCTATTTTTGCATTGCCCTTCACCCCTTACTGGTGGATGGAGGAGAAGCAGCAATCAAGGGTGGGTAACTTCTGCTCTCACTGCACATCCCTGTGCCCTGCTGGGTGTAGGTGGGAGGCATGGGAGGACCCAAGCAATCCTTCTCCAAAGACCGGCACAATCACCTGCTGTGAATGTGCAAGCACATCTCTTCACCTCTCCTGCAGCTGGGGAAGTTGTTATATGATTTTTACCGGTGGTTTTCCAGATGAAAGGAGGTGAAAATCACCTCCATTAGTTGGGCAGAGGTGGGAGGGAGGATCTGTGAAGAGAGCGCTTAGGAGATGACTCTGTGCAGGTCCCAACCCATTACCCCACAAGCCCTCTGGGCATGGGGTGGCAGTTTGAGGGGGTGTGAGACGCTACTATGCTACCTCCATGGGGGGACTTGGTCTGTGGGGCCTCCACAGCAGCCACCCCCAAACTCCCTCCACGTGTGAAGGCTCAGACAGCAGCAATGCTGGGGGGGCTACAGCTCTACAGCTGGTGACACCCCCAGGACAAGTCCCCTGCATTTCTCTGCTTGCTGTCCCACCAGATCAACAGGTCCCACCAGCAGCAGTTGCCTGTAAAATAAAGCCACTGCTGCAGCCCCCCTCCCAAAATGGTCCTCCAAGAGCACGTCTGGCAGCGCTGCCCTCAAGATGCCACAGTGACAGGCAATGACCTCTCAAGGAGGATGCCACCACCCAGACCCCCAGGACCACGAGCCAGACTCCTTGGGGATTTTTTCCTGCATGTTTAATTCTTTGTTGTGACTTTTGGGAAGGGACAGTTTTGTCCCAGAGGCCATGGGAGGGGGCTGAATGCTCTGCTCCTGTATCCCGCCACCCTTTGTACTTTGAAACTGCCTTCCAAGGAGCTGATTAGCATTCAGAGCAGGCATCCACGCCGTTTCAGGGCAAAAACTCCCATTTGCCTTCAAAACCATATCGATGTTCTGCAGTCTGCCATGAAGGGCAGCACCTGCCCTCCAGAACAGGACAGCGGGCACATGAGGGCCTGGCTTTGCTTTCCCAAGTGCAGATGCGATGAAGGGACCCTGCTCCATGCCCTACCATGCAGCAACACTCTGTCATCACACTGGAGCCCCTCGCCCATCACCACCTGACTATGCAAGCCCACGGGTTCAAAGGGGAAGGCATCAAAGCCTTGATTTCTTTGATTTTCCTTTGCTCTTTTTTTCTGCCCTCCTCCCCCAGAGGATTTCAGCTCCCAGGTGCTATCTGTGTGGGAGCAGGAATAAAAATCTCTGGGAATGGCTGCCATCCCTGGGAAATTCCTGGCGGGGGTCCTGGCAACCAAGGTGATGTAGTTTGGCCACTGGTGGGACCGTGGGCAGGTTCCATTCTGGCTGCCCTTCAGCATCCCTCCATCACCTTGTCACTGGGAACTGGCACTTTTTCCGGCAAGACTTGATGCCACATGAGTGTTAAAAGCTCATCAGCCTAATGGGCACGGCTGAATTATCTGCCTTCCTTCTCCTGATAAGGGCCTGGCTGTGGGCTCTTCAGGCAGAGGAGGTAATACTTAAATAGCTTCTTTTCTTATACTTCACGTGGGGATTATTATGCCTTATTTAAGTGTCCCCCCTCTGCTGCCAGCATGGGAAAAATCCCCACAGTGGCACCAGCAGCAGCTCTGCCACAAGGCACCAGCTGGCACCAGCTCTGTGGACTTCTGTCTCCCACCCGTGCACAGCAGGCGTGTCCTCCCAGGCACCCGCCGTGACACAGGCAGAGCCGAGTATCCCCTCCTGCATCACAGACACCAGCACAGCCACCATCAGCTGCCAGGAAGGGAGAAACCAGCACCACCAGCCTGGGGACCTTTGCTCCAAAGCATTTACTTACGAGTAATTGCTGTCACCCCAGCCAGAGACCAGCGTCACCTGTCCCTGTGGCCTCAGCAGAGCCATCAGCCCCCAGTGCCCAGCTGCAAAGCTCCAGGCTGTGGCACGCAGCCATGGCTCTTGAAGATCATAATCCTGAAAATGTGAAGGAGAAGAAGGATCCGCTCCAGCCCACCCATGGCTGTCTCCTCACGGCTGCTCCGGGGAAATGACAAGACCGGTGGCTCCCATTAGCAGGGCAAACGCTGGAAAGAAAAACGACTATTGATCGCCCCTGCGAGTTCAGCAGTGAGGCACGCACAGCCCACGGCTGTGATCAATAGTGCTGGGGAGACATTTGCTCTTGCTCTCACTGTGTGTTTTGTCTCCATCCAGGGCTCTGGGAGGAAGCCTGTGCCACACCATCATCCAGCACAGCTCCTGCAAGGATATATCCTCTGCTGGGGTCCCCAAGCCAGTATCTCTGTCTGCAGGAGGCAGGAGAGAGGGGATGCTCGTTCGTGCATGGCAGGGGTGAGCAGGCAAAGCAGCCGTTCCATGGCCAGAGCTTCTCCATCCCCTCAGCTTCCATGCTGGTGACCAGGGACAGCCCCGGGGTCTCTCTGCTGAGGAATGTGGTGGCAAGCACGGCTTCCTCAGTGTCAGACCACCCTCACACGCTTAGCCCCTGCCCCATGGGGTCCCTTTTCAGCCAGCCATGCCCCCAGCACACAAACTCCCATCAGACCCACACTCCTGACCCACTCCCCATCCCAAGGACTGGCTGACCTGGTCCTCCACGGGACACCCAGCCTTGGCATGACAGGAGGAACAGGATGAAAACAGGAGATTTCCATCCCTCCAGAACAGGTTGTTGGCAGGGAAGGCAGAACTACACTTCCCAGAGTGCTCCTGGCCCTGCCTGCCGCCCGGGGGAAGGCTGAGGGACCCAGCCACCAGCTCCTTCCTGCTCCTAAATTATTCTCCTTATTATTTATTTGTGGTTTTTCTGCACTTAACTGTCTGCCTCGTCCACTTAATTGGGGGATTATTGCCACTACCTGCCCGTCCGCCAGAGCCCAACTCATTAGCGGGGCTTATTTATTAGCAGCGAGGCAGTAGAAATGCACCCTGCAGCTTCTCCTCCTCCAGCACAGACAGCTGAAGGCAATGGAGGAAAGCGAGCAGGGGCCAGGATGGGGTTAGTGACACTGGGCACTGTTTGGCCAGGGCTGGGTCAGAACCAGCCTCTGATGGGCATGGGGGCATCACGGCAGCCTCCTCTTGTGCCTGGCATCAGCCTGGGACACCGCTGCTCCTGGCAAAGCACAGGAGGAGCAGCAAGAGCCTGGCTGCTCTTTAAAAGTGCTTCCCGAGCTTGGGAAAGGTCAGTCACACAGCGCTGTCCTTCTGCTCACAGCGAGGGATCCCATCTCCTCGGCACAGAGGTGGCTGGTGATGCCAACAGCTTGTTGGAGCCCACCATGGAGAGGCAAAAGGATCAGTGCCCCCCAAGCCCAGGAGAAGCCGGCAGCACCCCACGGCCCCTCTCCAAACTGCTGCTCCTGTTTCCAGGCTGGAGAATCCAGGAAGAATGTGGGACAACGGGAGCGAGCCTGCATATTGAGCGCTTTGATAAATAAAATATGGCAAGAAGGCAATCAGAGCTGCCCACTTGACTGCAGGCAGCTCTGTCTGCAGTGGCTGCATGGGGGGAATTCACAAGCGGTGCCACCCCCTCCGTCAGGCCGCCAGCCCCAGCACTGCTCCTCCTTTTGCATCCAAGTTTTGCTGCCTCAGCACCAAGGGGGATTGATTTATTCATCAGCCTCTCCATCGGGCAGCAGCCCTGCAAGGAGGAGCGGTGCAGTGAGCTGCTGTGTGATGTGACGAGCGGCACGGCAGCAAGCAGGGTGGGCTGACCCCAGAGGTGGCTCCCGGCTGACCCGCATCCCACCTGCCATGATGCCTGGTGGAGGAGGGACTCCCCCGGGTGGGAAACATGAGCAGCAAACTCCACTGGGGCCACGCTGCTGAGTCCTCCTCAGGAACTGAGGCATGACCATCCCGCACCCCCCTTTCAGGACAGAGAGGCAGGACCCCATTTGTTGGGAGATCAGATGCCAATGGCTGAACCTGTCACAAAGATGAGTTGCAAATCAAGGACCTGACCCCAGAAAGCACCAGCCCCAAAGCAACCCTGGGGCTCTGCAGGAGCCGCTCTGTGCACCCACACACCCAAAGCAAAACCCAGGGAAAGGAGTGTTGTGCCAGGGAAGCGAGGGCAGCAGCCTGCAGAGACGGGCTGGGCACTGGGAGGACAAGTCCCAACCCTCCAGGGCAGTGGGGATCTCAAGAGTCCTCTGGGCCATGCCTCCTCCTCCATGTCCCATCCTTGGGACACCCCACAAAAGACCCTGGGCTTTACTGGGTGAAATGGGGGTCTCTGATTTGGGGAGAACCGCTGACACCCTGAGGCACCCAGAAATGCCCTGTCTAGAGACCCTTCCACTGCAGGGGGCTGGCAGTACTGTGAGAAGGGAATCATTGACTCTAGGGGCAAGAAGTGCTGCCCCTGGGGGAAGAAAATTGAAGGGAATTACTGGATGGGAAGGGACTCGCAGGTAGGGGTCAGGAGGGATGGACAGGTACTGGGAGGAATCGCTGGGCAGTGGGGGAATCGGGGTGGCCAAGAAATGGGGGGTAGTGGGAGACATGGTCAGGTGCTGGGGGGTGGCTGTTA